>CM024759.1:93247980-93577656 GCA_014218235.1 Colocasia esculenta | reverse complement strand
CGTAAGATCCCTCTACCCGCAACAGAGGACGCACCAGGGAGCCCACCTCTATTATATAAGAAGAATTTGTGCATAGTATATTTTTCACTTATATTTTTTTATCTTTATTGGACAATAAAAAGATGATATAATATATTTTTTTAATGAAAATGGAGAAGTACAAGTAAAAAGTATACAACTCAAGTGCACTAAATTATTCTCCTATTATATTAATTTAAAATATTATTTTATTTGTTATCATCTTTTTTTATGGGAACTTAGTATAGTTGGTTCGGAACAGCCGCAGAAATTTGAAGCCTCACAAATATAATTAAATAATTGCAACTAATTATTTATTCGTTATAATAATTATCTAGTGATAATAAATAATTATTATTGATAACAAATAATTATCATACTAATGACAAGAACTATCTATCCGTGATAAATAGATATCTATCGGTGACAAATAATTATTTACCTGTGACAAAAAAAATATCTATCAGTGATAAATAATTATTAGATGGTGATAATAATTATCTATCGGTGATAAATAATTATCAATTGATGATAAAAATAATTATCTACTGTTGACAAATAACGATCTCCTGTGACAAATAACTACATAAGAATAACAAATAACAACTTATTAGTGATAAATAGATATACAATGGCCAATCTGTCGCCTGCCGTCAGTTGTTGCCTGTAGCCCTGTCACCACGGTGATATCTACGTGATATGTTCGAGTGACATGTCCGAACGTTTTAACAAGATATTACTATCTAAGGTGTCGAATCGTTACTCATTTTAAAATGTTATTCTATTTGTTATCATCTCTTTTGTTACGGGAACCTAGTATGGTTGGCTGGGAACAGCCGCAGCAATTTGAAGTCTCAATCCTTTCTAGTTTTTCTCTACCATGAAATATTTGAGTATGGGACGCCCTCCCTGTCCAATTTGGACTACGGTGAGCACGCGCCCCATGTGAAGAATTTTTACCGTACAAAGGCCTTATAACAAATGCAACTACGTCATGTGAGTCATTTCTCCCGCCACCATCAGAGTGGTGCACGTCTTGATTCACACTGAGTTGACGTTTCCCAATACCTTTCCTAACTTTGCATCTCGTACATATAGTTGAAAAGTGACTGTAAAGCAGCAATTGTCTTAATACAATTTTTCGATATTTTTCTGAAGTTTTATATCAAAAGATCCTGGGAATGAAGTCATTTGTTGCTTGATGGTCATGGCCCATTTGCCCAATCCAAGATCAATTGGGTTCAGCCCCAACTACAAATAGCGGTCCGTGTGGTTCAACCCAAAACATGGGCCGTCTTGGGGTTAATGTTGGGCCAACGGCCATGCAGCCCATTTCTTATCCCTGTTTGGACCAAACATTTTTTAGGAGCTGGATCCAACCCAGGGTTAGCTTTTACTGGAGAATAAGTGTTGCTACGGAAGACCACCAAATAACACCTGTTAGAAAGTTGTTCGCCGATGTTGGCAGCTGGAAGGTGAGAAGAAACACGAAAATTGGAGACAGGAGACCCAAGGATTGTGGATTTGGAATTTGCTAGTTTTTTTTTTGTGAAAAAGAAAGATGTCATGAACTAGGTGATTGATAGATTTGATACATATATACATGGAGCACCCTTGGCGCAGACAAAACTTAATTCGGGTTTTTCAGTTGTGAAGTAAATAATAGAAAAACAAATATAATCAAATAATCACAATATGACGTCCGACTAGGACCAAACTCGCGGATGCGGGCTCCCCCTCCCTACCACCAAGTGCACGTCCTATTGCCTCGACGCTTCTGGCTGGCAACACGACCCCCCGCGTGTTACCTGTGATGGACCCGCGAGAGTTCCTGGCCAGGAGAGGCTCCGAGCCGTCCGTCCAGATTTCATGTGTGTGGCTTCCGATCGTTCCCACGAACCAAAGGACGTCGGCCATACACGACGCCGCCCGCAGACCAATCAGAGCGCGCAACCCATATCTAGTATGGGAACCCCATCTCCTCCCCTCCCCACTTCCACCTCAGGAAGAAGCAAAAAGAAGAACACCTCACCAGGCCAGGCGGCAGCAGCTAGAAACCGAGAGAGGAGGAGGAACTTGCTCCCCCCCTCCCCCTCAACCCCCCACTGTAACTACTAACCCGCGATGGCTGCGGTGACCATGTCCGCCACCGCCTTCAGAGGCGGCCTGTCGTCTAGCTTCCTGGGCGACCGCGGCGCAGGGGAAGATGGCCATGTGCTGCCGGCGAGGACGGCGCCGTGGATCCGGACGGCGAAGCCCACCAGGGCGCAGCCCATGATGAAGAACGTGAACGAAGGGAAGGGGCTGTTCGCGCCGCTGGTCGTCTTCACCCGCAACATCATCGGGAAGAAGCGGTTCAACCAGTTGCGGGGGAAGGCCATAGCTTTGCACTCACAGGTACGAATACACTGTTGTGCTCTCCACCAGTGCCCTTCTTCTTCTTCTGGATCGCCTCCAAGTGGAGACTTGTTGTTTGGATTGCTCTAGTGTGTTTTACATAGCTGGTGTGGACTTGGGATTCTGAACATCTACCAAGTTTAATTCACACCTCTAGCGAGGAACGTCGAAATCTAATTTGATTAGGATCTGAAGAATTTGTGTGATTTGATTTTTTTTTAAAAAAAGAACTTTTGATGTTCTTAGCATTATTGAAGCATTTGGTTTTTGAAGCAAGCAAGTAGGAGTGGTCTCAAAAGTTTTAGTCTACCTCTGTCCATTTATGGGAGGAGGAAAAACTAAACATACATATACGTTGTAAAATAGTGGATTTTGCTTTTGGATTTTCAATATTTTACTTCAAAAACCCAACTAAAATGGATTTAAAATGTTGAACATTGTACATAAACTTGAATAGAGGAGATACAGAGATTTCAGTGAACTTATCCGTACGTACCTCTTTACTTCAAACCCAACAAGCTAGCAGGTCCAGGGAAAAATAAATAAATGGTCTTCTTAATTCCTTTTCGCAAATTAATTACAATTAAATGTCCTTCTAAAGGGTGGATGATCGTGCTTCTAATTCGATTTCTTACAACAATTCAGATAAACAAACAACGGAACAGGCAAATTTAGAACTTCGACGTAGTCAAGGTTTCATCTGATTTTTTTTTAATGCAAGATGCCGTGAAAAAGCTATTAATAAAATGTTATTACCTTACGATAATAATTCTTAGCACTTCATGTCAAGCAAAAAGAAAAGCCCCTCAATTCTATATATGTAGCTTAGAATATCACAAAAAGAATACGGTGTTTTACGTCAAACCAAACAAAAGGGGCACCTCATTTGTTAATTAATGCAGGTAATCACAGAATTCTGCAAGTCCATCGGAGCGGACGGCAAGCAGAGGCAAGGGCTGATCCGCTTGGCCAAGAAGAATGGGGAGAGGCTCGGCTTCCTTGCGTGATTCTACACATTTTAGACGTCATATGGCCTTCGGCAGATTCCCATCCGATGTTCTCCAGAGACTGCAACACCACCTCCTCTCCTTTCTTTCTTTCTTTTACCGGGGTCTCTGTACGTGGGGATGTGATCAAATCTTGTCAACATCTGTATGTATATGATACATTAAAAAAAAAAAATTTGGTATTCCAGGATGAGTAATAGAACGTTCTATTATAATCTTTCATTTCTTGTTAACTATGAACTTCCCCTCATACTGCCTCCTTTTCTCTTCTCTGCTATACATGTTGGAACATCTTTCAACAGGGACTCGTGATGATCAGATAAAGAAAGAACAGAATGTGTTCGAAGAACTCTCCTTCTGACTGATTCAGACTGGTGCAAGCTATTTTTGCAAAATCTTTTGAGTTGCACTATTTTAGGCTGATCTTTACATGTCATGTACCAAAAGGCCAGGGTCGAATCTACCATTTGAGGAAGAAAATTAATGGGTCGATGTCTCATCTCCTGCAATTTTGTCAACATCGGAAGGCAGAGTTTATAACAAATTTATTTCTTCTTAACGAGACCTAGAAAACAAAAATAGTCGTCTTCATAGGTGGGACTCTCTTGGTTGTATGTACTAGCTCTGAAGTATCCAATTACATGAGTATTGAAAGGCCCTCTGAACCGAACCCACTAAATCCCTTGGGATCGGTCCAACAGTGACCTTCAAAGAAGAAGAACGAAGTAGAAAAAGGGGGAAGAATCCGATGTCATCCTTTCTCCTTAACTTCTACCTACCTTCAAAAGAAAGCAGCGATCACAGGTAAAGGTAGGCACATACGTGTCAACCAAGACACTAGACAACTCCACTCTCTCTCTCTCTCTCTCTCTCTCTACTCTCTTCTCTTTACATTCATTCTTCTCTTCAAATCGAGCAAAGTCTAGAATATTGACTTAACCATTAGAGAGTTTCGATTTGTGCATGCACGAGAGGACACACTAATCTTCTCTATGTCGTTTCAACTTTATCATATGTCTCTGAAGAGACAACTGTTAGAGAGTCAACCTCGAAAAAACCCTTCCCCGAAATTGACTTTCTTACAAGTTGGATCGATTTCAATGATCTTAGGTCCTACCTTGAATCTTCAAAGGTTGGCCTATCAACAACCTTCATAGATCAGATCAACTTCATCAAGTATCATCATAGAACAGAACTAAATTGGGTCCCAACTATAGAATGTAGACAAATCGAGCTTTGGATTGGTCTAATTTTTCGATGATGAGCCAATTGAGGTGATGATTGGATTGATACACTTCATGTATTCCCATAATTGATATAGGACAACAAAATTTTGAAAATAAGGAAAAGGAGTTACACCTACAAATTTTGATTCACGCCCTTACGTAGAATATCATGCGAGTAATAGACATCAAATCATTAGACAATAGAATAATAAAAATCAGCTAACTTTTATTCATAATTAAATCATTATCGTTCATTATATTCACTAATCATAGCCAATACATAAGGCTCATTGACATCTTACATTGAAGAAAAGTAAACTGGCTAAGTAACTAACTAGCTATGACTACTTGCTACAACACTATGACAGGTCTTTCCATGCTAAGACTTCATTAGGGATGCTCGTTCACTCTTGGTCATCTCCGTCCACGTGTGTGTGGTCTTCCTCATCAAATTCACAAGAAATAGTCACAAATAACATCTGATGAGTGATAACGTCTAATAGGTCTTATATCTCTTGACCAAGCAAGTTTAAAGTAATTAGCGTATTAACAAGCAGAATAACTAGTGATAGAGAATTATGTCTAGTTAAGATAGTAAAAGCCTAAAGATGTCATGTAGCAACGAGTACAAGTAACAAGTATATCACGAGAAAGAATAATGGCCGTATATCACGTATAATTCAAGTTATGTTATGTAAGAAGTATGGTTAAGCACTTTCACGAGTTTGATTGTCTTTAGATAGATCGAGATAGTATAGCACTTGAGTGTAATGTTAGACACTCTGGTCAATTAACTCTCGAGGGTACTAGCACATTTGGGTGCTCCTCCCAAGACTAGACCGGACTTTATATTGTCAAGTATTAGTCATATTTCTTATCTTTAGACAATCAGTTACGGCCATATAAAATACTAAGAATAGATAAGAAAAGTAGGGGACGAATAGACGTGAGTATGAAAGAAAAAGTATAGAGGAGAGAGAGAGTCATGAGATACGAGTTTCTGCCTTAATCAGAAACTTAAATAGTCATGCACGAGAAACAGCACCGAAAAACACTTAAATCTCATCGTAGGAAGTATGAAGAATTATGAAACTAATTTTAAAATGAAGCTAACATGTTTCTACATATGCAGAAAATATGAGATTAGCATGTAAACATGGATTGAACATGAATTAAGAGCAAGAACAAGGGGTCAGATACAAACATGTTCATGCACTGTAGAAGTAAAATACACATAGATGGCAAGATAGAAATTGGAAAAATATAGGGGATTCGTTTCTGACATCATGGACAACCTATAGAGATATTTAATTAGATTTTACTTCAGAGAATACTTATCTTTAGACAAATTTAGGACATTCGGGATAGAACATGAAGACTTGCTATAGAACTCCTAGAGATCCTCCTTCCCACGAAATCTTTCTCCTATGGCTTTGTCTTCACGTTCAAGACAAGCTCCACACAGTGGTCAGCCAAGGGAAGATTTGGGGTGTATTTATAGATATTATTTTTTTATTTCCTAATACAACTCTAATTCCTCTTAATTTCGAGTTTATCTCCATCTCCTAGCTTTTCAATCTCTAATTGGGTTGAAAATATATATGAAAAAATGTGGCTATCATATTAGTGTAGTGTTAGAACTCAAGTTTAGATAATCATGATATTTATTTAAACTTATCATATCCATTTGATTTAATGGATAATAGACATTTCAAATTTAATAAAAATTTACTATTATTCTAACTCCTATTTTAGCCAAATAATTTTATTATGAACCATTAGTAAAGCTCATTCCTTATTTCTATTTATTGGGTTTCTAATTTAGCCCATTTGTTCTTTAGAATTTAATTAACTAAAATTTTATTTATTTTATTTAATTAGTTTGGTTACCACATTTTGGATCAATGTTGGTTAATGCAAGGAAAAAGTGATATCATAAATACACTAAATCCACGTAGAGGTGTCAAGATCTAGGATAAGACATCCCCGTATAAAGATTCCACGTAGAGGTTTCAAGATCATATTTTTTTCACCTCCATATAGGCCATCACACGTGTGTTTGTCACGTGACTATTTGTTGTATAGCAAATAGAAAGATTAGGTAGAAAACAAACTTATAATCACCCCACTTTGACAAGGGTGATAAGGGGGATAAAAAGGGATAAACTCATGGTTAAAAAGTTATCTTAGTTTGGATAGGTTGTATAGGTTCATCAGGGATAACTAAAATTATCGTGGATAAAAAGTGATAATTTTATCTCTCCCCATGAGGGGGATAAATAAATAATCTCAGATAAAAGTGGATAAGAAAAAAAAGTGCCAAAATGATATTGCTTAAAAGTTCATACGGAGATAGGTTATATCCCTATACAAACGATCCAAAAAATAAAGAAGCCCTAAATATAATGTTTAACGGGGAGACTTATACAGAAAGCACTTTGTTTGGCAGATATTCTCCTCGTAATCCATAGTACAAGAAGCTCATAGAAAAGCACTCTTCTACATAAAGCACTTGCTTTGGAAGTGATTTCTCCCCTTTGAACAGAATTCGCAGATCGAACGAATCTTATCGACACGAACTCTCCAATTGCTTCTCAGACTTGCGGATGAAATCATACACATCGAGCAGACGTGGAATTTGTTGCAAAATGAGCTATCTTTCTTCGCATGTGTTTTGTTATCGAATTTTGCCTCTTACCTGTTACAAAGGATTTTCAGAATTCTTTGTTATCGAATTTGGGCCCACCGGAACAATACCTGTTACGAAGGATTTTAAAAAAGGACTAGGTGGAGCTTCCATCTTTACACTGGATTGAGACAAATTTTAATGGGGGGTTCTTAGTGACCAAAACCAAGGCTCTTACTGTGCTGTGATAAAGAGGTGAAAGATGACCTAACAACTGCAATGATGCATTGAAAATGGATGAGACAAAGCCCACATCATTGCTTTAGAGGGACTTCTTGGCAAAAGTCCTAGCTTTGGGGAAGTTTTACTGCTGATTGTATAAGCAAACAAAGAAAGAAGCATAGGTGCTAATTGCACAGCGGCTTTAGGTTTAACTTTGTCAGGTTATGGGTGATTCAAAAGAACTTTTGACGTTTCTGAGAGCATTCAAGTGTTACTCGATCATGAAGAATGAGTGGGCATTATGTAGCGAGGCAATTTTAATGCCATGTGAAACATTGTAAGCACACAAGGGACGATGTAGCATTCGTACGAGGGCTCCCAAGAGGCACGAAGAACATCACTATATTACTTGAGAACAAAACTTCTGAAAAGAACAGGAGTTTGATAATTGCCAAACATAGGGAAACAACTTTACGGCACCACGCTCCCCCCCCCCCCCCACACACACACACACACAAAGGAATCAAACAGAGTATCGGCCGGACCTGTTTGATGACTTCTCTCTTTTGGAATCATCCTGCAGAAGCAACCAAATATAATATGAGAATTGGAACCCTGACCAGATGCCAAAACAATTTAAAAGTCTGCACACTTAGCAAAGTAACTCCGTTCTCATATCATGGACAACATACATGGAAGTTGTATGTGATCTTGTCAGTGACGTCTATGATCTCCTTCCATTTTTTTCCAATGCTTGTCTGTCAGATTTCATGAAGAGAACAAGACTAGATCAACTTAAAGTTGTAACCAATCCATAGAAAAGTTCAAACTGTGCGCTACATTATAATAGTAGAGAAGACGATCAAACATAATTTTGCCTAAAGATCGACGCATTACACCTTTTTTTCTGACGTCGTCACAAAATTAAACTGCCAATGACAGCTCTGAACTAGAGTAGCTCACATAGAATACTTGATTAAACAGCTAATTACACGTGGAGGCTATAACACAAGGATTCCAGATTAGCATCATAGTAGACATGGACGTGCAATTCAAGATGTAGGGTGGCGCAGGACATGGTTAGCCATTTTACATGTACGACTGCCTCAGAAAGGGATCTCACGTCACAGAGCTGACAATCCCTGTCCACATCTCCTGACGGATTATAACATAGACAGGATGGTATGAGCATCAGCAAGAACAAGATAATCCTTACATTGAAATCTCAGGTCAGCCACAACCAACAGATCCAAAGTGTTAATGTGCATAGCATCTATATTTTGTTTTCCTTCTTTATAGTATGTACAGCATAGCTTCTATATTTTGTTTTCCTTGTTTATAGTATGTACACAATGGTTGGCCTTTTGGCCTTGCCCTACTTTGGGCTATTGCACCTGTATATATTATGAGCAATACAATGGAGACTTATGCTCTCTGATTTCCCAATCGTTTCATGGTATCAGATCCCTTCTTTTGGCCCCTACTTTGGGCTATTGTACCTCTGTACATTATGAGCAATACAATTGAGACATGCTATATGATTTCCCAATTGTTTCACAAAGGACTGCCCAAGTTTTCCACCAGGCATTATTTGACAACTACCATCTACAAGGTGGTACAAAGACATCAGATACTAGTTGGCAGGCAAAAACTACTTTCACAAGTGCAGTTCAAATTCACACAAACTGGGCTGGCAATGGTCTGGTCTTTTCATGAGGCCAAACAAAACCTGAGGTAGGTCATGTCATATTTTCATAAGGATTATTATAGTACTGATCTGAACACTACATATAGTCTTATTCAGACTTCTCTCACACAGACAAAACAAGGGATCAAGCCTGCACCTGGTCCTAATATCACCAAGCAGAAAATCTAGGCTAGCCTGACCTATGGACCAGGAATTATATCCTCGCTTAACAACTTTCAGTCCAAAAGTGAGGATACACCTTTCTTTGTTTACCTTGGCGCCTTGCTCCTCATGAATCACTGAACTACATTTTGACCATGATCACAAAGCTCAGATAGCATACTTCCATAGAGAAGGCATTACGTTAGCATAAAGTGAGGTGTATGAGAATAATTCATATTTGAATACACGATCTCATCTCCCAGCACTGAAAATAATTCATACTACAGTGAAGATTTTTTTGATTCAATGTGAAGCAAGAAGTTCCTTCACAAGGAGGGAATTCTTTCGAGTTTTGAAGACAACTCTTTAAATGCTTCACATATGGTTTTGCTACAATGCTCGCGGACTACCAACCCAAGGACTGTCCGCTTGCATGGTATGGTGATTACCCGCTGTTGCACCGGATTTTGCCCGGCCCTCTCCAAAAGAGAGGTAGAGAAGCAAAGAAGAAGAAGGAAAAAAAAAAAAAGGGAAAGAAAAGGGGGGGTTACCTCCCTTATGGCCGGCGAAGGCCCTCAGGGACACAGCCACCTCCGCCGCCCTCAGCCGCTGCCGTCGCCGGCGCCCCAAACAGCAGCTGTCAATGCTGCTTCCCAACGCCGCCGCCGCTGCGCGTTGCTCCCCTGCACCCCGCCGCCGTTGCTGCTTTGCCCGTCGTCGCCGTAGGAGGAAGACGCCGCCGCCGCTGCACGCTGCTCCCTTGCTCGCCGCCGTCGCCCTGCGCAACTGCGATCGCCACTTCCTCTGCACGCCGCCGCAGATGCCTCTGCCCACTGCCGGCCAAGCGAGGAAGAAGAGAGGAGGAGGAGGTCGTGCGCCTCCACCCTCCCAGCCGCCTCTCTCTCGTGGCCTCTCTCTCTCCCGATGCCCTAAGCCCCAAAGTGGAAAAGAAAAAGAAAGGGTGGGAGAAAAGAAAGAAAAGAAAATAAGCAAGGGAGAAACTGCAAAATTACAAGTGAATCCTCCCGGTGGAGATACTCAAACTTGCCGGTGGAGGTACTCAAATATGCCGGTGGTGGTCTCTCCTCCTTCCACTATAAAAGAGAGGGGGGCGCCCCAAGTAATGGGGAGGATTTTTGGAGCTTGAAAAACAGAGCAAGGCTCTGAGAAAGACTGTAAGGCGGTCGGGGAGAAGGGTCTGCAAGGCAGCCCTAAAGAACATTGTGCAAGGCACAATTTTAATTTTCTCAAGTCTTAAGCAAGGTCCATTGGGCTTCCTTATTGGGCCACAATTGCTTATTAGACCGGACTTGTATCTTTTATGCCATGATTTATTAAATGACTATGATGCTTAATGCTTAATGGGCCTAATGATGGTTAATGGGCCTACCTTTGGTGTATCTTTACATGTGATGCTTAATGGGTCTATTGAGCTAGTTTCACTATTTTAATCACATTCAATATGTTTAATTACATGTTATGTAACGTTTATTTCATGTTCTTCACCAATTAATTTTCTAATCAAAATCAACCAATTTTTTTACAAACTTTAATAAAATATTTCACAAACATTGTTATTTAATTTGCCATAACTTAAAAACAACAAACAAGTCATGTTTCATATCATTTTTATCCACCCTAGAGTAATCTCTCTCCAAATCAAATAAATAAATAAAAACATTAATTTAATTCACATAACCATAATTTAAATAAATAAATAACGAAAATAATTAAATAAATGAAATCAATGATTTTAAAATAGATATAAATATGAGAAAATGAATTTAAAAATCAATTAAAATGAAACAAATGTCAGAAAATGCCAAAAAAAGCCAAATAAATCAATTCAAAGATAAATTTTAAAAAATTTAAAAAAAAATGGTTCTCACACCCGCTCTCCATCTACTACAGAAACCCAACCACGCACAGACCCTCACTAGGAGTTGCCAAAGCTTGAATGAAAAAGGACTAGCTAATCCATTCCAAAAGAATGCATCAAGTCTGAAGGAGTCCAAGGTTGCCCATCTGAGAGCAGAGTACATGGTCATATCATCTTTTGGCCCTTGGGTTTCCAGCACATCCAAGAGGGGAAAGACCATGATCTTTGACACAGACAGCATGTGTGTTAGATTCAGAGAAAGCCAGCCGACTGTGATGAAGTTACATCAATAACATTGATTAATTCGCCTCATCCCCCTATTACAGGGACATGCTCCAGCTGCACCAGGCTCCACTTGCTACAGAAACCAACTCCTAATACTCTCATCCATTTCAAAAATATTTTCTGCATGAATGCACATAGGGTGGAGGACAGACAATGTCAATCCCAGTAAGGGAAGAACCAAAGAAGAGAAAGAAGCAGATAGCAGGGAGAAGGTAGAGGAAAGAGAGAAAGAAGGAGAGTTCTGTCTTTTTATAGAACTTTCCACCTTTTGTGGAGCAGATAGGTGACCTAGGCAGAAGTATTCCCCATCCCAAAACTCTTTTGCTCGGAGGAATCTTCTCCATGGTGGAGAAGCAGAATCCAACAAACCTAGTTCCTCACAAAAACTCCCACATGGTGTGAAAATCACTCAGAAGTTTTACAAGACATTGCTACCGCATGAACAAAATGAGTACTATCATCCAAAAAAAGTGAGCACTTCTGTATGCAGTGGTTAACTCCTTCCACCCCAGGTAGAAAACAGAATTGGATCGGCCCCCTGGATCAGCTAGGGCCGATCCCGATCCGGATCGGGCCAATTCCGGGCAGAATCGGCCAAGATCGGCCATGGCCAATCCGATCCGGAATCAGCCGGATCGACCAATTCTGCATTCCATACCCCCAACTTCCTGAGAGTATGTTATTTATAACTTAAAATCATTCTTTCCATCACATTTGACTTTACTCATGAAAACATTTTTTTAAATAAAAAAGGGCTCTGTGATTCTAGTAAAAAGAACTTGAGACTATAAATTATACTCTGTAGAAATAAGTGGCCTTGTGTGAACTTAGAAATTGTTAAGAGAACAGGACAGGAAACAATAGATGCATTTCCATAAATTACCTGCAAAGCTTCGTTGCTTGCATTCTTAGTCCATAGAGCAAGTTTGTCCTGTCTCGGACGCACACTAGCAACAACACCACAGATCTCTTCACTCTCATCAACTGCTCCCCGATCAGTGCCATCAACTACACAAAGTTGCCAACAGATGGTTAAGGTAATATTTAAACAGTGAGATTGTTGAGAGCAATATGATCGAGCAAAACCCCCAGTTAGTCTTATGATGTCAGGCACCATTTGTAAAAGGAATCACACACTAAAAGACAGAAAAGACAGCTAAATCAGATGTACAGTGGTTCATCAATAATAAGGTTGAGAATGGAGGGAATCTGATGTAGGTGCATGTGACCCTGGCAACCAGACACAAAATCAAAATATGACTCCCAAGAACACTGTTACCAGAAACAATCTAGGCATTAGCATAACATGCTCATGCCATTGGTTCTTGGCTGTAGATGAAAGATGCAAGATTCAGATGATATGAAAATGTTGTGCAATAATATTCTATGTAAAATCCATATATGTTATTGGATTATATAGAAATTCTGAAAGTCACATCCAAAATCCAATAATATTGTGCAATAATATTCTATAGATCTTCTTTCCCCTCTTTTGTTTGTTCTGGTGGTTTTGATTATGAGCAATATGTGGCTGAGAGCTCAAGAGAGGGGGATTTTATCAGGCTTCCAGCCAGCTTCTTCGGCTGTATCCAACACCCATCTCCAGTATGCAGATGACACCATTCTATTCCTGGCAGATGAGGATCAGCAGGAACTATATTCAAAACTGATGCTCGAGAAGTTGCAGGAAGTTACAGGGCTTAAGGTCAACTACAGCAAAAGTCTTATGATTGGAATTAACATGGAGGAACATGACATCAGGAGAGCAGCTCTTTTTTTTGGGGGGTGTCAGGTTGGGAACTTCCCCTTCACTTACTTGGGCCTTCCCCCGCTAAGGTGTAGGAACTGGCAGGGAGTTATAAATAGATCTAAGAACAAGCTTGCAGGATGGAAGGCGAACTACTATCTTATGACGGTAGGCTGGTGTTGTGAAGATCGGTCTTGGATAGCTTGACCATATACTATATGTCCATTTTCAGGGTACCCAGATCGGTAGCTAAAAAGTCGGAGTCCATTCAAGCAACATTCTTTTGGCATGGGAGTGGGGGAGCAGCTAGAGGGTGGTATGATATTGTTTGGAGTAGAATTTGTCAATCAATCCAAGGAAGCAGGTGGGCTCAGTATCAAAAATATCAGGAGTTTTAATCTAGTAATTCTTTGCAAATGGTTGTGGAGACTTGGAACTGAGAGAGAGGGATTGTGGTGGCAGATTATCACGCATACATATTATCAGTCAGTTAGAGTTTGAGACCTCCTTCCACATCGGATGTACAATGTTTCCCCCATTTGGAGGGGTATTCTACAGTCTGCAGACTTTACCAGAGTTAGTTTGAGGGTTGCCTTGCGTGATGGGCACTCTATTCTATTTTAATAGGGCAGATGGTGTGGTCATTTATATTGGAGGAGACTTTCCCCTCACTGGCTGCTCTTTCCAAGCTTTCTTACCCTACTGTGGAGCAGATGTTTGCTTCTGATGTACCTGGCAGTACTTGGGTGCCTACTTTAGAAGGAACCTTTCTTTTGTTGAGTCAGATCAGTTGAAGCAGAATCTTTCTCTCTTCATGGATCATCAACTGATCCAAGGAAAGAGGGATTTGTGGATTTGTAGATTGGAGAAGAATGGGACCTTCTCAGTCAATTCTGCCTATGTTACCTATTCCATTAGGTACCGCAGACTTTTTGGTCCATCACATTCATGCATTTACGATCCATGTAACTGTATTGATACTACTAAAAGGTGTTCTTTTTGCTCGTAGTTCCCGTTTAATACCTGATAAAGCAAATCTTGGTTTTCGTTTCCCTTGTGATGGGCCTGGAAGAGGGGGGACATGTCAAGTATCCGCCTGGGATCATGTCTTCTTAGGTCTATTCTGGATGTACAATGCAATTTCGGTAGTCATATTCCATTTCAGTTGGAAAATGCAATCGGACGTTTGGGGTACTGTAAGTGATCAAGGGGTCGTAACTCATATCACAGGAGGAAACTTTGCATCACTGATGGGGGGACTCAGCATGTTTCAGCCAAGTTCATCTGGGCTTTTAGAAGCCCTATGAAGGTCAAGGTCTTAGTTTGGAGAATTTCACATGGTAGGCTGCCTACCTGTGATGGACTGCATGTCTTTCTTAATCACATATCTTCCATTTGCTCTTTGTGTGGGAATGAAGAAGAAGACCTCGACCACATCTTTGTTGATTGTTCTTATGCTAGGGGCATTTGGGAGAGGATGGGGCAGAAGTTACACCTTTCTTTGCCTCAGTGTGAGAAGGTTCAGCATCCCTTTTCACAGTGGAGGAGATCATGGGCTAACAAGAGTGATAGAGTTTTTTGGTGGCTTATTCTACACGCCACACTTTGGGCACTATGGACTGGAACGACAGGGTGTTCAGGAGGGAAGCCAGGTCTGAGGATAATTTATTTTCTTTTTTGAAAGATAAACTGCTTTTCTGGGCTGAACACTTATGTAATGGAGATGGTTATAACTCCTCTCTATTTTCGCTTTTGGGGAGTTAATAGGAGGCACTCCAGCTTGCTGTGGAGCTTCCTTTTGTAAAAGGGCTTTGATTTTTCTCATACATGTACATCCTTTTTCCCCTCTAATATAATCAGCGGTACTATCCACTTTAAAAAAACCCAATAAGTAGGGATGCCAACAGGGCAGAATCCGAATCAGAAATGAGTGTTTCCTCTTTTGCATCCTATGAGAATTTTTTGTAATAGAAACAGAATTGGAAAAGGATGCTTCCCCTTCCGCATCCACTTCCCCTTTTGAGTCGGAAAATGGAATTGAAATCGAAAATTTTGGGTGCAATCATATTCTTATAGCTAATTTATAGATCTATAAATACAAACTACACAATTCAAATGTAAATCTATATATCTATGCATTATAAAGTCATATAATCTAATATATGATATTTAATACCTAGCAGCTAGTACAACAATATAGAATTATTTCATAGTTTAAGAGATTTTAAACAAGTTAATATAGAATAACTTCAACTCTAACATTATTTAGATATCAATTAGAAATCAATGGATCCACAAATTACATACATCCACTACACAATTCAAATATAAATACATAGATCCACATATTCTTAATATAGAATTGTTGTGGTTGCATCAATAGTCTCGTACAAATCCACAGATTCATAAAGGACATTGTTTATATACTCTTTCACTTCATAAGTACTAATTGAGTGTTAATTAAGAGACATAGAAAATTAGTGTTTTATCACAGAGCTTGTGAAATAAGCACTATTTGAAAATATAATATTCGCCGAACCTAATATGAACATACTAACTTTGAATAGGAGTAAATTAGAATTTATTGGACTAAGTTACATTTAAAAAGAAAAGTAATCTATACTATTATAATAAAACACAGTCCTGAGTGCTGCCACGTGGCAGCACCAGGATGAATTTTTACAGCCATACTTGCAATATAAAAACTTGCTAATGTAACTTCTCTCCTCTCTTTCTTTCCCATTAAAACCTTCTATTAAACATCTCACCTTTTCTAAAAACTTACATCCTTGCTCAAAACCCTTTCCCATTTTACTCTCTTCATCAAAACACCTTCTCTTTATTTCTAAAAAAAAGGCATTACATGTTTTTGAATAATTCTTTTTTTTGAAATTATTATATTAATAATAAATACTATTAACCTCATGTATACGACTTACAAAATTTATTTATTCAAATCTAATAATTTTCCGTGCATCGCACGGGTATAGAGCTAGTTATAGTTAAATTTATGTAATCTAAAAAAACTAGTACAACAATATAGAATTACTTCATAGTTAAAAAGATTTCAATTAGTTAATAAAGAATATTTCATAGTTTTTTTTTAAGCACAAATAAAATAGTCATACAATCTACTACACGATATTTAGATAATTACTACAAATCTTTACATCTACAAATTACAATTAAATTAAGATAAAAGTACATCAATTGTAACAATATTTATAGTATACTACTAACTAGCAATTATTACGATAATAAAGAATTAATTCATAGTTAAAGAGTTTCAGAATATGTTAACACAGAATTACTTCATAATTAAGAGATACAAAAATTACATGGTCATATAATCTACTAGACCATATTTGGATAGCTAACACAAATCATTACATCCATATTGCAAATAAGTTAATATAGAATTACAATGTTTGTAACAATATCTAGATAGCTAGTTGTCTAGTACGAATTCACACATCCACAAATTACATAGTCATATAAATACATCATGTTACTCCAAATTCCAAAATGGCTAGTATAACAATATATGAATTACTTAGTAGTTAAAAAGATTCCAAATATTCATTACATAAAAAAGGTTTATATTAAAGATTGACTTATAACTTAAATTTGATAAAAATTTAACTAGATTATAAACATATTAATTATGAGTAAGTAAATTTGAATATAATGACTTATTTCCACTTCTAACAAGTAGAAATCCGTTGTGCTTGAAAGAAATAAATAATTATAACCTAATCCCTAAAGAATTTTTAATTAATTCTCTATAAGCTACTAATTTTAATAATCACAGGAACTTGAGCTAAACTTTTAAATAATCTATGTAACTTAAACTAATTTAAACCAATCTCTATATTTTAGACAATTTTAAAAAATGTTGTTACATAAAAAAAGTAAATTAATTATATTCAAAAGAGACTTAAATTATTTAAAAGAGAAAAAAAACCTTTCACCACGTTGTTCTCTTCCCCTATCCTAAATTTAAAAATCCCTCCTTTCTTCATTCAAATTTGAAAATCTCCCTTGAAATTTAAAAATCCCCTCCTCTCTCTCTCTTCCTCCCTAAACCCTAAAACACACATCTCTGCTTCTCACCAACCCTCCCCCCTCAAACCCTCCTCCCGGGTTATCACCCTACGCCTCACCCCTCTGGCATACGAGTGCTAGCGTCGGTGCAGTTGCTGGTGGTGCCCTTGGGGTCACGGCCATTGATGATGGTGGCCACAGCGAGAGTCTCGGCTGCCGGCACCCATTGGGGACCGGCAACAAAAGGGCACAGCTGCAGAGGACTGTGGCACGCAACAGCGGCAGCTTCGGGAAGCTCCAGCAGCAGCAATGGCGGTCTAAGCTGCGAGAGGGGCAGGGGGGCTGCAGTCATGGCAGTGGATAGCGCCACAGTGGCAGCAGGCGGCACTCCGAGCAGGCGACAGCGGCACAACTGCTCAGCGCATGTGTGGTGGCTGCCGCCAGCTGCTGTGGGCGGTGCCGACAAGGAGTGAGGTGTGGAGCAAGTAGGTTTTTATCTCCTTTTTTTATATTTACATATATATAAAGAACTTTTTAAAAGAAAATATCTTATCAGAAATGTAATGTGGATGAGGAAACGGTTGTTTCCATTTCTGTATCCGATAACCATCTGAAACCCATGTTCCAGTTCTGATAACTTATCAGACCCTTGTTACTGGGTTTCCGAACAATAAAGAAAACAAAATTGAGTCGGTTTAATGGATATCGGGTATCCCATGGCAGCCCCACCAATAAGTAATCAGATCAGTTTCCTATGCTCAACCTCAATGGATTTTATATACCAACAGTAGACCAGAGCATAAAAATGGAGAACAATAATGTACGGTATAAATAATGATAGTAGAAGCATATAGGAAGCTTCAAGCCTTCAACTCACAGTTTCAAGCCACATGGTCTCAAGGTTAGCCTTCCTGGTACTGATCACAGACCACTTTCCACCATTGGCACATTCAGGATCTTCCCACTTTGGTTCTATGCCAGCTCTAAAGCAGTGGAAATCTGCATTTCCTGGTAGTTTGCTGGGATGAAATATCTGATCATATAAACTGCAAGGCAGAAAATGATCTATCATAAAAAAACCAAAAAATCTACAGAAGATTGAAGTTGGCATAAATAATATCTCCGTATATTTGCATGCTATATACATATATATATATATATATATATATATAATATGAGAGATGGGAGAGATGATGACAAGTATACCTAGAGGAAATTTTTTTCCTAAATTTTAAAATAGAATCATAAACAAGTGTTGGTCAGTAAGGATCACTGCAAGGGTTAATACTTCCATTTGTGCAAGCAGAAGAGAACTCTATGTCATTTCCTTTTTGTCATGACTCACAAAGATCCAAAGAAAAGTAATAGAAAAGGAATAAAATTACTTGAATGGATTTTTCACATATTTTAAAATTTAATTGAACAAAGAAGAAGAAAAAGTCAGATAAAAGAAAAATGGGCAATCTGGATCCTGTGCGTGCACTGTAATATAAAACTCAGAAACCCACAAAATCAAGAGTAAGCAACTATAAACTAATTCCTTGGGATTACATTGTAGCTACTCCACTCGCAGTACCAATCAATTTGAAAGGGGTTTTGGCAGTTCCAACAGAATTGCAGAAGAACAAGCACCCAGGAGTGCTGACAGGTTCTGATGGTAGATGTGACATGGGTTTTGGTAGGCAGAGTATTTATCTTGCAGGATTAGCCAGTAAAGGGCTTTATCTGCTTACAGAATGACCCTCTGACACATTGCAGTAAACCACCTTCCCTGTTCTTGCCCATAAAGTTTCTGCCAACAAAAATGTATTTCCTACAATCACCAAAGCCCAACATGAAGCTCAATCAATCACATCAGCTCACCCTCATATTCACGCCATACTTGAGGAAACACAAGCTCATGGATACAGAAAAAGCTGTGATGCACTCCTACTATAGATACCTCCTCTACCTAATTAGAACACAGACACAATCGCTTCCTAAGGTCATTCCCAGAGGATCTTCCAGTCACATCTACGTATTCGCGCAACAACAGCATATCCCGTCATTGCTGACTTCCTCTTCGCACTTGCAAGCAAAAGAAAGTAGTTAAACAGACTGGAAATAATTGAGCTTTACAAAGTGAAGTCTTCGAATACTTTAAACCACAATGATGTGCTTTCCACAATGTCAAAGAATTAACACTCTACCTGTATCTGCGAGATTGCCATAAATCATATACAATCCATGAGTAAAAATAAGTCAAAAGATACTAGAATTGACGAAACCCAATGCCCGTGACTATAGCAACCACTAAAACTAGCTTCTCTCTCTCAGATTGGTGGCTCAGGGTATATTTTAGAATATTTCTAGACTCATTATGACTACACATAAGACCTGGTATCGGTCGTCCGATACGTCTGTTAACAAATCCAAGCAATCTAGGCAGCCTAGAAATTACAGCTATCGTCCATAAACCCACAACTCTAAAGCGACACTTGTGAAAAGATAGCATCCATCACAAAAGGAAAAAAAAATTTGCAGTAGACATTAAAAGATAATCTAAAGCGAAGGACACTGGACGCACGAGGACGCGCCCAACAGACACTACACAGCAAATTGGAAAAGCTGCAATCATAGAAAACAGCAGGTAGCAGATCTAGGGTTTAGATTTAAATAAAAAAAACAGAAAAACAAATCCAAATCAAATTGGTGGAAGAACAAATGAAGTGATATCGATCTAATTTCCGCCGTCGCTCCAACGACGCAAGTCGGAGGACAATAGATCTCACCACCAGAATTCCTCTACGGTGTCGAAGTGTAGGCCTTGCGGAGGGAGGTGCCCCAGGCGGCGCCCTGCTTGGGCTTGGACTGGTTGTCGAACCAAAACGTCCACTTCCTCTCCAGCTTGTGCGGCTTCCCGCCGACTTCCGCCTCCTGCTGCTGGCCAGCCACCGCGCTCGCTGCCGCCTCCACCTCCACCTCCGCCATCCTCTCCCTCTCTCTCCCTACCCCCCGGCGCCAAACCTAACTCTGGTTTTGGAGGTCCTCCTCTACTTCCTCTAGAGGTATTTGTACGTGGGAGGTAAGATAATTGGGCCGATTAAAGGATAAATTAACCGGGCCGACGAAAGATCAATTGGGCTGCACCACGCCACGTCTAACACGCGCATGGACAGTGTGGCTACAATTTCCCCAGAGTCTGGCGCAGCAAGCATTTTCATTACCGCAGCTTCAGAATTAGCCAGACCAATTTAAATGCCATCAGCCACTGCCCATTTTAGCAACTTCAGGGCGGAGCCCACCCAGGTGCCATTACTCCGAGTGACCCCACTAGAAAGGTTGTCAATGGACCGAGTTGACTCGACAGGTTCGCGAATCTGACCTGATTTTGAGTCGAGTCACAATATTCTTTTTCGTCCGGAAGACTTTTAGTTGGACCTAAAAACTCAACCCCAACTAGCCCGTCCCAACTCGACTCGTTCTCTTTTGTTTTCCCTCCTGTGGAAATGGAAATTTCCCAATTTATAAATCTATTTTAATCATGTTTGCTCATCTGTTCTCAGGGATGCATGTGTATTGCGAATCCAAGTCCTCGTTGAATGTTACACGCAGTGTGACGTGAGATAAATCCACAATTCGCACAGTGCGGGCGCCGCCAGTCACCAAAGTGACACACACAAATGTTTGTCTCCCCGAGAGTCGAGGGCTTTAGGTCTATTGGTGCGTGCACCGTTTGAACGTAAGTCAACGAGTGGGTGTCGGGTCCTGGACCAAATTCCCGTCGTTTGCCTAATGCAACGGCGTTAATTACAACCCTCCTGAAAGGGAAAACCCTTGATTAATCGCCGAGAATTAGAAAGTCTCATGGCCTTAAAACGGAAACATCCGATAAAGGTGATGTGCATGTGAGTGTGAACTATAAGAGCAAAGCTAGAATAGACAAAATTTCTATTATAGCATTTTTGACATTTGTGATCATTATCATCTTTTGTACAAGTTTGGAGGCTTATTATTCATTATTCTATTTAATTGTCAATTGGGGCCCATTGTATTCGCTTTATTTCATTTAAACATGATATGTGTAGTTTATACTAGTGAGCTGGGCATGTTGCTAGAGTTGGCGGGCTCAACTGAATAGGCAGAGCCGGTGAGTCGGCAGAGTGTTAGTAGTCCGTGAAGTGAGTCGGCAGACTGCTGAGTCCGGCAAAGCCAGTGAGTCGGAGGACTGACAGACCAAGTGAGTTGGCAGACTCCTGAGTCGGCAAGGCCAGTGAGTCGGCAGACTGCCAGGTCAGTGAGTTGGCAGACTACTGAGTCGCAAGGCCAGTGAGTCGGCAGACTGCCAGGTCAAGTGAGTTGGCAGACTGCTGAAGTCGGCAAGGCCATGAATCGACATACTACCAGGTCAATGAGTTGGCAGACTGCTGAGTCGGCAAGGCCAGTGAGTTCGGCAGACTGCCAGTCAATTGAGTTGGCAGACTGCTGAGTCGGCTAGGCTAGTGAGTTGGCAGACTACCAGGTCAAGTGAGTTGGCAGACTACTGAGTCGGCAAGGCCAGTGAGTCGGCAGACTACCAGGTCAAGTGGGTTGGCAGACTACTGAGTCGGCAAGGCCATGTGAGTCGGCAGACTCCAGGTCAGTGAGTTGGCATACTACTGAGTCGGCAAGGCCAGTGAGTCGCAGACTAGTACCATCAGTGTTATTGGCACACTGCTGCAGAGCTGCCGAATCACCTAGCTAACATGAATTTTGAAGTCTTTTAATCATATAACGTCCTTTGATCTCATAGATGGCGCGAGAAATTCGGCAGCACCTCCCCTAACTCATGGCGAAGGGGAGGGCACAGTACTCGTCCACGATGATGGAGACGGCACCAAAACGAGGTGTTAGCCGCATGCGGCGTCACCCAACACAGCACAGTACCAATTCCCAGGCTTTCCTACGAGGAACTGATGAGTACCTAGGGACTGAAACAATGATCTCATGAATCAAGGCTTGCCGACTCATCATGCATGAGCTGGCCGACACACTGGTTCAAATCTCCTCATTGGTTCAGTGAGTCGGGAGCCTGCTGAATCCTTGCCGACTCACCAGTCAGAAATATAGAACGGTTTTAAAATTCGCGGGAAAATTCGACAGCACCTCCCCGACTCATGAGATGTGGGGGAGGTCGCGGTTACACATCCCCCGTAATGGAGATGGTACCAAAAACGGCGTATAGGTCGTATACGGCGCTACCCAAATGGCACATGGTACCAATTCCCGAGGCATGGCTACGGGAACCGATGAGTACCAAGACCAAAACAGTCAAATCAAATGTGCGATCCAATGATATTTGAGTCTAGGACTCGGGCCAGATATCATATTATCTAACCCAGGGCCTCATAGATCCTCATTTCTATGTGAGTCGGCGGCAAACAGTTCTGCCCCCTGTGAGTCGGCAGCCCTCATTTGCAGCTGACTGACACCCAAATCACGGTGGAACGGCGTGAAACTTTTATGGGAGGGACTGAGACATACTTTGATCAATTCCAATCTTTTACATGCGCGAAAAGTCACGTCGATCGTTCCCAAACCGCCGAAAACATCCATCTGCTGGTGAGATGGCTCGGCAGCCAGCCAGACTGAGTCGACAACCCCTAGTTATAAAGGACGCGCCACCCAACTCACACTGGAATGACGCAAATTTTTAGGGTAGGGACTGATATATATATTGATCGATTTCACCCATTCGCATCCGCGAGAAGTCGCGCCAATCGTCTAGAAATGCCATAACCTCCCGTCTGCCCGTGAGTCGGCACCAAAGAAAACTCGATTAGCGATCAGACGGCCATTCAAACGGAGTCAAATGACACAAATTTTTTATGGGAGGACTGAGGTGCATATTGATCGATTGCACTCATTCGCACCCACGAGAAGTTGCGTCAATCGGTTCAGAAACCCGAAAACTCCTGTTCTTGCCCGGTGGGAGCACTCCGCAACCAACAGAAATGTCGATTAGCGACCGGACGACCATTCAAACGGAGTCGAAATGACACGAAGTTTTTTATGGGAGGACTGAGGTGCATATTGATCGATTGCACCTATTCGCACCCCACAGAGTCACGCCAATCATCGTTCAGAAACGCCAGAAACTCCCGTTCTGCCCGGTGAGTCGGCAACCAAACAGAAACGTCGATTAGCGATCGGACGGCCATTCAAACGGAGTCGAAATGACTCGAAATTTTTTATGGGGGGACTGAAGTGCATATTGATCGACTCCAATCTTTTACATGGCCGAAACGTTACACCAATCGATCCCGAAATGCCGAAAACTCACTGCCCGGGTGAGTCGGCAGCAAACCTTCAACGGGGATCTCTTTACTTATGCAATTTTGACTCCGGAAAATGGGACAAATGCAATATGGGCGCGATGTTGAGGCCAAATACCTCCCATTCAAGTCCTAAGCGAGGCATGAGTATCAATTACACCCCTTTTGTGCTTGGACCCGAATTGGGGTGATTCAGCAAGGAACATACAAATAAAATCTGATGGACAAAATGCGAAAATCTTGCCATGTAAGGGGAGTTTTGCAGCATCCCAATAATGGGTAAGGTTATCAGCTCCCATCTGAGGCTTGCACAGACTGAGTATTGACTACTCACTCTTGACTGCCCAAGGATTCACACGGCTGTGAGTTGGCAGCCTTCATTCCACAAGGACTGAGCAGAAACGCAGCAGAACCAGGTAAAAATAATGCAAATTGGGTAAAGGGTTTTCCCACGGTTGGGCAAAGGGGTTTACCTCTCCTTTCCACATCAAGAGATTGGATATTAAGGACATCCATCTCCCCAATGGGCTGAGGTTTGACTGTTAAACAAAAGGGAACATGAAACAGTAAAAAAAAAAAACTCAAAGAAGCATCGAATTGGAGGGCAAGAAATAGCCATTGGACCAAGTAAGTACATTCTATTGCATAAAGAAGAGTTCACAAGCTTTGTTAAATGTATATATATACTTCTCATGGCACAAAAGGAGTCTTAAATGACCCACAAACATAGAACGGGAAAAAGGGAATGGGTTAGGACAGAAGGGATGAGGAGCTCTCCTCTCTCTGCCTCTTCTCAGCTCTCTCACCCTCCTCTGCTTGCTGGCACTCCTCCAGGAAAGAGACCCGCTACAGCCCCTTTTGCTTCTTCTCTTCTTACCTCTTCTTCCTCTTGTCTTCTGTGCCGAAGGAGCAGCAGTAGAACCCCCCAAGAAACCTCTTCTTCTGCGCTGGGAAACTCCAAGAAGCAGAACTCCAAAGCCTGGCACACCCTCCCTCCAATCAGCCAAGGAACAGCTTGTACGCAAGCCCCCTCCTCCCTCAAAAAAGGGTTTTCACACAGTCCCTCTCTGAAAGCCTCTTTTGGCAGAGACCTTTTGTAGTGGGGTGTGAGGGGTTTCTTAAAGTGACCCTCAGCATGGGGTGTTTGGGCCATTGATAATGGGCCAATAGATGGGCCTATCTTGCTTTGTTTTGGTGTTTTTTTTTTATGTCCACACCTCCTTTCAAATTTTAAATTTTTACTTAGTTAAAATTATGTTTATTTTACTTACTTAAAAATTAAAAAACTCATTTTCAAATAAATTAAGTAATTAACATCAAAACTCTATTTATTGAGTGAGACTATAAATTTTATATTATTAAATATCTTATTTTTTATTAATTTAATTTAATTTAAATATTTGGGTCATGTAGGATCTTAGTTTGACTTTACCTCTTATAAAGCGTAGATTCGTCTAGCCCGACTCGACATAGTTTCGGATTTAGATTGACTTAGACCACCACAAGGAAAGCGGGATTACCGACGGATATTTCTGACGGATTTATTGCCGTCGGTATTCCGACGGATATTCCGACGAAATATATCTGACGGAAATACGTCTGAAATTCCGACGGAAATTAATCCGTCGGAAATATCCGTCGGTAATTCAAGAATACCGACGGATATTCCGACGGATATTTTCCGTTGGAATATTCGTCGGTAAACCTGCTACACCTCCCCCGCGAAACCCCCCCTCTTTCCCTCTCCCGCTCTCTTTCCCCCTCTCCCTCTCTCTCTCTCTCTCTCTCCTCTCCTCTCCTCTCGCTCTCTCTCTCTCTCGCTCGTCGCCCCCGGTCGCCGACGACGTCGCCGCCGCCGCCGCTCGCCTTCGCCGCTCGCCGCTCTCCCGCGGTCGCCGCCGTCTCGCCGCCTGCCGCCGCTCGCCGCCGGCGGCCCCTTCCCGGTGAGTAGCTCTCCCCACCCCCGCCACCGTCCTCCGGCCCCCCCCACCCGGCCCCCCTCCCCCCGTGCGATCCCCCCCCCTCCCCCTGCACTCGGCCCCCCCTCCCCCCACCCGCCCACCTCCCCCCCTGCGCGGCGTCCCTCCCCTCCCCCCACCCGGCCCCCCTGCATGATCCCCCCCCCCCCCCCCTTTGCACTCACCCCCCTCCCCCCCCACCCGCCCCCCTTCCCCTACACTCAGCCCCCCTCCCCCCCCACCCGACCCCCCTCTTCCCACCCCACCCCCCCCCACCCGGCCGTTGGGATGCTAATATCTGTGTCTTATGCAATATAGTTGATATTTTGCCAGTAGGTCATTTAAACATCATGCTTATTCTCATCCTAACCTTTTCTAGAAGTCTCAGTATCGCTTAATGTAAATGTACAAACACTATTTTCTGTGGACATTATGGACATTGATTGATTGTTGCTTTTCTTTTCTATCTTTCGCGATGTTGTTATAATATCAGATTTACTTTCAGTGCATTTATTAGCCGGGAGACATTTTCTCCTCCTGATTAAAGACCATAGTTCATTTGTCAAGGATAGGCTGCTTGTGCAAATGAGTGTTCGTGTTCGTAGTACTTCCATTGTCATCATTAACAATTATCACTAGATCCTTGAGAAGGGACAGGAATTTTCTCCATTCGCCAACTTCAAGTTTGTCTTTTATCTATTCTTGTCACAGTTTACTGCGAACACTGTATTTTCTCAAGGTGTTAAGACTTTTGGGATGCTAGAAGGATAAGAAAGCTTTTTTCACTGCATTTTTCCACTCCATTGATTCAGTAAAATGTTCCTTAGAAGAATTGGTGCAGTGATTTAAAGTTGGCCAACTGACAGCCTAGGCAGGCCAACTTGTCAGTTTGGGGCCTTTGACTGCCTGGGCAGTTCCTGACTCTTCATATTTCTGCTGTTTTTGACCATACTTTATTGATTGAATGTCCCTTGTGCCCTTGTATAAGTTGCATCTTTCTTTCTTCTTCTTACCCTTATCTGTCTTTTTGAGCAATTGCCAATTGTACTCAGCCCCCCTCCCCCCCCCGACCCCCCTCCCCTCCCCTTCCACCCCCCCCCACCCGGCCCCCCCCCCCTTCCCCTCACTCCCCCTCCCCCCACCCGACCCCCACTCCCCTTCCCCCCCCCACCCCCCCCGTCCCCTACATATTGTTGATGTGAATGGTATTTATCGTTTTAAAGTTGAATAACTTGATAAATAAAATGATGTAAGAACATTGATTGACTGTTTAAATCTAAGCTATGATACTTGGATTCTTGATACACTAACATCTAAGATGTTAAATGGTCTTAAACTGGTGCTAAAAGGGAGATAAACCCCCTTATCTCATTATCAAACTCCCTTTCATGTTTTGGTTATTCATGCATGTATACCTCTTATTTAATTAGTTTGGGAGTGATCTAAAGAGGGATAGTTACAAAAGGGTGTAACTTTTAATTAGAGTTATCAGCTTTTGTCTCTAGTTTGATATCATTACATTAGGGGGACACATGGTTTCTAAGGAAAAAAATGCATCATTATTGAGTTATCTCTAGGAACAACTTTTTTCCGCTCCATGGGGGATATCTACCCCCTTTAATAGCCCTTAACCATGTATAAATATCTCCAGGCTTATTCTAAATTGATTATCAAATTGGGTTAAAGTTTATCACCCATGTTAAGTAGGGTGCAAAACCTTTTAACAGGTTATCAAAACCCGCCATAATAAGAGGATCAGGTATAAGTAAATCTGGTATAGGCTATTTATGTTTAGGGGATTTTTTGGTTTGAGATGGTTTAAATGAAGATAGTTATTAGTAGGGGATATTTTTAATGTGATGTACAATGTGATTTGATGTTCGTTAAGTTAACGAAACGGACGGTTATCGGGTTATTGGTTACCGTTGACATCCCTAGTTTGCATGAATAATCCATATTCTTTTGCCCTCGATACGGATGAATTGACTGTGCATATTCAAGAAGATTTGTCTTGGTGTGTACTCTAGTTGCAAATGATGTTATTAATTGAATGTGATGGGACAGGTCAGGTATAAGCTGAGACTACAGAGAACATCCTACAAGGTTTAGTTTTTGATGAAAAGATTAAAGAGTAACCCACGTACACTAATCCTATAAAGTATACTTTTGATTTCAACAAAGAACCCTCCACACACCTTGACATACAAGGTATTCTCAAAGGACCATTTTAATGAGTGCATATTCTGTATCTGTCTCACCTAGATACATTGACAGGATATGGATATTTTGTAACAAGTTGCATAAATGGAAAACAAAATCTGGAGGTTCTACTTTGAGTCGACTGAAGTGAGAGTTTATATTGTTGATTAATCCTTCTTTGTTCCTCTCATTAACTGTTCTGGCATACTGCATAAAACAAGCTGTAGCCTTGTAATGAAAATGGCCAGTTAAAACATTTTCCAAAAATTAAGACATTCTCACCAAAAAGATAACTACAAGTATGCATTTTAGGTCATATGGACTGCCATTCTTCAAGGGTTCTCAAATTAAATAAAAATGAGAGAAAGGATAAGATGGGGGAGGAGAACAGAGAAGCCCTAAAAATTAGTATGCGAAATAATCTCAATATATACATGAGCTTAACTATCTTCTCCAAACCCCAAAATGGGGCTATCTAGAATCTTACGGAAACAATGAACGTCTTACTGATGGCAACGGCCGTTTTGTACCAGAACAATTGACAATAAGAACAAGACACATTAGTAATATGCCAAACTGAACTCGTCTACTCAGCTCATCTCAGCTCAAGGTTAAATCTCGCCACTCTAATAAGATATACATCCCAATTTAGGAAAACAAAATTAGTACGACTCTTCCTTCTAGACATTAGTTTAGTTTACGCTTAATTGTTCACTTTAAGTTTAATGATTAGTATTACACTTCTTATTTGAATGTATTGCTTAGCTATTATTGCACTTGATATATGTTTTATTACACTTGATTAGTATTGTAGTTTTTACATTTATGTAATTAATCAACTATTACTTTGAAGAATTAAAACTTAAACCATGGGGAGCAGACTTCGGTTTCATGGGCCTCATACCCATGTTCTCAATAAAATATGTAAAAATATTTTATATCTTGTTTACAATAAGTTTTCATGTTGGGAGTTTTGGCCAAAACTAATTAGAACGCATGATTATAGGGCTTTCCACAAAATCGTGATTCTCCATATAAAATGCCAATTCTGATTGACTTCGCGACCCACTATGTGGATGCCAATTCTGCTTAAATTGGCGTGCACACTCTGGACTATGTTCTTAATTATATTCAAAGCTTTTGGTAATTAGTTATTTATTATTTATCTTGCTCGCTGTTATTTTTTTACGCTTGACATGAAAATAAACAATGCAATGACTTTCTTTGTTAAACATATTGTTTACTTTCACAAATTTCACACTGCAAGTTAATCATTCAACATTCGTATGTTTATTTGTAGCCATTTGAGAGATTTTTTCATATTTACCATATAATGATTTAATTTCATATTTTAAATTACTCATGAATAAAATGTTATTAATTTTTTTTTGTAATTAGTGATGAGAGTTCGCGATTGGAAATTAGACTCAAAGAAGAACAAATGTCCAACGTATCAAAGTACTTGTTTGTTTGAACGTAAAATATTTCCGCTCGATATTCGAAGATTGCATGATGGTTTACTTTTGGTGAAAAGAAGATGACGAAAATCATAAGATTATTCGGAAAGAAGAAAGACAAAGTTTAGAAAATAAAAGTGGATTATCTGTTATTGTTCAAGATGAAAAAGAGTGCGATATTCTGTAATCTTACGACGCAGTTGGTGTGCTAGTATGTACATGTTTATGGAAAGACTGTGTAAATTTGTGAAAAATAATTGTGTCAAAGAATTTGACATTCTCAAAGTTATGTCTTCCCATTATATACGAAGAGATGTATTTGGCAAACTATATTTAGGGATATCAGTGGTTAGTTCACTCCCTAGGAAATCTACTGAGAAGCTGGTGAATAAAGAGCCGATCAAGTGGTGGTGGCCTAATATGAAGACATCACGTTTGTTTTGTTGTTTTTAATGTTCAATACCATTAAGTATTTATATAGTGCTCAAATTTATTTGATATTCATGTATGTTTACTCTTTCATTTATTTTTACGTCAACGCTTTATTTCACCCATTAGCTCTGGGACTCTCCATATAACATATGTACGGTACTTGAATGATGTGAGGGTGTGTTGGATTTTAACTCGGGACATGACATTTAATATGTAGAAAAATGTCGGAGAATCGGTCATGGATGTACCGTGGAATAGTGAATGGAGTTGTGACCGAGGAGTTTAAAGACGGAGTTGACAGTTTTATTGAGTTTGCATTGAGTAATACATCAGTAGCAGTTGATCCGATGGGTAACATCCGATGTCCGTGTTCGGCTTGTAAGAATAGAAAGTGGATATCGACATGGGATGTGCAACATCATCTGTATACGAGAGGATTGGTGGCCATTATGAGTTATGGTCGTGTCATGGTGAGTTGAATATTCAGTCGTCTGCACCAGCTACTTTGCCTCCACAAGTACGTACGTAGACATGGTTGTCGATGCTGCTGGTCCGGAGTTCAATATTCATGAAGATCAAACAAATGAAGAAGTGCCGAATGATACAGCTCAGAGATTTTATCAGTTACTTCGAGATGCTGATGAGCCATTATGGGATGGTTTGTGAGAATACACGTTTGTCTGCAGTGTCGCAGCTATTGAATTTGAAATCTGAATTTCATATGAGCGAGAGTTGTTTTGACCGGCTTCTCTTACTGGTCAAGAGCATGCTTCCTCAATCAGAGAGGTTACCTGCTGACTTTTTACCGTGCGAAGAAGATGGTGAAATGATTGGGGCTTGGTTTTATGAAAATTGATGCATGTCCGAATCACTGTATGCTGTACTACAAAGAGGATGCAGATAGAACATCATGCTATTTGTAAGCATGATAGGTTCAAGCCCAAGAGAGGGGACAAGTCAAAGCAGAAGGATGTTCCGTATAAGTCATCGGTACTTTCCTATCACCCCAGATTGCAGCGATTGTTCATGTCCTCGAGGACAACTGGACATATGACATGGCATGCGGAAAGAGTCCGTCGCGACGAAGGTGAAATGAGTCATCCTGCCGATGGTGAAGCTTGGGCTCATTTTAGCCGTACTCATCATTACTTCTCAAGGGATCCACGCAACGTACGGCTTGGTTTATGCAAGATGGTTTCAATCCTTTCGGAGGCTCGGTGGCATCTTACTCATGTTGGCCAGTATTCTTACACCGTATAACCTTCCGCGGCATGTGCATGAAGCGTGAGAATCTGTTCCTTTCATTGCTGATTCCGGTCCAAAAAGTCCAGGAAAGAATATAGACATATATCTCAGACCGTTGATTGATGAGATGAAATTGTTATGGTCAGATGGTGTGCAGTCTTATGATGCATCCAGAAAACAGAATTTCAATCTGAAGGCTGCATTAATGTGGACAATAAGTGACTTTCCAGCCTACGGCATGTTATCTGGCTGGAGCACACATGGGAGGTTGGCATGTCCTTATTGCATGGAGGATTCTAAATCATTTGTGTTGAAATCTGGGGGAAAATCTTGTTGGTTCGATTGTCATCGGCGGTTTCTACCCAGTGACCATCCTTTCCGAAAGCAAAAGGATTCTTTTATTAAAAATACACTGTGATGGAGGAGGTAGATATGGAACGGGTGTCTGGTGGAAATATGGCGAGGCGGGTCCAGAACTTACCGACTGTAACACAACTGGCTGGTAGTACCCGACAAATCCCTGGCTTTGGGAAGGATCACAATTGGGTGAAGCAAAGCATTTTTTGGGAATTGCCTTATTGGTCAACACTTTTGATACGTCATAACCTAGACGTCATGCATATAGAGAAGAATGTTTTTGATAATGTGTTCAACACAGTTATGGACGTCAAAGGTAAAACGAAGGATAACGTCAAGGCACGGGTCGATTTGAAAGTACTTTGCAAACGTCCAGAACTAGAGCTACAGCATGTTCAAGGAAAAGTGGTGCAACCTAAAGCTGCATATGTCTTGGGCCAGACAGATTAAGGAAGTGTTGCAATGGTTAAAGCAATTGAGATTTCCGGATGGATATTCTCGAATATTGCGCGTTGTGTAAATCAACGAGGGAAAAATATACAGAATGAAGAGTCATGACTGCCATGTTTTCATGCAAAGACTGATGCCTCTTGCTTTTCGTGAGTTGTTGCCGAAACAAATATGGGGAGCAATGACTGAGCTGAGTCAATTCTTCAGGATTATATCTGCATCAGAACTCAAAATTCATGACTTGCAAATATAGAGCAAAATATAATTCAGACAGTCTGCAAATTAGAGATATTTCTCCAGCATTCTTTGATTCAATGGAGCACCTGATCATCCATTTACCATATGAGGCAAGGGTCGGAGGACCAGTACAATTTCGATGGATGTATCCGTTTGAGAGGTATATTTCTACATCTCAATTTATTGCCATTACGACGATCTTTTATATTACTTATGTATGCATTTGAATTATTGTCGTAGGTGCATGCACGATCTTAAGATGAAAGTCCGTAACAAAGCACAGTTGAGGGCTCCATTACTCAGGCGTACCTCATTGAGGAGATATCGAACTTCTGTTCGATGTACTTTGACACAGAAATACGAACCCGACGCACTCAACCTCCACGTAATGATGATGGTGGAGATTCGGAGGTGTCAGACCGACTCTCTGTATTCAAGTGTGCCGGACGGCGTTCGGATCTTCATCTACTCACGCACTCCAAGACAGAGAGTTGGTAGCTGCGGAGATCTACGTGTTCATGAATTGCGAAGAACTAGACCCTTACATTCAGTAAGCTCTCCACGCTTATTCGTCATCATTTGCGTGCATTACTGCAGACCTAACGGTTGTGTGACATTTACATTGCAGAGAGTTTGACTCGGTCATATTGCGACGGAATCCACGTCTAACTTACGTGCAGGTTGAAAAGGAACGGGAGAAGTCTTTTCCTACTTGGTTAAGATCTCGAGTATGTGTCTAATTATTTTGAAACATAAGTGTTATGTTTTTATGCAGACTGAGTTGAAGTCATTTATTCAATGTTTGTCTATTTTATCTCATAATAGGTTGAACAAGGCTTCATTCCCGATTCTAGAGTACTACAATTAGTTTTGGCCCCTCGAAGATTGTACGTGTCTATCCAGGCTACATTGTGAATGGATACAGATTTCACACGAGAGATTATGGACGGAATAAGTCTACGATGAACAGCGGTATGTGTGAAGGGAAGTGCCTATAATGAAATGAAATTGATTATTATGGCATTCTCGAAGAAGTCATTGAACTGCAATTTTTGGGACAAGACAACAATGTATTTCTGTTCAAGTGTCATTGGTTTGACCCGACATCTATTCGTCATGACACAACATATGGATTAATCGATGTGAAGCATAAGTCCAAATTGAGTACATATGAGCCATTCATCCTGGCGGCACAAGCCCAACAAGTTTATTATTCAATTATACATCCCTCAAATTAAGAGATTGGTGGGCTGCATGTAGAGTGAAATCAAGACTATTCCCTGAGTATGAGCTTCTCCCCGACTGATGATGAGCTCGAAGGTGTTAATGACAACTTTTTCCAATCAGATCGGAGTGACGCACGAGAGTTGGCAGCTTCTACGCAGTACAATGTTCATGATATAAATGAAACAATTTCCTTACATAAGGATACGAACAAGAAGAAGTTGACCCAAATGTCGCTGAGCGGGAGGTGGAGTCTGATGTGGAGGAAGACTCCCCAGATGATGAGGATGAATTCCAGGATGATGATGAAGATGATGCTGAATTAAACATGTCTTCAGCATTTGATGATGAATATAGATAATATAATGCATATTTTGTAAGAAATTGGTGTTGTTGTTCATTACATGTTCATAATAAATTGCTACTTCAATTGAGTGCTGATGACTTGCTATATCTTTATTTGTATCAATAGAGATATGGTACGTGGAGGACGCAGTCGGAGGGTTGCCACGTCCGTTGGCAGAGGGACTGCCTCCGCGTCCACGTCTGCCTCCAGGTCCGCGACAGGTATATGCATATGTACAAAAAACCATATGGGTTATATTGTTATATTGATTTCACGAGAACTAACGTACATACATTTTTACAGGGACTGCCTCCCCGTCCACGCCCGTCGTCCCAGTGACATGTAATTTTCTATATTGTTGTTGTTATATGAAATTCATAATTTCTAATGTGTATGAATTTTGCAGGGACTGTCTCCCCGTCCACGCCCGTCGTTCCAGCGACAGGTAAATTTCTATATTGTTGTTTATTTGAAATTCATAATTTCTAATGTGTATGAAATTTTGCAGGGATGCCTGTCCACGCCCGTCGTCCCAGCGCAGGTAAATTTCTATATTGTTGTTTAGTTGAATTCATATTTCTATGTGTATGAAATTTTGCAGGGACTGCCTCCCCGTCCACACGCCCGTCGTCCCAGCGACAGGTAAATTTCTATATTGTTGTTTATTTGAAATTCATAATTTCTAATGTGTATGAAATTTTGCAGGGAATGCCTCCCCGTCGACGCCCGTCGTCCCAGCGACAGGTAATTTTCTACATTGTTGTTTATTTGAAATTCATAATTTCTAATGTGTATGAAATTTTGCAGGGAATGCCTCCCCATCCACGGTACCTTCGTCTTCTTCCTCACCACAAGGTAAACATATGTTTCAATAGATTAGTATGTTTGGTCTCTTGCAATTTATACAATAAAAGTGTACTAAATGTTTTCAACAGAGGTGGAGAGCCAGCATCCAGCAGCTGGGAGGGGCCTCAGCTACCAGGACGACACCATGCTGGATCTCAGGGTAAAGTTCATCATCTCAGTGTTACTGTATTTGTTATTTAGGATATACATTTCATGTAGAAAATTAATGTGGAATTGCAGGGGAAGATAGATCCCAGTCCTGCTTCCCGCTATATTACGACGTTGATCCACGCACATATTCCAGGACCAGTGGATGCATGGAGAGACTTCCCGGTGCCAGTCCGGGATTTATTATTTGACATGTTTTACGGTATTTTTATTTTTTAGAAGAGTTGAAGTCATTTATTCAATTATTATTAATTTAGGTTTATTGCAGAACGTTGATTAATTTTATTTCTTTACAGCGGAGGTTCGCGTTCACGAGACCCGAGGATCTCCCTCGGGCTCGAGCCGTCTGGGAGATTACGGCCCGGACTAATTTAAGAAAGTCGATGTGGGAGGCACGGGACAAGGCAATCAAGACCCAGGGAACCGGGATCCTATGGCTTGGTGGATTACGGCCCTGTTTGGCTGCGGACGGACTATTGGGAGTCCCTTTGCGCGCGTTGGGCTGCTGGACCATGGCAGCAGCGGTCACAGGCGGCAATACGCAACAGAGCAACTCAACCGGAGAAGATGTGCATACTAGTGGATCCGTATCTTATGCGACCCACAGTCAAAATTGGTAAGTATTTTATTGTTCGATTCATATATACATATGTATTATTATTGTGAGACTAACTAATTTTGTTGAATTCTAAGTATCACGACCTGGAGCGTGCCCCTACTTTCCGCGAGTTATTTGACCGGACTCATAAGCGGAAGGGGACGGATGACTATGTTACCGAGAGTGCCCGCACGATTGCTGTAAGTCAAGCTTTAAATTATGAATTCAATTATGATATTAAAATAATTTGTTTTCAATAATTTAATTTTAAATTATTTTACAGGAGACGTACGACAGGACGATGGCGGAGCGCTACACAGAGGGCTTCCCCAGCCAGATTTGGATGCGGACGCTTGGGTCGAGGCAGCGGGAGCCGAGGAAGGGTCGAGTGTACGACTTTGGGGACAGCCTGGATACTCATCGAGTGTTGTCCTCATATGCCAGTTCGATCGCTCCTTCGGCACACGCGAGTTCATCTTCTGCGCCGCCCGTCAGTGTGTAGAGGACATTAGAGGCATCATTCGGGAGGAGCTACGTACAGAGCTACAGACGCAGCGGGAAGAGCTACAGACGCATCGGGTACAGCTACAGGAGCAGCAGGTACAGATAGAGACGCAGCGGCTACAGCTACAGACGCAGTTCAGTGATAGGTTCAGCAGTTCATGTCAATAATGCAGGGAGTACGCCCCCACACCCAGCAGCTCAGGTCAGTATTAGTATTAATTTCATATACTTAGGATTGGGCCGGCGTCCAACACGACCGGGTGGGTTAAAGTAACATGTAGAAACTGACGGAATCCAATTTGGATCCCCGGATTGGGTGGGCATTCAAAGGACGGATCTAAAAACACCCCAGTATATATAAAAAGTTAAAACACACAACCCGGGGGTCCAAAATCCCAATAGGGATCGGATCGACGTGCCGTTTTCTCCGACAGACGACCGGGTGGTTAAAGTGACGTGTGAGAACTGACGGAATCCAATTTGGATCTCCGGATTGGTTTGGCATTCAAAGACGGATCTAAAAACACCAAGTATATATAAAAGGTTAAAACACACAACCCGGGGGTCCAAAATCCCAAATAGGGATCGGATCGACGTGCCGTTTTCTCCGACACGACCGGGTGGGTTAAAATGACGTGTAGAACTGACGGAATCCAATTTGGATCCCCGATTGGGTTGGGCATTCAAAGGACGGATCTAAAAACACGCCAAGCATATATAAATGGTCAAAACACACGCACCCGGGGGTCCAAAATCCCAAATACGGATCGATCGGCGTTCCGTTTTCTCCGACACGATCGGGTGGGTTAAAGTGACGTGTGGGAACTGACGGAATCCAATTTGGATCTCCGGATTGGGTTGGGCATTCAAAAGACGGATCTAAAAACACCCCCGTATATAAAAAAGGTTTAAACACACAACTGGGGGTCCAAAATCCCAAATAGGGATCGGATCGACGTGCCGTTTTCCTCCGACACGACCGGGTGGGTTAAGTGACGTGTAGAAACTGACGGAATCCATTTGGATCCCCGGATTGGGTTGGGCATTCAAAGGACGGATCTAAAAACACCCAAGTATATATAAAAGGTTAAAACACACAACCCGGGGGTCCAAAATCCCAAATAGGGATCGGATCGACGTGCCGTTTTCTCCGACACGACCCGGTGTGGTTAAAGTGACGTGTAGAACTGACGGAATCCAATTTGATCCCCGGATTGGGTTGGGCATTCAAAGGACGGATCTAAAACACGCCAAGCATATATAAATGGTCCAAACACGCAACCCGGGGGTCCAAAATCCCAAATAGGGATCGGATCGGCGTGCCGTTTTCTCCGACACGACCGGGTGGGTTAAAGTGACGTGTGGGAACTGACGGAATCCAATTTGGATCCCCGGATTGGGTTGGGCATTCAAAGGACAGATCTAAAAACACCCAAGTATATATAAAAAGTTAAAACACACAACCCGGGGTCCAAAATCCCAAATAGGGATCGGATCGACGTGCCGTTTTCTCCGACACGACTAGGTGGTTAAAGTGACGTGTAGAAATTGACGGAATCCAATTTGGATCCCCGGATTGGGTTGGACATTCATAGGATGGATCTAAAAACACGGCCAAGCATATATAAATGGTCAAAAACGCAACCCGGGGGTCCAAAATCCCAAATAGGGATCGGATCGGCGTGCCGTTTTCTCCGACACGACCGGGTGGGTTAAAGTGACGTGTGGGAACTGACGGAATCCAATTTGGATCTCCGATTGGGTTGGGCATTCAAAGGACGGATCTAAAAACCCAAGTATATATAAAAAGTTAAAACACCAACCCGGGGTCCAAAATCCCAAATAGGATCGAATCGATGTGCCGTTTTCTCCGACACGACCAGGTGGGTTAAAGTGACGTGTAGAAACTGACGGAATCCAATTTGATCCCCGGATTGGGTTGGGCATTCAAAGGACGGATCTAAAAACACCCCGAAAGATGGATCTAAAAATATTATTGTATTAGTTTGAGAAATAATCACATGTTTTAAATTTCATTTTTGAAAATACTGTATTTCTTTTATTTATTATTAATGTTTCTCATTTTAATTTGTTTTAATATAGGATCCAGCTCCAAAACGATGACGAGGCAGGGACAGCAGACGATCCATCAGATCTATGTTGATTTTTGTATTCATTATGCTATATGATTTATATTTATTGTATCTTATGATTTTATATTGATTGTTAGTATTTGTTAAATTTATGAATATTGTAGCAGGTTTGACATTGTGCAATGTATTTTTTATTTGTTTTATTTTTAAAAAAAATATGTGTTTTTCCGACGGATTTTCCGACGGCTACGTTTCCGTCGAAAGTATAAATTACCGACGGAAAAAGACCGTCGGTAATGCCGTCGGAAAAATACTGACGGATTGGCCGACGATAAGCATCCGTCGGAACTGATAAATTACCGACGGCAAAATACCGTCGGCAAGTCCGTCGAAAATACTGACGGATTGGCCGACGGATATATCCGTCGGAAAATATAATACCGACGTTACGAGACGTTAAAGACCGTCGATAATTCGGTCGGCAAATACTGACGCCTTTAACCGACGGATGAATCTGTCGAGGTTTCGACCGAATTCCGACGGAATTTTCATCCGTCGGAAAGTTCTGACCAATTATTTCCGACGGAAAATTTCCGACGAGTGTTGGACGGAAAGCGGTCGGAAGGCGCCTTTTCCGACAGAATACCGACGGATTTCCGACGGATTCAGTCCGTCAGTAATCCTGCTTTTACTTGTAGTGGACTCATATTAATGATTGGACTTGAGTCGGACTCAACTGAATTCGACCCTATCTCGACTCATTGACAGCCCTACCACTAGTTTGCTGTTGGAAACGTTGCTCTTTGTTTAGGCCCACTCTTGGCCCAGGACAGGCCTACAAATCCCGAGGCGGCCCATAGATAAAGAAAGCGGGGTGTGGAGGCATCACTGCTCTGTCACCGGTGGCGGTAGTGAAGTAGCTTGCCGAAGGAAATTCAAATTGAGACACTATTTTAATTCACATCGTTTTGTTCCCCAAGAAAAAGATAAATGTCACGGGAATTTTTTAATAAGTTTGTTATAGAAATAATTCTAAGTGGAGATGACACGATACTTGTCTTTATTTCATGGATGATAAAATAAATGTGACAAAAATATATGATAAAAAATATGACAAATTAATTAAGATTTTTTATCAAATATTTGACTTATTTTCTAATCTATGATAGAATTGTAATTCATTACAAAAAATATTATCTCATATTACAGTATACGTAAAGTCCTGTTAAAGTAAGACTTCTCTATTATAATTAGATACTCTTAATTAATTTGCTCTAAGAAATAACACATTAATATTCTTCTCTTCCTTAATAATGACTGATAGGAAAACTCTACTTTTTTATTGGTAAATGTGGGAGCGCGGATTTGGTGTGCATTAAAAACTTGAAGTAATTAATCGATTAGAGTGATAAAGTAAGTTCGAAAGTATTTTACCTATAAGAGCCTTTTAATTAAGGTAAAAGCTTTGAGGAAACAAAGGATTTTTTTTGGAGGTGACGGAAGACTGGCGTCAAGCTACACATTAATCACCACCTTAAACGATTTGGACTCTTCCTAGAGATACAATAAATTGAGGCCAACATGAGGATGTGAAATGTGAATTGCCTCGGTCCGATCTACCTGACATTCGAAGACCATTTAAGCATCGGATGTCACTATGATGTTACGTACTCTGCCATGCATGGCCGGTCCAGATGAGAAAGTAAAAGGATTTGTGTTAGGTGGACAATCAGTAATAAAATAATGTCAATTTTTTACATAAATTTTGGAGTTATCTTAATTAACGATAATTAAAAGATGTGATTATATTTTAGTAGCTAGATATTAATAAAAGAATTTAAAATAGGATATTAAAATCAGATGATCTGTTCTTATTAATTAAGAAGAATTTTAACTTCTTAAGTTTAATACGGATAACGTTCTGATCACGACAAGCCTAACTCAATTTAGGATAACTTTTATATGTATTCATCCATGCTTTTTAGAGATGATGCCGAGCCGACCGAAGCGTCCAGACGGGGCACCGTTGGCTTTGCAGGAGGCAAGATGGCAAGCCATGCAGGAGCCCACGTAGGGGTGTGGGGTTGAACGCGTGTCTAGCTAGCTAGCTAGATACCCGTTATAAAAGCTCATGTCGTCGTCATGCACTACTGTTATAAAAGCTCATGTCGTGCCCCCATGGCGTGAGGCCTTGTCCGCCTGCATACTTCTTTCATGTGACTCGTGTAGTTTCAAATCGCCAAGTGCAAGACACACACTATTTGTTCTTCCAAAGGATCGTTAGAAGGAAGGGAGAGAGAGAGAGAGTGAGAGAGAGAGAGGGAGACAGAGAGAGAGAGAGATGACGGAGCCGAAAGAGGCGATGGAGACGGTGGCGCGGCAGGCGCCGGTGACGCTGGAGCGAAGGGTCCGGGGAGACCTTGAGCAGTCGCTAGCCAAGCCATGTAAGTATATACACAGCTGTGTTCTGCATCCTGCTAGCCGGTGCTGCTGCTCAGCTAGTTTTTTTCCCAGCTCTTATCTTTCTTTTTTCTCTCCTCCTCTCTAGACTTGGCTAGAGCCCTGGCGGCTCCCGACACTGATCACCCCGAGGGCACCAGAGACCACAAGCACCACCATCTGAGCGTGCTCCAGCAGCACGCTGCCTTCTTCGATCGGGACGGGAACGGGATCATCTATCCCTGGGAAACTTATGCAGGTAAGTTAATTAGTCAAGTCAATTGATTAGTTTGGATATGTAAACCTTTTGCCGCAGCTTCCGTCCACTCTGTGGTGTTTCAGGGTCGCGAGCCATCGGGTTCAATCCAATCATCTCCCTGCTCATTGCGATTCTTGTGAATGGAACCATGAGCTACTCTACCTTACCTGTAAGTTTTCATTTTTCAACTTGTTTGCCCCGAGATAGCCCTACTTCTCTTTGTAAGAGAAATTAACAATTTTGTAGCATATCGTTTAATATATAACACACTAAAGTGATATTATTAATAAAAGAAAATCTAAAACACTTGAGGGAGTTGTAGTGTATTTTGATCGGTGTGTTAAGAGGTGTGTTACAAACTAGTGTTATTAGGGCCAATTTGACAAGAGGTTAGTTTACCCATGGGTAAATTACCCATGGGTGGGCTAACCCACCTTTTTATAGAAAATCACTTTGAATTGTTGGTTAAATTACCCATGGTTATTGTTCTTTTTTTTAGTTAACTATGTACTTTGACTCTATTTATCTTTATTAAGAGAATGTAAAAAATTATAATTTTAAGAGATATATAATAAAATTTTATTTACAATTTAATGATAATTTTTTAAAAAAATTTTGAAAAAAAAAAAGTTACCCCCCTCTACCCCACCTTTTGAGGAGGGGTAGAGTTACCCACAAAAAATGGGGGTAACCAGGGGTACCCCTGGTTACCCCCACCCACCCCACCCAAACTAAAAAAATGACTTTAACCAAGGGTACCCCTGGTTTAACCAGGGGTACCCCTCCTATCAAATTGGCCCTTAACTATTTTTCTCTTTATTAATTGATCAAGTTAGTTTCCCCTTCGTCTATGGACGGATCCAGAGAACATCCAATGGGGTCACGGAATTTTTTTTTGTTCAAGTGACCATATAAATTTGTGTTTTGGGGGGTGGGGGTTCATAAGGGGTGACTTCATTGGATTTTTTTGTGTTTAAATGACTATGTAAATTTTGTGTTTTGGAGGAGTTTTATAGGGGTGACCCCACTGTAAGAAAAGAATTGATTGTAATAAATAATTTTATTGTTATTAAAATATTTTTTATTTTAAATATTTATTTATATTATTTATAATATATATATTATATAAATATTAAAACATAATTCGAAATGACCTCACTAGATAAAATTTTTGGGTCGGTCCCTGCCTTCGGTCAGTCGATCGTTATAGTGATGAAAAGTTTCGTCAACCAAGAAATCCATTTTTCTTGAGGGGAATAACGAGCCGTACGTGCTCCAAATTATATGGTTTTGATAGGGAAGCGATGTATATATCTTGACCGGAGCTTGTGGACGGAAGTAACTACATATATATAGCCTGATCTCCAACCTCCGATCTATATGAAACTTGTCTCTTAATTACTGCCTCACTTACCAATCAATTAATGTACTTTTGGCTCTTGTATATATATATATATATATATAGGTTGGATCCCCTCTCCATCCTTCCCAATATATATACACAACATCCACAAGTGCAAGCACGGGAGCGACTCTGCGAGCTACGACACTGAGGGCAGGTATGTACGGAATCTGGTAGATCTGATCAGTTTGCCTTGTTCACTACATGTCCTCAATGCGTCGCGATATGCATGTGCTCTTTAACCCCATGCATAACCTTTGATCAATGGTCCATTTAGGTTCGTGCCTGCCAGCTTCGAGAACGTGTTCAGCAAGTATGCCCGCACTGCTCCTGATAAGCTGACGCTGGGGGAGCTGTGGAACATGACGGAAGGCAACCGCAACCTCTGGGACCCCTTCGGCTGGTGAGCCCCAATTCTGTTCTCGCATGCATATATATTCACATGTCCCGCCGGCGGCTATCCCGTCTCATTTTTTATCCTCCTGGGGGCCCCGATGGAACGCCTTCTGCTTGCTCGCAGGATCGCCGGCAAACTGGAGTGGGGGATTCTATACGTGCTGGCAAGGGACCGGGAAGGGTTCCTGCCCAAGGAGGCCATAAGGCGATGCTTCGACGGCAGCTTGTTTGAGTACTGCGAGAGCCAGCGAGCGGCGGAGGATAAGATGGATTAACGCACGCATGGTGTTCCGATGCAAAGTATAAGGTTTAACTGTGATCTACACGTCAATTCTAAGGAGATATTAATGCAGACGGCTGCTACGTACATGCGCCTGTTTTACTAGCTAGTTTCATGTACATATGTGTCTAAGAAGGTTGTGGAGCATATTATATTTTTATATATATAGCTGAAATCTTCGTAAGAATATATAAGTAATTATGTTGATGTCAAATCAGGACGGGTGTACTTAAAGAAGTTTGTGTTTATTTGTGAATCTCTAAGTGGGATCAGTTCGTGTTTTCTCGATCGGGTACCAAATGTGGTTGGAGCTGTGTTCTTAGAGTCGGTTCGCTTTGCTATCGTTTACCAAATTTCGACGTATGTAGGTGAAATATTGCTCCTTCGATCAGGGTCACTAGATGGCCTTAAATATGAAAGAAGAGGGGTATGAGAGAGAGAAAGAGAGAGCAGTAATTTGAAATGATTTAATTATGAATGATGATAATTTTTAATATGATATGATGTGATCATAAGATGTATATATAGAATCATCATCTCTTTATCTTTAATTTAACATCATTTATTTATATTATATATATATATAATTTTCTAGAAGTAAAATACAGTATTAATAAGTTATCTTTAAGAATAATTTTTATCCCCTAGGTGAGATATCTATTCTTCTAACACCTATTTATGTATCTTAATTTTTATCACCCTGAATTAAATAAATAGATTATCAAATTGACCTAACAGAGATAAATGAGATCTATCCTATTCAGTTATCAAATCTACCTCTCTGGCATACATACGGGAAAATATTGATGTTATGTTTATCTCGAGCGGTTTCTCAGAAATTAGAACACGAGTACCATATTAATTATGTATTCATCAATGTCCAAAAGGTCCTGCAATAATTGCCACTCTAATTTTAACATTTTGCCTTCCCCTGGCTTTGATTAATTCTTTTATATAATTGCATATCGTGGTCTCGATCATATTAGAATTAAAATAACTTAGCCAAGAATACTTCAGCCGAAGCGGCTCTTTATTCCCCTTTTGGCCACGTCGACTTTGAAGAGAGACCTATGGTTTGGTAGGTGTCAATTGGGCCAGGTCGGCCCGGAGGTCCGAAGCCCGGCCCGGTTTTAACCGGGCTTGGGCCGAAAAAATGAGTCCGCTATAAATTTTTGATCCGGTTCAGTCCGGCCCGGAAAAAATAGGGCCGGACTTAGGCTTTGTGTGGCCCGGCCCGGAAAAAATAAATATAAATATATTTATATTAAATATAAAATTTATATTTAGAAAGAGAATTATATTTATTTTTTTCTATAATAAATCTACTCAAAAAATAATCTTTTATAAATTAAATGTTAATATAGATATAAGTAAAATATATATTAATTTTTTTATAAATATATTATAGTAGATATATTAAAATTACTTATTATATAATAAAATATATTTTTCTTATATTTTCGGGCCGGGCCGGGCCGGGCCACCCATACCGGGCCTACCCTTGGGCCTGGGCCGGGCCCAGGCCGGCTCTTAGAAAACCGGGCCTGGGCCGGACCTAGCAAGGCCCGGTCCAGGCCCGGCCCATTGACACCCCTATGGTTTGGGTTTTACATGAGTGATTTACTCTATTATTTGAAAAAAAGGGAAAGAAAGAAAGAAATAAGACATATATACCAACAAAGTCAATGCACTTTTATGACGAGTTCAATCTCCGGGATTCATGTCAATGCAATTTTAATTCACATCTAATATTGTTTCTTTGGATTTCTAGTTTTCAACCCCTCCATTCGTTTCTTTTTCTAGATTGGCCCCTCTAGCCTGTAACATTTAGTATTTATGTATTTACTCGACAAATGTCTTTCCCTCAGACTTCTTTTCTAAATATTTATAAAACTTCTTAATTTTTAAGATGTCTTAGTGAGTCTCATCCTTAAACGTACTTCCAAAGATGTGGAGAAGACTTCATTTCAATCATTTGAGATGATAGTGACAAATTTGAATGATAGAAGAATCTGGTTTCATAAGATTGCTATGTAATTATAATACCCACTTTTATTTATAAAGATATGCAAAAGTAGTATCCGTAGTAAGAATAAAGATAAAGCTCAGGCACAAGCAAGTTTTGTTGTGCTATTGCGTATCACAGCAGCACGGCCGTACTATATTGTATCGTATTTAAAATTTTACGAGTCTCAACACGGTTGGCACGATACTGTAAAATTAGTTAATCAATTTCGTCTTATCAATCAACTGATTCTTCTAGTAAGTACCCACATACTTTCAACAGATCAAAGTCTCAAATTAGTCGACCGATTTCTATCAAAATAACATCCAAATCTCATGGTCTAATTGATCTTCAAAGATAGATGAAAATCGATCGACTGACTAAATATTTTTGGTCGATCAATTGGTACAGTACGAATGATATTGTACTATGCCACAAAAAATTCGACACAGTTGATCCACGCGATACGGCCAACCTTGTGCGCAAGTGCATGTCATTTTATCTTGTTAAAAAAAGGGTTTTCTACTTTTTAATCCCTAAAAAAGACTTATTTATCTTTTGATCCCTCAAATGTAACTATTATTTTTTAACTCCCCACAATCTTTGACGTTATCCTTATTAATCCCTGCTGTTTGATCCAGAGTGTAACTCTACTCTAATTAAATTAACTAGATAATAAAAAAAGATTTTTAACTTGGTTAGTTACACTCTTCTCTCTCTCTTCTCCATGCTCCACTCCCCCTCTCTTTCTCTTGACCCCCTCCCACGATTAACCAGGTTCTCTCTCTCTCTCTCTCTCTCTCTCTCTCTCTCTCCTACCCGCCCCAGAACTGGAGGGGTGACACCCTCTCAGGTTGACTGCGAGGGAGATGCACATCCCACTGTGATGCACATCTCCTCGTCACCGGTGCTCACCAAAGGGTATCAACCCTTGAACCACAGAGGGGTGTGTCGAGATCTGCAAGTCCAGATGGGAGAGAGGTGGCGGAGGATAGGTCGCCAGCAACTATGAGTATATCGATGGGGTCGGTAGTGGGTGCGGCGTAGTAGAGGTATCTCGTGGACATGAAATTTGCGGGGAGTTCTATATCGCACATCCCACAGTAGAGTACGAGCGGGTGGTGGCGAAACTGCTAAGGGTGTTTGTGGGGAGGCCGAAAGATCTACGACGACTGCTAAAGGTACTTGCCCTTGCCGTTCGACGGTCGCTATAGGTGGGGGAGATGCACATCCCACTATGGCGCACATCTCCTAGTCGTTGGTGCTCACCAAAGGGAATCAGCCCTTGCACCACGGAGGGGTGTGCATCTGACTCACCTGTAGCAATCGTCGAACGGCGAGGGCAAGTACCTTTAGCAATCGTCGTAGATCTTCTGGCCTCCCCACAAACACCCTTAGCAGTTTCACCACCACCCGCTCGTACTCTACCGTGGGATGTGCGATATAGAACTCCCCGCAAATTTCATGTCCACGAGATACCTCTACTACGCCGCACCCACCGCCGACCCCGTCGATATACTCATAGTTACTGGCGACCTGTCATTCGCCACCTCTCTCCCATCTAGACTAGCAGATCTCGACTTTGTACCCTATCTCCCTCAAAGGCACCATCATCGATCGGAGGACGAATGAGGGAGGGGGGAGATATTTTAGGTATTTGCATCTGAATTGTTACTTGTAGATTGAATATTCATTAGAATACTCATTTTTTAAAGTTGCTTATTAGATGGGTTTTTATGCAAGAGTTAGAAGATTGAGGAGAGTTAAAAAATAATAGGTGAATTTGAAGATCAAAAGAGAAATATATTTATTTATAAAGATTAAAAAATTCAAAATTCGAACCCCCCCCCAAATGAAATAATGTTCATTTGTGGTGGTCGTACACGTCAGATCAGACACGAGTTATGCACATATTATAATTAGGATTTTTCAATTTTAAGTCTATTTGTTGACCGTCTAATTTTTTTTAGGTCTATTGACCAGAAAACTTAACTTTAGGTCCAATTGCGCTGCTTCTATTATTTGTAGGACATTTCGTAACGCCTCCATTTGTGGAGGATAGCATGGGCGAAAAAGCGGCAAAAAGGGTTAATTCTTCCCCTTCGGCGATGGGTGAAACCCTTCTTAAGGGCGCGGGCAGGTGAAGGAGGGGGCGGCGAATCCTTCTTCTTGGCTGGCGCGACGCGGGAAGAGGTGACGACGAAACCCTTCTTCCTGGCCGACGCGACGCCCACATCCTCTCTGACGAGGGCGATGAATCCAAGAACAAGCTCTGATTTTCCTCCGGATCCTATGAGCTACGCCCCCCTTCGCCTCGCCTCCCGTAGTGTATACGAGTTCTTCGTTCTTCTGTCGTTTGATCGTGTAATGACCTCTTCTTCTTCCTTTCTCCGGTTACCTACTCTGATCCCGCTGGTCAAGTTTCGAGATCCGGGGGGTGTTGAAGGGCTACGGCCTAGAAACGCCAACACAGAGGTTTTTTTGGGAGTGAGGTTCTTTGAGAAAATTTGCATTCTGCCCATTTCTGATAACCCACCGAAACAATTAAGGATGAGTTGTTTAGCCGAATTAAAAACATCAACGTGAGACTCAGCAAGGAAAGGGCGGATAGCATCAAACAAGTGATCAGACAAATACTCTTTTCGAGCAAATTTCCAATAGATTTCTTAAGCATATCAACCTGAATATGTAATCAAATAATAATTAATCATAAAAAGAGAAAGAGAACCAAAAAAAGAAAAAAAGAAGGGGAGGTTGAGACACCAGGAGGGGTGGGACTTGGGGGGGCCTGATAATTTCGGTTTGAAGGGGAGGTATACTTGGGACGCTTTTACATGTCCATTTGAAGCTTTTACATGTCAGTGAAATCTTTTTTTAGATCTAAAAATAAAAGTTTACTGTAAATAAATCAGATGTTAAAAAAATTAGATTAAAAGACTTAAAATTAAATAATGTGTCAAGAAATGTACCGTTAATTGATTTTACCTTGTAATTACTTCTAAAAATTAGAGAAAAAAATTGGGCAGACAGACCCTAATCGTAAGGGGCGAATATGTAATCCTGCAAAACGCCTCCTTTCACGGACCGTCGGCCGCCGCAGACGAGCACAGCGCCCCCAAGGCGAAAATGTCGAAGCGAGGTAAAATGCTCGCTTCCTCCCCCTTCTTCCTTCTCGTCGCTCTTCCACGGAGATGTTTGATCTTCTCACGTTTCGATTGGGGACGAAATCAAATGCAAAGATCCGTTTTTTGCTCTCCTTGAAGTGAAAACCAAGGCGCTATATATTTTAGATCTTGGCAACCTCTGAACGAATTGTCTCCTAGTTTCTGAAAGAGAAATGCATAAGTTGTTCTTCTTTCTGTGATATTTGACCGTAGTTCAAAAGATTAATCGTGTTTCCGGGAGATCTTTTTTTAATGGGTAGCTTCTACTTTCGCATTTTTCGCTTTTTCCCTACTAAGATAGATCTCCAGCGTCGTCGGTTTTCTTCGGTTTTGATCACATTTGTTCGCAGGGGCTCGTGGCCGGAAACTTTGTCATCTCTCGATCAAAGCTCTTTCTTTTCCTTTGATGGTTCGCATATCGTAGACAAATGTATGTTGCGACTCACCCCACCACCTGGCCAGCCTGAGCCTTAATTTTGACAATTTTTGCTTTCCAAATATGTATGGAGTTATCGGCATATCTTTATCTCTTCTAGTTTCAGCAACATCTTATTTTTTTTTCTGGATGCCACACCCAAAGGACGCGGAGGTACCGCTGGAAACAAGTTTCGGATGTCACTGGGTCTCCCAGTGGCAGCCACTGTGAATTGTGCGGACAACACGGGGGCCAAAAACCTCTACATTATATCGGTCAAGGGGATTAAGGGCCGTCTGAATCGGCTCCCTTCTGCCTGCGTCGGTGATATGGTTATGGCCACCGTGAAGAAAGGGAAGCCCGACCTTAGGAAGAAGGTCATGCCTGCGGTCATCGTCAGGCAAAGGAAGCCCTGGCGCCGAAAGGATGGGGTCTACATGTACTTTGAAGGTACCTTTGCACCTCTAATTCAAAGTTATGATGTGTTCTTTTCTCCTTGATGTCCATGGATGCCAGTCTTTGCATAATTGTATGTGGACGTGCGTAAGCAAAACATGCATTGAATTTGGAATTTTACATCACTTTATGGCACCTGACGTTTTTATTCCAGTGACATTGGATGGAAATGTCTGCCATGGTTGTCTGATTGGGAAAGGTTTTTGCCAATCTTTTTCTTTAGAGATTAATGCGTGTTCGCTTTGGCTAGTTTTCGCTTGTTATCTATAACCTCCCGGTATACATTCGAATTAGCTTTTCATGTTTCCACTGCTCTTTTGCTCCCTACGGAAGATAGGATTTCCGTCTGAAGTGGTTTCATCTTTGATTTCCTGGGCTATGGCCTTTTTGTTATTACCTTTTGGAAGGCTATGAGAATCTATACCTACATATATTTTATTGAAGTTGGAAGACATAGAGATTTTACCTTTTTATGTGATCTTCTTTGAGCAAATAATCATCTTTCTACAAATGAAAGTACGTTTCAAAAAACAATTTCTACAAATGAAAGTCAAATATAGCATTTAAATGACTTTTTATTATCAATGACACAAACATTGATAGGACTATGACTGAGTTGGTGGAAAGGACATAATAGTTGTTTTACACTAAGTTATATGCTTTTTTATGAAGAAATATGTTTCCTCATATTGATTATACCTTTTCTTTTCTTTTTTTCTTTTCTACTTCGTTTACATGATATGCAGCAAGAGAACCTTACATCTGGGTGTTTGTGTAATATCATACTGGCTTTTCTTGTCATGATTCAAGACAGACTTTGTTAACTGCTATCCATGTTGGTGAAAGAAATTTCTTTAATCAGTCCTGATGGGAAAGACAAACTTTTACTCAGAATGAATGAAAAATTATATGCTGTTTTGTACTCTCAAGAAATTATTGTGGTTCTTATTGGCAAAACTTCATTGTTTTCTAGAAAGTTATTTGACTTTGTCATTTACCTGATCATTAGAGGACGTGAACTCGAGCAATGGTAGGCTGAGCAAAACTTTTGGTTTTGGGTGGGTGGGAAGATTTGTAGGCACACGGGTTTCAAACATGAGGTGGGCTGGGCTTTTTATGTAAATGAACAGTGCACTACCTCTATGGCAGGGACCTCAAAAAGTAGGAGGAAATAACTGATGATTGACCAGATACTTATATTACACATTTAACCATGGGATTAATGTTTTCTCTAAGAGGCCACTAAAGCAAGAGGGAAGGTGAAGGTTGTAACCCAGCGGCCTGTGTGGCTGTTTGAATTTGCTAACCTGTGTTTGTAGTTAGTTTTGTTTCTGTGTCCATCCTAAGCTGCTCAACATGATTCTCAGACTAGTATTAGGGCCTACTCCACTTTAAGATCGGTTTTATGCTTCATTATCTTTGTATAGCATCTGGTGGTTGATCCCAAGAAACATGCTATTAGCTGATTTCTTCTGTCATCATTTTTGTAGCGGCTACCAGTTCTTTGTATCATTTATGTTAGTTTGTGTGCATTATGCATGTATCTTTGTCCTATTTGCCTGTCCAAACAGCAGAATACTTTTGGTTGCCCAAGAAATTACCAAAGTAATGTAACTCTATTCTGTCTTCCCTCCATTGACCCTTTATTTCCCACTTTGCGTGTTTCTAAATGTGAAAATGACATTTTTTGCAGACAATGCTGGAGTCATTGTGAACCCAAAAGGAGAAATGAAAGGTATATTGCCACTATGTACCTTGTTTTGTCAATTAGAGTTTATGCCATTTCCTGTTCTGAGGGTAAAGTTATCCATCCTGTCTGGCTGGAAGTAAATAGAGAACAGAAGGCACTGCCCTGTGCATGTTTTATTGTTCACTTGGAGTGCCCTTGCGTTTTTATGCTTAATGCTGACAGGTGTCATTTTTCATATGTTAGTGTTATGTTGTAGCCTCACATCCACCTTTTTCTTGACATTACTGCAGGATCTGCTATCACTGGACCTATTGGGAAGGAATGTGCCGACCTGTGGCCCAGAATTGCAAGTGCTGCCAATGCCATTGTCTAAGATAATTTTATGTCAGGAATATTGGCCTAGTCTTGGATTTGCTGGCAGGTGCAACTGTCTGTCATGTTGCTTTTCATGATTAGAATCCGGTTCCGTTGTCCTGTCAGTCTGAGCCATGTGTGGCATGCGAGTGAGACCTTATGTTCCATTGCAAGATCAAGCATCGAATTTAGGGTCAGGTCTCATTTTTTTTTTTTTTGAGAAAGACTTTGTACACTTTCAAAAGTGCACAAAGTACAATTCACATGAGCAACTAACTCATGTGGCACCATCCACATGGGTTGGTAGCCCATGTGACACCCAAAAAAGTGGTGCCACATGAGTTAGTTGTCCATATGAATTGTACTTTGTTCACTTTTAAAAGTGCACAAAGTATTTTTTTTTTTTTTTTGTCTTGCTTCTCGACCTGTCCAATTGTTACTACGCTTCTACCAACAAAGTTTTGATCTTCCGCTCATTGGAACCCTTTTGGGTCAGCGCAAAATTTCATGTAAGAAAATATTTTTACATAATAATTTATTTGGTATTCTTGAAAAGTTAAATCATAAAAAAAATTTACTTAAAATTTATGGATTTTGAAATCTCTGATGAGATATTGTAAATTATTTTTCTCATTTTTTTCATGTAAATTTTATGAGAGACTAGTCTCTGCTCTCATTGCCTCTTTTGTATTGTGAACTGTTGGCTTCAAGGCGACAACTATTGATTGATGATAGCAATCAGCGATCTTCACTTGGTGTTCAACAGTCTGCATTTGGTGGCCAGCGGCCAACGCAACGTCAAGTGCTTGTTAGCTGGCGATCGATGGTTGGCACCCAAAGTCTTATAATTGGCTGTCCAATGGTCAATGTTCGAAGCCTTGTGTCTAACGGCTAGTTGTCGATGGCCAACAATTTTTTTTTTATTTTTTTGAAAATAAATATTAAAAAATTATTCATGTGAATATTAAACAAATACTTATTTTTTTATTTTTGTAAATGCTCTATTTGAAAACTTTTTGGTAAGAACATATTTTACAATCACTCAAATGGACCTTTTATTTGTAACCTTTTTATGATTACCCTTTGTCTGAACGTCAATGTCGTGTTTCTGTATGGAAAATCTAATATATTTGTTGCACTTACAAGTGCACGAAGATGAAGATGGCTTTCGTGATATCATATTTGACGTTACATAGGTTGATAGGTGGTAGCAGTGCTGGTGATTGAGTTTTAAAATATAATATTTATATTTCAAAGTATAAATTTTGAGTTTTAACATGTAATTTCTAAGTTTTAAAATAATATTTTGGAAAAATTAATTGGGGGTCCCTGTCAGAGCCTGATATTTATTTCCTCGTCCCTGTCAGAATATCGTTTGATGTAAAGTCTTTACTTTTCTCCAGGTTTAATTTCCAGTCTCTGCTTTTCACACGTCACCATTTACGACCCTCCACACACGATTTTCGTCTCCTTGGCCTCCGTCTCTTTTTCTCATTCCCGTCTTACCCTTCCCTCCTTTTTTCCATCGTCTTTTTCCCAAACGACGCTGACGCTTCGGTGGCCCGTGAACTCTGACCGATGCGAAGTTACTGTTACATACCCTGTCAAGAACTGATACAGCAACCATTGACAGCACTTACAAATAGCCTTCGGACGACCGTTCTTCACACTATAAAAGGAACCCAGGGTCATTCCTATCCTTCATCACAAGCTTCCCTCGCTCTTCTTCTTCCTATCTTTGTTGCTCGTCTTCATCATCTTTATTTGCAGATGTCTTCATCTAATCGTGCTCCCCAGAGGGATGGCAAGGCACCTGCCTCACCGGTGCCACCGTCGCCCCCGGCTCCCCCGGCTCTACCTTTCCCAGAGACGTACAGCCCCGACTACTGGAACGGATTTTACGTTGGGTGGACGATGACTTTACAGAAAGCCTCTCGGCTGTACCACCACAAGGGCCTCACCAACATCCTCCCTGACATTGGCCCTAGGGTAGAACACATATCTTCCTCACCTTCCCCTCGTCCCTCCCCGCCCGCTCCTATTCCTCCCCTCCCTCATCCACCGAGTAATCGGGTTATGGTGTTTAGAATGTCTCCCTCCCCGACCAGTTCCTCCCCTCTCCTCCCATCCCTTCCTACACCTCACCTCCCCTCCCCTCCCTCCCTTCTCTGCAATCCTTCTTATTCCTCCCCTCCCCTCCCTCCCTTCTCTGCAATCCTTCTTATTCCTCCCCTCCCCTCCTATCTATGCTGTCCTTATTTGTCCCCTCCCCTCCGTTTCATTCCAGTGTCCATGCTATTGAGTTACGGAGTTAAGATTGTAATAGTGCTTGTTTATGGAATATAAATATTTTCCTTATATGCAGTCTTCTGTGGGCTTGTATGTGCTATCTATGATGCGTGTACTGTAATACTAACAGGTTCCTCCGAAGCGGTCAAGCTGTACTGCTGGAACTGTAACCCCATAGCATAGACACTGTAATGAAAAAGGGCACATACTGTAACACGGGAAACAGGTAATGTAATAAATAGTTGTAGCTTTAGTTCTCGAACTGTAACCTCCTATCATGCATACTATAAAACATAAAGGTTACGACTGTAACAGCATTCCAACTATAACCTCATAGCATGCATACTATAATGACAATAGCTAAGTACTGTATAAGATTTCAACTGATACTGTAATAATATGTTCTGGAAATGTAACCTCCTATTATGTATACTATAAAAGTATAGGTAAAGACTGTAAGAGGATTCTACACACACTGTAATGAGGTAGGCGTAGCTGGGCGCTCAAGCTGTAAGACAGTACTTCTTCAACTGTAACCTAGTATCATTTATACTGTAACAGGAATAGGTAAAGATTGTAACATGATTCTACACACACTGTAATGAGGTAGACGTAGCTGGGCGCTCAAGCTGTAAGACAGTACTTCTTCAACTGTAACCTAGTATCATTTATACTGTAACAGGAATAGGTAAAGACTGTAACAGGATTCTACACACACTGTAATGAGGTAGGCGTAGCTGGCGCTCAAGCTGTAAGACAGTACTTCTTCAACTGTAACCTAGTATCATTTATACTGTAACAAGAATAGGTAAAGACCATACAACAAGTATCATTACAATGGTTAGGAGTTAGTACGTGCGGCAGTTCTCCTTCAGTTGTAGACGCTATGAACGCCCTTCTCCATTGAAGTACGCTTTGATGAAGTGGAGGGTGATTTTTGCTCGCACAATAGGCATGTCATTCTGACTGAAGGGCAAATCTTGAATGTCCGTACGTGCTAGACATTCCATGTATTTGCAAGTAAAAATTCCGCAGTCGTCTCCCGATCCTTGTTGTGGGCATGGGTCGGGGTAGCGTAGCGGCCATGTAGCTGCATCTATCTGCTTGCCCTTCAGGTATCTTATCAGTTCCTCCACCTGCATAAGAGAATGAACAAAAGAGTTCGAGCAACTTAACGTAGATTTCATGTTATTGTTACGTCTGTAACACAAGTGCTCGCGCTCTGTAACGAATGTAAGCATCGTATAGAACACTGGTCACTTACATATCGTGGAATGTCAGCACGATGTTTGTTTCGTAATGAGTCGTACACGTGGAACTCTTTTTCCTTCATGCGGATGACCAGAAGAGCCCAATGGTTCGTTCCAACGTGCATGGGGGAGAAGATGAGGTCGAATTCATTTGGGGCGCGGTCCAATCTCTTGAAAGCGTTTTCGAAATGTTGTTCCTTGCTCTTATCGTCTCTGCAAGATTGGACATAACCCTTTAAAGCGGCATGCAGATATCCAAAATTCCAAAAAATGTCCGGGTTCTCTTCACGGGGGCGAAACAAGTAAGCGTTGACGTAGCAGTCAATTACGACCGATTCGCTCTCCCTCGCGAACAATAGCTCCCGGATGTCATGAAACGAGAGGAAATTGTCGTATCCTTCCACAGGGCCGTTGAGCATTAAATTTCTACATGTAAGAAAACATCTTGGGTAAGAATTAAGACTGTCATCAGTAATTGACGAAACTGTAAACATGGTAGACATATACTGTAAACATGGTAGACATATACTGTAAACATGGTAGACATATACTGTAAACATGGTAGATATATAATGTAAACATGGTAGATATATAATGTAAACATCTTTGGTCGAAACTGTAAACATGGTAGACATATACTGTAACACGTACTCATTAATGAAGCACTCATTGAAAAATCGTTTAATCAATGACTTTTCGGCCACTCCTAATGCGTCCCGGGCGACGTAATCACGTCTCTCCTCTTTCTTGCCCGTTGGAAGTGTGTCTATACTCTCTTGAGACTCAACAAGGATCGGTTCGCAAGTGGACACATTCACTTTCGTGGCTTTGTGGTGCCGAAAATCGTCTGGCTGCAATAGAGTAAGTAAAAAAGGAATGTTCTGTAAAACAATTATAATGTAATTGTAACGGACTCGGAACAAACTATTATGTCTCATGAAGGGTTCTGTAACCGAATGCTCAGCTTATGTAAATTCTGTAAGGGGAAACCATACCGTAAAGATATCTGGTTGTCGTCTTATCCTCGTCCCAGCTGTAACACGTCGGGACAATGATGATGGGGATATCTGACGTCTCTTCCTCTTATTTCCTTCTTCTTCCCCCTCCTTCTGCTTCCTCTTCGCGTTCTCCTCCTCCTCCTTCTTCTTCTCCGCCGCCTTCTTCCACTGGTCCTCCTCCTCCTTCTTCCTGTCCGCCTCCTTCTTCGTCTGCTCCTCCTCCTTCCTCTTCCTCTCCGCCTCCTCCTCCTCCTCCTTCTTCCTGTCCGCCTCCTTCTTCGTCTGCTCCTCCTCCTTCCTCTTCCTCTCCCCCTCCTCCTCCTCCTCCTTCTTCCTGTCCGCCTCCTTCTTCGTCTGCTCCTCCTCCTCTCGCCTCCTCTCCGTCTCCTCCTCCTCCTCCTCCTTCCTGTCTGCCTCCTTCTTCGTCTGCTTCTCCTCCTCCCGCCTCCTCTCCGCCTCCTCCTCCTCCTCCTTCTTCCTGTCTGCCTCCTTCTTCGTCTGCTCCTCCTCCTTCCTCTTCCTCTCTACCTCCTCCTCCTCCTTCTTCCTGTCCGCCTCCTTCTTCGTCTGCTCCTCCTCCTTCCTCTCCGCCTCCTTCTTCCTGTCTGCCTCCTTCTTCGTCTGCTTCTCCTCCTCCCGCCTCCTCTCCGCCTCCTCTCCTCCTCCTCCTCCTCCTCCTTCTTCCTGTCCGCCTCCTTCTTCGTCTGCTCCTCCTCCTTCCTCTCCGCCTCCTTCTTCCTGTCTGCCTCCTTCTTCGTCTGCTCCTCCTCCTCCTCTTCCTCTCCGCCTCCTCCTCCTCTCCTCCTTCTTCTGCTTCGCCTTCTCCTCCTTCTTCCTCTGGTCCTCCTCCTCCTCCCTCTTCCTCTCCGCCTCCTCCTCCTCCTCCTTCTTCTACTTCGCCTCCTCCTACGACAGACAAGGGGACGTGAAGGAAATCACAGCCCTTCGTATAGAGCTTTCCCGCCATGTTTGGTAGCCATATACGCACTCCCGTCAATTTGACCCCCAGTCCAAGCCACTCATACACGAAACGTCTTCCACGAACCGTTCGTCTTCCTCTGCCACCCAATGGAGCAGCTCCCTGGAAGATGTTCATTTGGAGATCAAAGTTTTGTTCTTTTCATAGGGAGGGACACGGATTTGGCGTCCATTCATAGCAGGGTTTCCCAAAGGTTGGGTGTAGACATGCAGGAGAACATGCTGAAGTATCGTCTTCCCATGGATACCGACGTTGAACAGGTGTTGCTTAACTGTAATTCTCTGACCCTAGCATTGTAACAATTGTCCTCATATACTGTAAGACTATCATTGTAATAACTGTAATCATTTCGACGTATACTGTAACAATATATGCATGCCACTGTAACAACTGTAATGATATACTGTAAGTCTCTGACCCTTGTATTGTAACAACTGTAATCATATACTGTAAGGGTTTGTATTGTAACAATTGTAATCATTTGAGCGTATACTGTAACAACTTAAGAAGGCTACTATAAGGTATGAGGACAAGAACTGTAACACTCTTATAGAACATGTATAATCATTTGAATAGGCATGGTGGGGCAAAGAGGTTGCTGTCGGTTCACTATACGGTGATTTCAGAACAAGCTATCATATGTTGAACTGGTACAGCGAACGTGCATTACAGTCAAACCCGGGATCGATCTTGTCTCTAGAAGTGGACCCGGAGACTCAACGTTTCAAACGGTTTTTCATATGCTTCGAGGCGTCTGCATATGGGTTCGAAGTTGGTTGTCGACCTATGCTCTTTTTAGACGGAACTCATATCAAACAGCATAGAGTGCAAGGGGTTATACTTGCTGCAAGTGCCTTAAACGGTAACAATGAGCTATTCAGTGTAGCCTACTCCATCGCAGATTCGGAAACATATGACAACTGGGTCTGGTTTTTACAAAATTTGAAAAAGGCATTGCTATCAGATAGAAGGATCGCGTTCCTATCAGACAGAGGGAGAGGTCTGAAGGAAGCGATCCCTGACGTATTTCCGAATGATCATCACGGCTACTGTTTCCAGCACATCATGCAGAACTTCAACGACCAATGTGCGGGGAAGTATGCCGCCCCTTTCAAAAAATTACTTAGAAAAATTCTCCAGCACATTGTCTATGCTGTTACTGAACAAGAGTACCAAGACGCAATGACTGCAATGGAGCTTAATTCTACTGAGGCCAAAGAATGGGTGCTCCGAAATGATGTCGAACACTGGTCCCATGCTCTTTTCCAGGGACAAAGGTTCGGCTCTTTAAATACATAAGCGATATGTTCTATTACATTCTGCCATTTATGTGCTTACAGTTATAGGGATAATCTATTACAGAACGTGTTAAATAAGGTTACAGTATGTAGTGGACACTTGTTACAGATATTTGATGTTAACCTAATTTCCTTCACATGGCCATACAGGTTTGGTGAATTATACTCTAATTTGGCAGAGTCATTCAACAATTGGATACTTGACGTGCGAAGTCTACCAATACTACAGATGGTTGACAAAATTAGAGTGCAAATGATGGAAATGGCTGTAAAGAGGAAAATTGATGTTGTATTGTGGGATACACCATACTGTCCTAAAGTACAAAAAATCATCGAAAAAAATCTTCAAGAAAGGAGAAGCTTAGCAATCCGTCATTCAGATGGAATCAAATTTGAGGTTGTTGAAAGTATGAAGACGTACGCCGTAGACCTCCATCTACAAACATGCTCCTGTGGACACTGGCAACTTGTCAAGATTCCTTGCAAGCATGCATGCACAACAATTAGCAGTAACAAGGAGGCCGTTACTCAATATGTTTCGGCATTTTACAGCACAGAAGTGTATAGGGCTGCATATGAAAGAAACATTCAACCTATCCCAACATTTGACATGCCGGATCCGCCTCAACCATCAGAAGTTCTAATCAAGCCACCGACAACAAAAAGGTTGCCAGGAAGACCGAGAAAGAGGAGAATACATTCAAGAGGAGAAGTAGATCATGCATATATTTGTTCAAGGTGCAAACAAACAGGTCACAACCGAAGAACTTGTAGCAACCCACCCCACAATCCTGACGGATTTTAAATGTTGTATATTAGTTACAACAGAACGTCGTCCTAATATTCCAATATTACAGTGTATGTAATACATTATTACAGTGTACGCACTACGCTGTTATAATTTCACTACTACGCTATTACAGTTTCAGTAATACACTTGCACAGTTCGCGCACTTACAATTACGTTTTGTTGTACAGTGTACGTAATGTAGTGTTACAGTTTAACTCTAATACTCTTACAGTTTGACCTGTGTACCGTATGTTACATGAAGACATCTGCGAATAAAGAGGAAGAAGACGAGCAAGAAAGATAGGAGGAAGAAGAGCACTGTCTCATCACGATTTCTGTTACAGTATATGTAATAAGATGTTGCAGTTGAAGCACTAGACTCTTACATTTTCAGCACTACACTCTTACAGTTCGCGCACTACACTCTTACAGTTCCAGTACTTACGTATTCTGTTATATTATACGTAATAAAATATTACAGTTTAAGTTCTAGACTGTTACAGTTCGAGCACTACAGTGTTACACCTAAAGAAAAGCCCTGTTACAGTTTGAGCACTACACTCTTACAGTTCAAGCACTACAGTCTAACATACAGTTTTACATTATATGTTATAATCTCTTACAGTCGTTCGTCATGTTGATTATAGTATATATGAGGGGATGTTAGTGTGTTATTGGTAACATGTTGAGTTTGCATGATACAGAGCACATACATAAGCACACAGAAGACTGCATCAAACGAAAATGCTTATCATAAACAAGCCATGTTACAATAACTCTATACCTCTACTCTACCGACCACTCGGTAGAGCACGGAGGGGAGGAGGCGGAACGGTCAGGGGAGGGATGGGAGGAAGGGGAGGTGCCGGAACGGTCAGGGGAGGAAGGGCAGGTGCCGGAACGGTCAGCGGAGGAAGGGGAGGAAGGGATGTGTTCTACCCTAGGGCCGATGTCTGGGAGAATGTTATTGAGGCCCTTGTCGCCGTAATGCCGGGAGGCTTTCTGTAAAGCCATCTTCCAGCCGATGTAAAAACCGTTCCAGTAGTCGGTGCTGAAGTTGGACTGTCGCAACGGGGGAGCCGGGGGCGACGGTGGCACCGGTGAGGCAGGTGCCTTGCCATCTCTCTGGGGAGCACGGTTAGATGAAGACATCTGCAAATAAAGATGAAGAAGACGAGCAACAAAGATAGGAAGAAGAAGAGCGAGGGAAGCTTGTGATGAAGGATAGGAATGACCCTGGGTTCCTTTTATAGTGTGAAGAACGGTCGTCCGAAGGCTGTTTGTAAGTGCTGTCAATGGTTGCTGTATCAGTTCTTGGCAGGGTATGTAACAGTAACTTCGCATTGGTCAGAGTTCACGGGCCACCGAAGCGTCAGCGTCGTTTGGGGAAAAGGCGATGGAAAAAAGGAGGGAATGGTAAGACGGGAATGGGAAAAAGAGACGGAAGCCAAGGAGACGGAAATCGTGTGTGGAGGGCCGTAAATGGTGACGTGTGAAAAGCAGGGACTGGAAATTAAACCTGGAGAAAAGTAGGGACTTTACATCAAACAGTATTCTGACAGGGACGAGAAAATAAGTACCAGACTCTGACAGGGACTCCCAATTAATTTTTCCTAATATTTTTAGGGTTTAAAATTATTAATCAAGTTTTTAATAATAATTTGAGCTCTAAAATATAAATTTGGAGTTCTAAAATATAAATTCTTACTACAAAATATAAATTTAGATTTCAAAACGGAGACTTTGGATTCCACAATCAATTGTCGCAGTTGGTCCCTATTATCATCGTCTATTGCTCCATATAAAGTCGCACATCCTGTTATCTTAGTCTAAATATTTATGAATAAATTAATTAAAAAAATTATTAGATGTTTGACTTATTTTTTAAACTCTAATAGAGTTATAACTTATTACAGTAAATATTCTCTCTTATTACAGCACACGTTAAGTTTTATTATAGTAAAAAAATTATTTAATTAGATATTTTAATTAATTTATCACATCTTATTACAATTAAGCAAGTGTAATAAATATTTGGGAGAATTAATTAGGGGTCCCTGTCAGAGTGTTGACTTAATTTATAGTCCCTGTCAGAAAATCAGAAGTCATATAGCCCTTACTTTTTGTGTTAATTTAATTTCTAGTCCCTACTTTTGTTTCTAGTCCCTGCTTTTTGTTGCTCAGCATTTAATGCATCTTGGAAGATGAGTCGTCCTTTTAATATCAACTTTTTCCTATTTTACCCTTCCTTATTCTGCTATTTCCCTATTTACATTCGTTACAGTTGTCTTTGTATCAATTACAGTAAGCTTTTATGTCAGTTACAGTAAGCCTTTATATCTGTTACAGTAAATCTTTTTTTCCTTATGCTCGTTACAGTTGCCTTTGTATCAGTTACAGTAAGTCTTTATATCTGTTACATAAGTCTTTGTAACTGTTACAGACTATAGCTATAAGCTCTTACAAAAGAAAAAAAAAATTATTTATTTGCAAGTGCTAGAATTCAAATTCAAATCTTCACAAAAACAACATGCGATACTCTTACCACTAAACTACAACTACACATGTGTTACAATATAACATATAATATATTTAATTAAATATTATAGTCTGTTACAATTCTGTTCTATTACAGTATACATTAAGTTCTATTACAGTATACGTTAAACTCTATTACAGTAGAAATATTTTAGAACACATTTTTTCTTTCTGATTGTATGGGCTGAGTATGGGGGATTGGAGGGTGTTTTTAGAACACATATCTCATGTTTGTATCCTCTTCTCAGCGACAAGGATCCCCAGCCAATCCTTATAGGAGATCTAATTGAAACCCAGGCAAGATTGTGCTTTTCAGTACCCATGCCATTTTTCACTATTGATTTTGTATGTGCTGCTAACGGGAAGCTTGGTTCATGCTAACACCAGATTTTTCTCTTTTATCTCTTTGCAGGGATGATGAAGTGGGTCCTAAGGAAAGACAGTCGAGTGATTCTGGCCAAAACATGCCAGTCTCATCACCGAATGACACCACCAACACGAAAACAGTGAGATTCCAATTAGTTCATCTTTTTTCTACCTGATAAAAACCTGAAAACAGATAACACTGCAGAACGTCTGCACACATCCGGAGAGCGAGTGGGCACCAGTTCATGGCACCGTGGAGGCTCTGCTGAAGCGCTCCAGGAAGGCCTTCCCTATCATTAAAATATGATTAGAAACGTTGACGGGTGACGAGGGCACAAATTTTTTAGTATAAATGATGTATCTAACTCTAGAGTAATCAAACCTGAACTATTTTGGGTTTTGCTGTAACAGACAAATGTTCTCATCTGTAACAACAAACGTTCTCGTCTGTTACAGATAAAAGTTTAATTTATAATAACAAATATTATCATCTGTTACAGCAAATATCAAGTTCTGTTACAGCAAAACGTATGTTGGTTTTGCTGTAACAGATGAGAACATTTGTTGTTACAGATGAGAATGTTTGTCTGTTACAGCAAAACGTATGTTGAATTTTGCTATAACAGATGAGAACATTTGTTGTTACAGATCAAGCTTTTATCTATAACAGATGAGAGTGTTCGTTATTACAGATGAAAATGTTTGTCTATTACATGCTGTTACTTTCTTGGTTACTCTGAACCAGTTTTTTCTTTGAAACGATTATTCTGAAGCTTCTATCCACGTTTCCAACGACCCACGTATATTGGTTCTATATATATGGTGAATCCTTACTCAAGTAGCAATCATGACATGTTATATATATATATATATATATATATATATATATATATATATATATATATATATGTTGGCATATCTTAGGATTAAGAAAGCCCCTTCTCCCGCTACTTATGTATCAACCACATGGCAGATTGCTACTTACATTTACATTCGTTACAGTTAATGTACACGTTCGTTACAGTTAATGTATATATCGTTTACAGTAAGCCTTCATATCAGTTACAGCAAGCTTTTGTATCAGTTACATATTACATTCGTTACAGTTAGTGTATATATCGTTTACAGTAAACTTTTATATCTCTTACAGAAAGCTTAATATATACTATAACAATACTTAACATAAGTTGTAATAGAGCTTAATACATATTGTAACAAAGGTTAATGTATATTGTAACAAATGTTAATGTATATTGTAACAAAGCTTAATGTACATTGTAATAGAGCTTAATGTATTCTGTAACAAGACTTAACATAAGTTGTAATAGAGCTTAATACATATTGTAACAAAGGTTAATGTATATTGTAACAAAGGTTATAATATACATGAGTTATAATAGATAATAATGTTACTGTAACAGAACTTAATGTATATTGTAACAGGAAATGATATTGACTGTAACAAGACTTAACATAAGTTGTAATAGAGTATTATGTTTACTACATTACTTAATTAAATATATTATATGTTCTGTTGTAACACAAATGTAGTTGTAGTTTAGTGGTAATGGTATCTCATGTTGTCTTTGTGAAGACCTGGGTTCAAATCCTGGGACTTGCAAATAATTAAAGTTTTTTTTTTATTTGTAAGAGCTTATAGCTGTAGTCTGTAACAGCTACAAAGGCTTACTGTAACTGATACAAAGGCAACTGTAAGAGTGCATAAGGAAAAAAAGACTTACTGTAACAGATATAAAAGCTTACTGTAACTGACATAAAAGTTTACTGTAATTGATACAAAGACAACTGTAACGAACCTAAATAGGAAAAGAACAGAATAAAGAAGGGCAAAATAGGAAAAAGTTGATGTTAAAAGGACGACTCGTCTTCCAAGACGCATTAAATGCTGAGCAACAAAAAGCAGGGACTAAAAACAAAAAGCAGGGACTAGAAGTTAAACTAACACAAAAAGTAAAGACTTTATGACTTCTGATCTTCTGACAGAGACTACAAATTAAGTCTAACCCTCTGACAGGGACCCCTAATTAATTTTCCCTAAATATTTTTGTTTTATGTACCCTTCCCTCCTTCGACATGCGGAAGATGCTCTGCTAGACTGCAATCATAAAGGGGGTTCAGGAAAACGATACTGCTTTTGTCGGTGCACCGTGTGAACGCAACCTCTTCTGCCTGTGCCCCGAGTATCTCACGCACAAATTGTCTTCACTGGTACACGAGGAAAGTAACAATTGATTAAATCTTACGCATCTTTTCCTGTCTATATATATGTAGCCGAAGCTATACAGGTTTACAGGGGTTTAACGACTAGCTAACAACGCCAGGATACTAAACCTCCTCTAAGGTTTCGGGAAATCTCTGGTCTGAGATCACCAGGATCTGTTGAAAAGTTGAAGCTTTTGCGTAACGTTTTCCTTTCCAGTGGGATTTGGCACATGATGGCCAATCTGCTTAACAGTTGGAAATGAGAGTATTTCTCTGGAATCTCAGATCTAAAGCATTTTTTAACATCTTCTCTTACTGCCTAAGACGTCATAGAGAGAAGATTTTATGTGCCCCCAAATATCTGATGCAAAATCCCATACTCTCATCTTTGGCTCCAATTTCTCATCAAATGTCAGGTGCAGAAGCCTAGATTTCCTGGCGGCTGGCACCAAATTCAGGGAACCTGACATCCGATTCTCGTGTTGTGATGAGTTCGGACACATACTAATTCGTTCTGCCACCAGTGATAAGAAAAACGAGGCAGTGAGCATAGATAGGGCAAGAAGAGCTGCTTACAAGAGTCAAGCCGGTTCGGACAGAAAGCTATAGCGACGGAGACATCGTCGGTTGATTCCACCACCTCTAGAGAAGAGATTGGACATCTGTAGGACAGCATCGGGCTTGGAAGAGGTCATCAAATGGATTTCCAAACTCATCAATCAAGTCCGACGGCGTGCTGCAAAATTTAAAACGCTTTCCAGTAAATTTCACCCAACTTCATACACAGTCAATTGCAAAACCAACATGGATCACCATCTTGGTCACCTAATCCAATCTCATTTGGTTCCCAGACACTGAACAAGGTCACATGCCATTCCACTAAGCAGGCTTCAAACTAACATTGTAATTGGATCAATGTTGGTTAATGCAAGAAAAAAGTGATATCATAAATACACTAAATCCACGTAGAGGTGTCAAGATCTGTGCATCAAGCTAACCATCTTCCCCAAGCGGACAGATCGGTAGCCACAACATTATAATACCTTGTCAAAAGCCTGGCGAAAAACATCATCGCAGTTGAATTACCTAGGTGCAGTGTAGTTAAGGTCCATACAAAACTGTTGACGCACTGGACCCTCTGGACATTGGTTAGTCAAAGTACTATACAAAAGCTCCTAGTTCTAGGATACTATGTGCGAACATTAACGCATGTCGATGATGACCACATATGACAAAAAGTTTGCCGTGTCTAATTATGGCATACTCAGATCACTTCAGAACATTAGTGCCTGCTTTCCTTCCTGAAAGGGGGAAACAAGAAACAAAGTTTGAGCGAATAATTTCAGTCTCAGGCAAACACTTGGGAAACATTAATATCTCAGCGTATTACATATTACATATAAATACAATGTTCTGCCACCTTCCAAAAAAATTATGTTCCGGCATGTGATAACCTGGTTCATGTAAATATATCTGATTTTTGTTACTTTTTTCATATCTAACAGACCAGCCAGGCCAGAAGCCCTGTATAATGAAAACGGTTTTAGTTTTGAGCAATTTATATACTTTAGTTCCCCATTTGTCTGACTTTCAAGCAACTGCACGAACCTTCTGGAGAATTCCAACCCATTCAGAGATTGCAATAACACAGCTAGACAGCCACGGGAGTTCCAACAGAAAAGACCAAGAGGAGCCGTATGTCCATGAGGAGCCAAGTTCCTAGCATGTGCAATTTACATTTGGACCAGTCAACGATCAAACAATTTAAGATAAAACCAATTTCTGATGCATATCTGATTTGGTTATTGTTGTTATATCTAATAGGCTTGCTGGGCCAAAAGCCTAAGTATGGCCCTGGCACACTTAACAAATACGCTAGCAAAATTTGCCTGGTCCCAGATTGTAAACCCAAAACCTAAGGCCACTCATGACCTAAGTGGACTAAACCCAGTGGAACTGAGGGACAGCCTAGCACATTCGAGGGAAGGGAGGATGTATGCAGCCTTATCCCAACAAGTCGAGATGTTGTTTCCGGTTTCGAACATGTGACCTCCAGGTCAAGCAGGGGCAACCTTACCGTTGCTCCTAGGCCCACCCTTCACTACCCACTTTGGGATATAAAAATGAAAATGAAATGTGACAGCTTTGATGCTCAAACGAAAGATCTCTCTAAGCATAGATCCCCTAATGCTCATGTCAGTTAATAATAAAAAATGTTCTCACACAACAATGTTTTCATCAAACTGAGTTACATTGTTCAGGAAAAGGTTGTGCTTACTTCTTGGACGTTTTATGTCCCTACAGAGTTTACTCCCACAAAGACACCGAAAAGCTTTGATTGGGTGCTCATGGTCGTCAAAATCAATCCCATAGTCCTGCAATAGACGTGACAAGTGAAATGATGTTAACCACCTAACGAAATAATACCTATTCCTGCTATTTGAGCCTGCTGAATATATATATTCCAAGGAACTCAACATCTATGCTATTCAGAAACAAAAGTGAAGTTAATTAAGGGATCAGATCCATATTTTCAATTCAGGATTTGTCAAACATCACATTTTACCTGAAAGTCAGATATTCAAAAGAGTTTTTTCCATTGAATTTATAAAAATCATTCTTACACAAAATGGCAAATATGTCATAAAACATGGTCAATTGTGGCACTCATAAATAGGAAATGTTGCAAATATGCATTGTAGATAACTTCCGTTGAAAAAAAAAAGAGAGTGAAAACTCTCTCTCTCTCTCTAGCGAATCTCCCTGCCCAGTGGACCACCTCGGCAAAGCCCCTCACCCAACCCCCCTGGCACCCCGCACTGCCTAGTCTCAGTGGCTCCCTGTTCCGCTCCCCAGTGAGCCACCCCACCCTAGCGAAGCACCCATATATATATATATGTATGACAATGAATGCATACATATATGTAATACATATATATTTAAAGATGTAATCATATATATATACATACATACATATGTCAAATATGAAATATAATGTGTATCATATGATCTCCCGTTTGTTCGAGTGGGTGCAAGTAAGACTTGGCACACCATTTTCTTTGTGCCACATGGAAGGCAGGATCGGAATCGGGATCGGGATCGACCAGGCTCGATCCGATCTTGGATCGGATCGGATCGCAAGATCCCATGGATCCAAGGGAAGTCTGGCCGATCCTGGATCGGCCAGTTTATAAAATGGTTTTTTTGGGGAAAAAATTCAGGAAAATTCAAGAAAAAATAGAAAAAAACAGCAAAAATGAGGGAAAATCTGATAAATTGAAAGAACTAATATTTGCATAAAAAACCAATCATACATACATTTATAATATATGAAACATAAGATTTTGTGTATTATTACTACTATAATAATACAAGAAAAGTATAAAACAGTAAAGACTTGGTGTATTATTAACCTAAATACCATTTAAGTAAATGTTAAAATTTGTAGTTTCATTTATTTAAGATATTACATGTAAATAAGGAAATATCCCCCATTTGAATCCAATAAAAATATTAAAAAAATCACATCTCTTACTAATAAAAAGTCAACTCTCCCATCCAAGAAGAAAATCGCAATTTTTTGTGATTTTATCAAAGTAGCAACTTTCTAATCTCTCATAATTTGACATATTAAAATTTTATAATTCAAATAAGTCTAATAAAATACTAAAAATCTAAAGTCCAACAAAAAAAATCAAATGTGCATATGACTTCTCCAAGAAGCCGCTCTCTTACTGACAATACTAAGTCTACTTGAGACCTCTTAGGATTTGGTCAAACTAAGCTATCATCACCCAAACTCATGAGTGTCATGAGTTGGGTGATGGTAGCTCAATTTGACCAAATTCTAAGAGGTTTGGATGATGATAACTTAAGTTTGACCAAATCCTGAGAGATCTCAAACAGACTAAGTTCTGTCAGTAGGAGAGTGGCTCCATTGGAGAAGTCACATGCACGTTTGACTTTTTTTACCGACTTTGAATTTTTAGTGTTCCATGTGGTTTATTTGAATTATCAAATTTTTAGATAAACTAAATTACGAGAGATTAGAAAGTTAGCATTTCGTTAAAATCACCAAAATCGCGATTTTCTTCTTCGATGGGAGAGTTGACTTTTTATTGGTAAGAGATATGATTTTTTTGATATTTTTATTAGATTCAAATAGGGGGTACTTCTTTATTTACATGTAATATCTTAAGTAAATGAACTACAAATACTAACATTTACTTAAATGATATTCAGGTAAATAAGGAGATCCTGACAACCCTGCCTGAAGAGGATCCTGAAGGTAGCCTGAGGGAATCGACCTGGATCAGTCTGGATCGACTGAATCGAGCCGGGATCGATCGATCCGGTTCGACTCGAGCGATCCAACTCAGATCCTACTGAGTTGGGTCGATCCAGCCGGAATGTGGGGTTTGGGGGGCTTCAAGGGGGAATCGGTCCTTGGGGGGTCGATCCGATCTGGGATCGAGCGATTCTGGCTCGATCCCGACGATTCTTCCTTCCATGTTGTGCCACAGTCAATTCCTACTTTTCCTTCTCTCTCTAGCTTTCCTAGAGAGAGATGCTCTGGGTTCTACCTGGCTGTCTTGGCCAAACATTATCCCCTTTGGGTTTGCTGGAGTTGGTTGGCCCTTTTGGGGTCCTTCGACCAAAGCCCTGCTAGAGGACGATCGTAGGGATAGCTGTAGGGAGAAGCCTCCCTTCTTCTGGACCTATTTCGGGTGTGGGAGGACACATCTGGAGATGGTGTCCGGTCCTTTGCTGGAGGTCAGAAGCTAAGGCTGATGAGCAAAAGGTGAGTAGCGGGGAGGAGGCTCAGGCCTTTAGGCATGGCGGTCTGCTCAGGGGGCAGACATCAGGTAGCAAAGAGCGATAGGACTAGAAGCTTTGATGATGCTGTAAGAAGAGCTGCGAGATCTTTTGCAGCGGCTTGGAGTAGCAACAGAGCGGTCGAGGTAGGTGACCCCCGGAGGACTATGTCCAGTGCCCTAGGATTTAGGGGAGGACATCGTTGGTCCTATCTTCTGTGGTTGGCTATGCAGAGGATGGAGGGATCAAATGGAGACTTGAGTATCTTCCAGGAGCAGCTTGGAAGGTGGTTAGAGTGGCCCATAAGATATTGTTAGTTGTCGGTAGCTGTGAAGTGGGGGTGGATAAGGCTGTGGAACCAGGTATGATCACAATGGAGGGGGCTTTCCTTGGCATTCACTGATGGTCCATGAAGCTGGGAACTTTTCCACCCTTGCCAGAGAGATGCTTAGGGTGTCTTTAGAAGGGTTACCCCAAGGTTGCCATATCGGATCTCGGCTTCATCTCGGGATCGTCAAAGAGAAGAGATCTCGAAGAGATCTCGGTAAGATCTCGGGAGATCAGGATAACATAAAAGTGTGGATCACATAGGTTCACATAGATAATTCCTTAAGGAACATAGATAATTGCATACATTCCCAAGTTTCAACTATGGATGACATAGGTTCACATCATGGTTTGCTGGAGCGGCAATTCAGACCGAATCGGGTTCGCCTTGATTCGATCCAATTCGTATGGAATCGGTCCGATTCGCATATGATTATTGTATATATATTTAATATAACACAAATAAATAAACTAGAAAGTGAATTCTCGTGAGTTTAGGTGATGATAGTTTAGGTTTGACCAAATCTTGAGAGGTCTCAAGCAGGGTTTGTCATGGCGGGGCGAATCGGCCCGATTCCCCCGAATCGGAGCGGATCAGGGGCGGGCCGAGTTGTGATCCGCATGGATCCGCCGCCCGGCCGCGAATCGAATGGATCCGATGCGATCCGATTCCCCGATCCGCCACGATGCGATCCCTGATTCGCCCAGAATCGAGGCGAATCGGGTCCGATTCGCATGATTATTATATATATATATATATGATATTTATGTATGTGTGTCAGGCAGGGTTGTGAGGAGTCAGGATCCTCTTCAGGCAGGGTTGTCAGGATCCTCTTATTTACCTGAATATCATTTAAGTAAATGTTATAATTTGTTGTTTCATTTACTTAAGATATTACATGTAAATAAGGAAGTACCCCCCATTTGAATCCAATAAAAATATCAAAAAAATCATATCTCTTACCAATAAAAAGTCAACTCTCCCACCGAAGAAGAAAATCGCGATTTCGATGATTTTAGCGAAATGCTAACTTTTTAATCTCTCATAATTTGGTCTATCTAAAAATTTGATAATTCAAATAAACCATATGGAACACTAAAAATCCAAAGTCCGGTAAAAAAAGTCAAATGTGCATGTGACTTCTCCAAGGGAACCGCTCTCCTACTGACAGTACTCAGTCTGTTTGAGACCTCTTAAGATTTGGTCAAACCTAAACTATCATCATTCAAATTCATGAGAATTGTCACTTTCTAGTTTCTCACAATTAGAAAGTGAAAAATCTCATGAGTTTAGGTGATGATAGCTTAAGTTTGACCAAATCCTAAGATGCCTCGAGCAGACTAAGTGTTGTCAGTAGGAGAGTAGCTCCCTTGGAGAAGTCACATGCACGTTTGACTTTTTTTACCGGACTTTGGATTTTTAGTGTTCCATATGGTTTATTTGAATTATCAAATTTTTAGATAGACCAAATTATGAGAGATTAAAAAGTTAGCATTTCGCTAAAATCATCGAAATCGCGATTTTCTTCTTCAGTGGGAGAGTTGACTTTTTATTGGTAAGAGATATGATTTTTTTGATATTTTTATTGGATTCAAATGGGGGTACTTCCTTATTTACATGTAATATCTTAAGTAAATGAAACAATAAATTATAACATTTACTTAAATGATATTCAGGTAAATAAGAGGATCCTGACAACCCTGCCTGAAGAGGATCCTGACTCCTCACAACCCTGCCTGACACACATACATAAATATCATATATATATATATAATAATCATGCGAATCGGACCCGATTCGCCTCGATTCTGGGCGAATCGGATCGCATCAGGGCGGATCCGATTCGCCCCGAATCGGCGATACGTCAAACCATGGTCTCAAGCAGACTAAGTGTTGTCAGTAAGAGAGTGGCTCCCTTGGAGAAGTCACATGTATGTTTGACTTTTTTTACCAGACTTTAAATTTTTAGTGTTCCATGTGGTTTATTTGAATTATCAAATTTTTAGATAGACTAAATTATGAGAGATTAGAAAGTTAGCATTTCGCTAAAATCACCAAAATCACGATTTTTTCTTCGATGGGAGAGTTGACTTTTTATTGGTAAGAGATATAATTTTTTTGATACTTTTATTGGATTCAAATTGGGGGTACTTCCTTATTTACATGTAATATCTTAAGTAAATGAAACTATAAATACTAACATTTACTTAAATGATATTCAAGTAAATAAGAGGATCCTGACAACCCTGCCTGAAGAGATCCTGACAACCCTACCTGACTCATCTCGGCCTTCTCGTTTCTCGGGAAGGGGCCGAGACCGATATTCTCGCGAGAATCTCGCGAGATTGCTTAGTTACCCATTGGGTTGTGCGATGAGGAAGGTGTTGGGCTCCTAGTTCGTCAATTTGGGTGTTTAGTGCAAGGGCATTTGGAGTTCGCTATAACGGGGGCAAGGTTGAAGATTAATGCTTCTATCCAAGCGCACAATCCGGTGGAGCTGCCAGTGATGATCGTGGTGGAGTTCAACAACAAATGGCTAGACATCTGTTGCCAAATTTTCAAGGAGGAGCTCTGCCCCACACCGCCAGCGCCCTTAGAGCATCCTTTGCAGAGACTGGAGGTGGAAGATGATGGCAAGACGAGCGATTCAAAATCGAATCTTCCGAAGCCACAAAGCTGCTTAGGTGGCTCGGATCCGGCTTTCCAAGTCGATAGTGGTGGTGCGGAGGACTCAAAGTGGCAACCCTAGTGAATCAGGATCTGACTTGACCAGTCGAGAGAAGTCTGTCAAATAGGCTGGAAGTCGAACCCAGTGACTTACACGACATCCATATGGAGGCATGCATTGGGTTGTTGGGGCCAAGTAAGGCTCGTCTTCTCCCCCCGATCGAGGAACCTGCCCTGGAAACCAGTCCATATTGCAGTATAGCGGCGGCCACCGGTCTATTGGCTCCGTCGCCCTCCGGCAACAACAATTACTCCGATCAACTCAGAAAGGGAAAATCGAGTGCCGAAAATCCTTAGAGCAAGCACAGAGCATCTCTGCAATAGGGTGTTTATGTCATTGCAGTTAAGTGCGCCGCGGATGGTGTAGGCTTCCGAGGAGAAGACTCCCAGTGGTCCGAAGGACTAGTCAGTGAGCCACATCCAGACCGTACAGGGGGGACTTGTATAGTCTCCCCTGCCTTTGGTCCTGTTGGCGGAGAAGTCGTCGTCCATGGCTATGGGCGGGCCTTCTCCAGATGCTTTGGAGGTGCAGGGCTAATCGGCCCTCGTTTTACTACATCAACTTGATGTAGATGACAGAGCTCTGATATTCAATAGCAACCAAAGGACAAGTAGACAAAACTTGCTAATACAGGAGAATTGTGATGGTGTTGGGGAGTCTTCTCGGCAGATGGAGGTTGCGAGGACTCTTCTCAAAGAAGTGGAGACTTTGTGCACAAAGCAGGCTAAGGAAGTGGCAAGAATGGTGGGCATCACTTCTGTGGCAGCAGAGAAGGATCTAGAAGAGGCTTTCTCTAAAATCTATACGAGATGGAGTGCAAATATTCAGGTGGGTAAAAGGGTCTTGCATAGGGTTAATGAGTGGTAGATGAGAGGGATGATAGGGGGATCACAATAGTTCAATGAGAATTTTCTCATGGAATGTCCGGGGTCTATTTGGGGTGGAGGTGGAGAAGAGAAGAGCCATGAAGGAGCTGGTCTACAGATGTAAGGTGGATGTCTTGTGTGTGCAGGAGACAAAGTGGGATGGGGATGGGAGCTATGTTATCAAAGGCAAATGAGGCCATCGCCTGGGCCATGAGGCCAGGCGAGGCGACCTCAGATAGCCTCGCCCCGACCCATTTTGCCTCGACAACCCTTAGGTCGAGTCCAGGCCGATTTCAAGATCCCTTAGGCAAGTCTAAGTCGATTCCAAGATCTTCCATTATTTACCTAAATATCATTTAAGTAAATATTTTATTTACTTAAGTATTACATGTAAATAAGAAATACCTCATATATGAATCTAATAAAAATATCAAAAAATCATATCTCTTATCAATAAAAAGTCAACTCTCACATCTAAGAATAAAACTATGATTTTGTTGATTCTATCAAAATAACGACTTTCTAATCCCTCATAATTTGGACTATCTAAAATTTCATAATTCAAATAAATCTATTAGAACACTAAAATTCAAAGTTCGGTGAAAAAGTTAAACGTACATGTGAGTCTGTGACTTCTCCAAGGGAGTCACTCTCCTACTGACAATACTTAGTCAACTTTCAGTACTTAGTCAACTGTGAGTACGAGGGTGATTCCTACTTAGGTGATACATATACATGATATAACATATTTTGATGAAATATACTAATTTTAATGCACCTATTTAAGTGATATTTATAGATATATTCATATTTTAACTATATATTATTTTAATAATATATCGCCTCGGTCGCCTAGGCCATCGCCAAGGCCTTTGATGTTGAGGCCACCCCTCAGTCGCCTCACGCCTCTGACTACATATGATGGGAGTGCTATCATGATGGAGATTACGGGCACCAAGCTGACTAAAGTGGTTGCCTCTGCAGCTATGGGGAATTTGGGGGGGGGGGTGGAGGGGTGGGTATTGTTCTCTTGTGGAATCCATTTGAGGTGGAGAAAGTGTCGTGTGATAGGATGGTTAGTAGGTGGGCCATCTTGATGCATTTCAACAGAGTAAAAGATGATTTCTCTTAGGACTTTATCGGGGTTTATGGCCCCAATCTAAAGAGGATAAAAGATAGCTTTACCGGGGTCTATGGCCCCCTTTGTGGTGTGACATCTTTTCTTACAAGGATATTATTCCCACGAGTGTCAGAATCTCTTGGGGAAAGGGGATATGGCTTTTTTTTTAGAGGCTGGTGGTGTGGTGATCTTCCCTTCTACGAGGTGTTTCCCGACTTTTTCCAGGTGACAGCGGCTCCTCTTATTCTAGTTTCCCAGATCTTTGACACTTCACTACTTGGGAGGGTGTAGGCACCTATTTTTAGGAGCGATATGAGGCAGTCAGAGACTTTTCAACTTCAGGACTTGCTCTCTCATTTGCAGACAGTATGGACTGGTGGATGTGGCACTGGGAGAAGGGTCGATGCTTCTCAATTAGAACAGCTTCCAATTTGATTTTTCACAGTGGGCTTCATCATGGATTGTAACATTAGATATGGGGGTGTCAAAGTCCACTGAAGGTGAAGATTCTCCTCTGGAGAATCTCTCCTGGTAGACTTCCCACGAGAGACACATTGCTTTTCTTTCTACTTGATATTCAGCCCTTGTGTATCTTATGCGGAAAGGAGGAGTCTATTGATCATATTTTTGTGGGCTACTCCTTTTCTCATATGGTGTGGAGAGAGGTGGTTTCAAGAACTCATGGCGCAAGCCCCTCTCATGGTGAGGTCCGTCAGCTAATCAAAAAGTGGAAAAGGCAGTGGTCCATCAAAGGAGACAACACAATTTGACGGCTCATTCTTCATGTGACACTATGAATGATTTGGGGGGAGAGGAACAATCATATATTTTCTAGAGTGGTTGAAGCTTTTTTTGCTAAGATTTGTGTCAAGGTCAAGGAATGAGCGTTAATTGTTTGTAATTTAAATCAGTCAAATTCCACACTTTTTGTTTTGTTGGGGGTTAGAGTTTGGCTATCTATTCTGTGATGGATAGTGTTGCATAGGGGCTAGGAAGTTTTTGAGGCCTTTTTGTATGCTCATACTTGTATATTATTTCCCATTTCATTAATATGCTAGTGATACTATCCACTTCCCCCCCCCCCCCCCCCCCCAAAAAAAAGGACCTAATGCACCAATGGGGCTGGCTGTAAAAAAAGGAAAATGAGGGATAAGGTCTCCCATGCTTTTGGCATAGCAGGCCTCACAGAACAGATGGTTTTGCGCCTATTACCAATTCTTTTTCCTGAGTTGAGACCCATCATTCAGATAGATGGGGTAAATTAATGAGTTCAGATATTAATGAACTCTATAGAAGAATTATCTATCGGAACAATACTCTTTTTTAAAAAAGTGGTTAACACTAATTGTATTAAAGAAAAGAATGTACAAGTGTAGACAGTGTACTCCCAAAAACAACTCCCACCCCTATACAATTGAGCATGGTTTGCTGGAGCGGCAATTTGGACCGAATCGGGTTCGGCGGTTCGCCCTAATTTGATCTGATTCGTATGGAATCGGACCGATTCGCATAGGATTATTATATATATATTTAATATAACACATATACTATATGTATATATATAGATATGTGTATATTACCCATGGGAAACACAGTTTCTTCTTCATACTTATTTACCTAAATATCACTTAAGTAAATGTTAGTATTTATAATTTCATTTACTTAAGATATTACATGTAAATAAGGAAGTACCCCCCATTTGAATCCAATAAAAATATCAAAAAAATCATCTCTCTTACCAATAAAAAGTCAACTCTCCCATCGAAAAAGAAAATCGCGATTTCGGTGGTTTTATCGAAATGCTAACTTTTTAATTTCTCATAATTGGCCTATCTAAAAATTTGATAATTCAAATAAACCATATTGAATACTAAAAATCCAAAGTCCGGTAAAAAAAGTCAAACATACATGTGACTTCTCTAAAGGAACTACTGTCCTACCGAAAAAAATCAAACGTACATGTGACTTCTCCAAGACAGACCCAGTTCAAGTAATGCATGGAGAACCCACACCAATCAGGTTTGAACCCTAGTGGTCTACCCGATCCCCCCCCCCTCCCCCCCACCAAAAACCTCCACGACAAAAATTGGGATGTTGTGAGACCCAATAATGTATTAAGCTTTTAAAATAAAATAATTAATTAACTTGGTTGATCTGTTTGTAAATAGTTTTTAAGATCCACATTCATAAGCAATCAATTAGTTTCAATGTACTGGTTTACATCAGTTCTTAGTATAAGTTAATATGTTCCACAGTATATAAGCTCATAATCATTTTGTTATGGGAATCGATTCTTTCAGTTGTCTGAGAATCGATTTTGTGTTATGTGAGTGAGAGTTGATTTTGTAAGTTATGTGAGAGTTGATTTTGCGAGTTTTGTGAGTGAGAATCAATTTTGTAAGTTATGTGAGTGAGAGTTGATTTTGTGAGCTATGTGAGTGAGAGTCGATTTTTGTGAGTTACTAGTTCTGGTCTCGTGCGATGCACGGGTATGAATTAAAAAATAAATAAATAAATTTTAAAAATCTCAAAAGAAGATTAAAAAAGTTTAAGATTTTAAAATTTTTAATTTTTTTTTTTTACAGAAGAGGCGGCATCCCAGGCGCAAGGCGGGCCGCCCTCCATTTCAAAAAAGAAAAAAAAGGCGGGTGGCCAGCCTTGCGCGCCACCCACATTTGAAAAAAAAAAAGGTAACAGGTTTCCCGCCCCTCCCATTTTGACAAAAAAAAAATACAACAGAGTTCTCTGCTCGCCACGTGGCGGCAGGAAACTCTGTTTTAGTAGTACAAGATAGATGTGAGTGACAGTTGATTTTGTGAGTTTTATGAGTGAGAGTTGATCTTGTGACCTATGTGAGTGAGAGTTGATCTTGTGAGTTATGTGAAAGAGTTGATTTGAGGCTCGATTCCTTCATTGTGACCTGATTGCTTTCGAAAGTTGATTTTTTTCACTCCCCGACTCAATTCCTTCTAGAAGCCAAGGGATTCACTAATTGAGTTGTACCTAAGGTACAACTTAACCCATCCTTATCCTAAACACCCCACCCCTCCTGTCCTTATCCTCCTCCTCCTGTGCTTATAAAAAAGGGGACATGGGTTAAGGGAGTTAGAAGATGTGTGGAAAGGGGAAAAAAGAGAGGAGAGTACCTTTTTGCACCAGAAACCCTTTTATTGGTAGGCAATGGAGATGCTAATCCGTGGGCTACTTTTACTTCTATTTTATTTTCTCCTACACTCTCTGCTGCTCTAATTTTTATTTCTTTGACCTCTCCCTTATTATATTGTTTAAGTGTTTCTTTACAGACTTTGTATTGATTCCCAAAAGCTAACTTATATTTTAGTAATGTCTACTAGAATATTTTGCTACTTTGCTATGATGCTTCTCCCTGTAAATATAACCTACGTATTTATACCTTAATTTCATAGCAAAAACTTTCTCCCCAATTTCTGCTCAATTTCTACCACCTGATTTCTTATGTTTAAGCTAGAAATACAATCTGTAACTATTTTGCTACATTATATTTTTATCAGATTTCTCTTAAGCTTTTAGCTAAGAACTTAGTAAATTACCCATAAAATATGAATGTGAAGACGCCATGTACATTGCAACCCCAAGGATATATGTGGACTAAAGCCCCTATACGCGCCTATAGGGGTGAAGTCATTTCGGACTCGAAGACAATGACTCATTTTTGGAAAATATATCATCCTGATGGGGGTGAAGTTAGGTGGAAACTCGTCCTCCATATGGCGCTTTGCCAAGACTTAATGTCATTGTCCAGACATCAGGTGAATTAGTATGTGTTTTGACCTCAATGATAGTTAGTGATGTATGTCTGGTAATGAAAGTGGAAATTTGATATGAAAGATTTTTATCATTTGCTATCCATACAAATATGCTATTTGGCTCTCTTTTTTTTTTTTTTTGAAAGTGGGAAGTATCACAATTGTATTAAAAGAAAGAAAGAATGTACAAGTGCAGACGGTATACTCCAAAAAACACCTCCTGCCCCTATACAAGAGATAGGCACATTAAGGTCATGTGGAAACATCTAATCCCCCAACAAAAGAAAAAGAGAGGAAGTAGAGGAGTCCACGTTACATAATGAGCCTACCCATTCTTTTACATAAGCACAGATAGCATCGAACATAAAAGCACATAACAATGAGCACTCATAGTTCTCTGATTCCTTTACATTACACAATGGCTCAAATCCTTACTGTTCTATGCTTTTATTGCATACTTTCTTTTGGATACAATTATTAAGTATTCTGAATCTAAATATATGATTTATGAAAGATTATGCTATTACTACTCGTTAACCATAACTTTGATGCCTACTGAGTCTTTGACTCACTAAATTGTTGACATTTTTTTTCAGAAAAATTCAGAAGAGAACTCCGAACCTGCCCACGGATGAGATTAGATTCCATTATTGCACTGTATTAATTTTCTCTCTTGAGAGGTTATTTTGCCTTAAATCAGCATGTAAGAAGAGTTGTAAGTGATGGTTTTGACAATATATTTGTCTGGTGACTAAGAATTGCATACTCTCAATATGTGTATGTGAATTCGTTTACTGTGATGTCCCCAACACCCTTTTGAGCACGAGAGGCTTTATTGAATTTTGGGGGTGCCACATAGGCAATAACCCAACAGCTAAGATTTCTTTAGCTGCTCCTTTTATATAATTGGCCATATTGTACGTTATCCTCATTTCTCATCAAAGATCATATTTTTCTTTCAATAGATATTTTTTTATTGCATATAAATTTTCTCTTTTCAAATTCCATTATTTCAATTTATTCGAACAAAATCTAACCTAATGAGGTATGCTCAAGTATTCCTTCTTTAAGAAGGCATTTAAAGAAATGGCTTCATATAGAAGCATGATGAGTTATGATAATAATGATGACAATAATTGAATGAATAACACTCCATCCAAGATTGCATGTGTCATGAACTGGAAACATGAAAATGAGAGGCACATATGTAAAATTTAGAGAACACCCTCGCAAAAAAAATGAAGAGGTTGTGCTTTATCTCCTTAAAAGAGGATATCGGTTGGCATTAGAAGCATTCTTTCAAGAAACAAGCAAAACACCCAAACACCAAGATCAGTGTTGGCACTTTTCGTACCATTTGGAAGAAGAACTAACTGAGATAAAACTTGGAAACTAGCACTCAGAGTTTACTAGAGCTTTGGCAAACAAATAAGCATCACAATAAAACAACATTTGCCCTTTCTTGAAGTGGAAGAACGAGATTAATTATGGGCATATCATGGTCCATTCAAGATGAGAGATAAGAATATAGCACGTTTTAGAATGCTTACCCATGTGAGTTCTTCAAAAGCTTCTACTTTTCTTGTTGTGAAAAATGCGAGCTTGCATATAAAAATTCACATACAATTTTGTTAATTCAATGAGCATATATCAAGAATATGAATAGCAATTTACATAGTCCCAAAAATTGCCTACATGATAGTAATGATGATCAGGAGTCTCCACTTCAACAGGAACCCCCACTAGATTTGCATCCTCACACCTAAAATAATTATACAACTCTGGTCAAAAGCTATTCACAAATAATAAAAGCAAAGCTTTATTTAACTTTTTTTAATGTGTATGCTACCACAGCTTTTATTTAACTTTGAAATTGAAAAACAACACAACCTCCAGTAATAGAGCTTATAGCCAAGGTGCTTTTGCTTCTAACTGTTTTTTTGGGTCCACACCCAAAAAAGAGTACACACCCCAAAACACCTATACACCTGCGCACACACCAAGAAAGTGTGAATCAAGTATCCCTCAAGCAACCCAAGATGAGGAGATGCTCCGAATTGACATTAGAAAGAGTGCACACCCATTCCCTATGTAGTCAGAGGCGCGAAGCGACCGAGGGGTGGCCTCAGCCTCAAAGGCCTAGGCGATGGCCTAGGCAACCGAAGTGATATATTATTAAAATAATACATATATTTCACAAATTTAAACTATATGTTTAAATGCCACATAAATACAATCTGAAAACAAATATACTTAACAAATTTGAGTTCCTATGGGCCAACTTATTCTATAACCAATTAAATCCATTCATTTACAAACTACATTGTAGGTAAACAATTACAATGCTTTCACACATACATGTAAATATGAAAGGAAAATAAAAACAAAGTCATACATGTGAACAAGTGCAATACTAAAATAAATTCACACATACATGTAAATGAATTGCATTAAAGTAAGAAGTGCAATACTAATCACTAAACTGAAAGTAAACAATTAAAATTAATCAGTGTCACTGTTTAAGAGAGAGAGAGAGAGAGAGAGAGAGGTCATGCCTGCCATCACTGTGGCACTGCTACACAATGACATAGTGTCACTGTGTAACAGTGGCATAGCCACAGGCCCACAGAGAAGGGTGCCTGTGTGTTCTAAAGAGAGAGAGAGGGGGGGGGGGGGGGGGAATGTGCATGTCATCGTGTTAGAGCGAGAGAGGGAAGAAAGGAGGGAGAGAGGGAGACCCGCCCTCTATCACTGTGCAACACAGTGACACAGAGAGGGTGTGACCATGTGTGTGTGTGTGTGTGTGTGTGAGAGAGAGAGAGAGAGAGAGAGAGAGAGAGAGAGAGAGGTGTGTGCTATCGTGCAGAGAGAGAGAGAGAGAGATAAGAGAGAAGGGATGTGTGCTATCGTGCGAGAGAGAGGGGATGTGTGTGCGCAAGGTAGAGAGAGAAGAAAGGCACAATCTCGCCGTGAAGATGCGCCATGCCACTCGCCGTCGCCGAAGAGGTCCGTCGCAACTGCTCGACCTCGTTGGAAAGTCCGCCGCACTGCTCGCCTTCGTCGAGGAGGGAGAGCTTAGAGACGGGTCGCGGGACTGCGGGATCGATTGCAATGGCCTTTAGGGTTTGGGAGGGGGGGTTTATGCGTGGGACGGTGGGAGCGAACAGGACCGGTCCGGTTTGGCATGGCCTAGGCGCTTGAAGCGCCCGAATCACCAAAAGCGCAAGAGGCGACCGTGAAGGCGATGGAGGTGTTCGCCTCCGCGAACCTCGCAGATGCGAGGCGCCGGAGGGGCGCCTTGCCTCACCTCATCGCCGAGGCCGCCTTCGATAACATAGTCTGGCACATAAAAAATCAACAATAAATTCCTCGGCAAACAACTCCCACCTGAAGATATGGTGATTCCGCTCACCTCACAACGCCCATAGCGTGGCATGAAGGACAAAACACCAGACTTTCCTATCCGACTTGCGGGGCCAAGGCCCGCCCCATTCCCGCAAAAGACAGCGAACTTCACTCCACAAAATAATGCTACAGCTGGTCCTCCGAGCAATCACCCCGTCCACACCCCCTGTGAATAGGGACAACCAATAAAAAGGTGATCGATGGACTCCTCGGCACCACAAAGACAGCAAGTGGAAGTCAAGTTCGGCAGAAAGCGAGACAACCTTTCTCAATCTCCCACGGTAGATTCTCCAAACCAAGACCTTGACTTTGAGAGGGCTATTCGGCTTCCACACCTGCTGATGAAACTCATAGTGAACCCCTCCCTCAGAGATAATTGCATATGCAAACTTGACTGAGAAGATGTCTTTCTTATCCCATCTCCATATCCATCCATCCTCACCTATCCATGGATGGAGGGAGAGGAGAAGGGAAAGAAGGCCATGAAACTGCTCTAGCTCCTAATGACAGAAATTTCGTTGAAAAGTCGGAGCCCAAGAGCCACCGGGATAAGGTGGTCGAAAGTCTGAGCAACTATTGCAAGAGGGGATGCAGCAATGTGAAATAGGCAATGAAACAATGACTCCAAGGTGAAGTCCTCACACCATCTGTTCCTCCAGAAGAGGCACTTCTGGCCATTTCCCAATAGGGGACCCGAACTCCAGTGGCAAGAAAGTCCTTGCAAGTGATGATATCCCGCCATAAAGGGGAGGTCCTGTGACAGAGAAAGGGGGCCAAGTCACAAACCCTCGACAAAGTGAAACAATGCAGCCTAATGTCGTGGGACCACCATCCACACCCCAGTCTCCACAGCCATTTACACAAAACAACCAAATTGAAGTTCCTAACTTGCTTCAGCCCCAAGCCACCCTGATTCTTGCTAGTGGTGATCTTGCCCCAGGAAATATCATGCCATCCTATGCACCTCTCCCCACTACCATGCCAAAAGAATCCACTTTTGCTTCTAACTGTTCTTTTCTTAAAAACCATAAAGTTCCTTTTTCTCAAATATGCAAAATATTAAAGGTCTAAATAAGGCAAGTGCACATCTTCTTTCATTTGCGTAAAATGACCAACAGTGTAAATAGAAAAGGATTTATTTATGTTCCAACTTCTAAGACAGCCAATTAAGCAGCGTCACATTACACTAGATTTCCTGATGCCATGTTGCAAAACATCTTCATAACATGTGAACTGAAATGTGTATATCATGTGTAAATTCTTCCAGTTTCAGATAATCATTTACAAGAGTATGATATGATGCATTATAAAAGGATTTAAACATCATAAAGGGACAAAAGTGGGCAACAATGCCAACTGCCCCAGACACGTGTTCAGATATTGATGCCACAAGAACCTGCGATCACTTAAAAAAGAAAGCTGTCATGAAGACTTTCAGAAAAATATTTCTCTAAAGAACTAACTCAAACTGATAAAAATTTTGTAAGTGTAATGGACCAATTGTAAAAGCATCTCCCATTTTATATAAAGACACCTCCAAGCAATAGTCATAATACACAATAAAGCCAGATTAGCGGCAAATAAAATACCTGTGATTAATAAATCTTGCAACATTGCCATAAAATGTTGCATCAAGACAAAGTGCTTCTTCATCCTTCAACACTCCCTCTGAACCCCAATCAGCATCAAGCAGGACTGGATATGTGTGCCTTGCATTTCCAGTTGTTTGTACTGTACGGTCATAGAGTTCCATATTTGTTAGTATTTCACCAACATATTCGCAGACAAATGCACCCCTGGGCAAATCATCGAATGTACGCAAACCCCAACCTTTCCCCTCTGGTGTAAAGAAAACCTGAAAACGCACAAGATGATGGAATATTGGTGAAAAACAGCAATTGCTCGTCATATGATACTCAAACACAACTTGGCAGAAATCTTACCTGCAGGTTACATGTTATGCCTCGTTGAACCACTCGATTGCCACATTGCTTGTTGCACCCGCACTTGCTCCAGCACTCTTTAATAAACTTCCTCACAAGATGACCATTGCAAGCATCTGGTTTCCCTCCATTCTTTGACCTTTCAAGTGGGCAGTCTTTACAGTAAAACATTTGATCCTTCTGTGGGTCATGATTCTGCAACATACAGCCATCCAAGAACTCTTTCTTAAGGACACCATCCCATGAATAAGCAAATTCACCTCCAGTCTCTCGTGCACATGCACAAGGAATTGATGCAGATAAACAGTCGCCAAAGCAATCAGAGCAGTAATCCTCATCACCTATTCGTGCTAGAGAGAAATTCATATATGCATTTTGATAGACAATATTCTGTGGTATATAACTAAAATGAGGTGGAAACTGTTCACTGGTGAATTCGTTGATTATTGATACCCTAACTCTTTCTTCACCTTTTGTGATGTCATTCACATCATGGACTGGTCGAACAGCACCAAGTGCAGGCTCATGCTGTCGTGTCAATGCCAAACCGCCAGAAGGTTCTGGAACTTCTAGTCCCTTTTTCTTCATAGTGTTACCAATAACATCAGTGCCCTTCCTCTTCTGAATGGGTTGTTCACCACAGACAAGCCCATCTGTGGCCATGAAGCCAGAGCTCTGGGGCATTTGTGACCCAAAAGAATTCCTAGAGGAATGTTCAAAGGAACCACCCACAAGCTTTTCAATCCCAGATGATTTTAGTAGATCCGGTGATGGAGTTATTCTTATAGGATCTTCCTGCCCATCCTCAACTGATGTAGTTCCCAACTCCAACACAGTTGTGCATACTTCTTTCATTATGCTCACGAGGGAGAAACTAGGGTTGAGAATTTTATATGATTTCAAACATCTGTCTTCAACTTGCTTTAAAACTGACTCTAGACTTGGCACTCGAAAATCTGGGCAATTAACAATATTGTACAGAAGTGAAACTTTTGCCTCCCCCATGGTTGATGAGGCTATTTCAATATTGTTAGAGGATTTCACAACATCTGCAACCTCATCATTTGTCCCACTCTTGTTCCTAACAACAGAAAAGTGACCTCCATTCTCATCATTTGCATTTTGAGCTTCTAATAAACTAGACACTTCAGAAGTGGCTGGATCAGCAGTTGGAAAGGCCTTCTTACACTGCCTCTCTGGATGACCTGAAGGTAGCACTGTTACAAGACAAAAATTGCATTAGTAATTGGATCAATAAAATACGACACAGGAACCAGAAAAGAAATGAAGACTAAACATTGCCTCCACTCCAGGAGGACCACAAAGTCAAGAAACATAAAAATGAAATGGAGTTTATATGCATGAAAAAATAACCCCACCCAGTAGAGGTAGATATGCATTTGAATCAACTCCCTTAGAGGTCAATAGAAACTTATACAGCAGCAAGATCTTTGCAATTAGATCGATGAAACAGTATGCTGGCCCAAAAACTACTGTGATGCAATGCAAGAAATTGAAGTTAGGAGGACTGAATAACATTTTGTCACACCAAAACAGAAGCAACAGAGAAGAACTGCTGAGCTCCGAATGTACCATCGTTATGTAAACCGATTTTAGCCAAAGTCCTAGTTGTCTGATATCAATGTACATGTGCCAAAATGATGTTAGAAATACATGTACCTTCATTTCTAGTAGGAGGTAAGGATTGTGGATGGACAATCGCAAGTGGGACTTCAAAAGACAGATGTTCACTAGTGAAAGACCCATCTCTGTCCACACGCATGGCTGCTCCTGATGCCGAATCAAGACCAGGTTCAATTTTCGGCTCTTTAAAACCTATATGTCTCAAGTGTTGGATTCCTTCTGATGAAGGTATGGACTCTTTAAGGGATCTCAAGCGTTGAACTCTTTCTGGTGAAGGCTGCCTTTCATATGCAGCAACTGAATGTACCTTGGGCCTCCCATTAGCAGAGCCAGTTTGGGTTGAAACTATAGCAACTTCCTTCCTTTGACGTTCTGAGTGAAGTGGTGGGGGCTCAATGTTTCCTTGCCTAAGTGAAGTGTTAGCCAATGTAGGCTCCGTTCTCATACTGGGTTCATTCCTTTCTCTGAAATTATTCAGAGGTGCAAGATTCCTCTCTGGTGAAACTTGCTTTGGAGAAGAATCATCCCTTTCCACCTTTGGTGTTTTAATTGATGGCATCCCTTCCCTCTGAACCGAAGATGATGACTGTTGTCCTTCCTGTCTCATTAATCTTGGTCTCTTCCTGTGAAGTTCAGGTTCATCATCCACTGGTGCTTCCACAGGCGCTTTTTTCTTCTTCATATCCCCATTCTGATCCAAGCACGGCCACATCAATCAACAATAAGAATGCATAATTGCATGGTCAACTAAAACAATAATGACTTAATGGCAGATAAAGATAGGACAAGTTTCACACCTCATTACTGTTATTCTCCTTTGGATCCTCTTCCTGCAAGGAAAACAACAAAATTTTGGTTTCAGAAGGGATGGGATTGATCCCAATATCGCACTAACCAACAAATATTCAGTCAGCTGGATGATGAGAAAAAGTAGACTAGAATGCACCTCACCTCAGCTTCATCCGAATCAAGTATAGTCTCAACTAGCAGCCTATAGTTTTCAGCTTCAATATGTTCCCAGTTGTTCTCACACGCCCGGAGGAGCCTCTTTAGTATGGGTTTTGTCTTCTTAGGTGGGAACCCCAAGACCTTCATTGCTGCTAAGGCTTTGTTGCCTCTTTCTGCTTTCGTTCCCATCGGTGCTCAGTGGTTTCCACTCACTCACAAGTCTAGGATACCGAAACACGCACTCCAATGGATCCTCCCTGGAACATGTGTGCGCATTACAGAAGGATTAAACCCTAACGACTGGGGAAAAAAGAACATGCAAAACCCTTCGCATGATAGGGGATCCCAAAGGAAAGCAGACACCTCCCAGAAGAACACATATTAAGCAGAAACCAAGATAATCCGTAAGATAGATAAAAAAAACGAAACTGACTTGACTGATGAGGAGATTTCTTCTTACCAGTTCGCCGGCGGCCACCAAAAACCACCGTCAATGCCACCTCCTCCAGTAGCCCACCAGCGCGAAAATTTCCAAATGCACCTAGCGTAGAAACAGAATTTTCTAGTAGATTACCAGCCCCCAAATGTCTGGAAAAGAAAATTGTGCAGACAAAAGAACATCAAGAGCCACAGCCAGTAGCTTTCCGGGACCTCCAACCATCCCGAACAAAACCCAGCGGGAGGGGATATAAACTAACCTGCATGCGCTGGAGAAGGGGGCGCGCCAGGGGACTCCGCCAAAAGAAGAAAAGGGCAAAACGAGTAGATGATCTCCTACCCCTCGATCGGCAAATATAGAAAGAACAAAGACTGTTATCTGCCGGAAGAGAAAACCCGTATCGGGCAAATTTGATGTTCATCGGGAAGACTCGGGGTTCCGCAGAACTTTTCCAGGGAAGAAAGAAGTCGCCATTTTCCGATCTCTCACGAACGAGAAAAGTGAGAACACAGAAGAGAGAGACGGATACGAAGTGAGCAGTGGTTGGGCTGGGTACCCTGCCCAGTGTTGCAAAGATTGCCGCAGCCAAGTGCGTTGCGGGAATCCCCCAGCGTTGGTCGTCACCTCCACTCTAAAAGTGAGCGTTTCTGCCGTCAGTGGGAGGTGAAACCACGGTGGCTCGTCATTCATCGCGTGCAAACTCTCCCTGCACTCCTACACACACTGGTTATTGCTTGCTATTGGTTCCTCCCCGATGACACCACATTTGGTGACGTCATATTCCAGAGCGAAGTCTTTCGCGCCTTTAATTATTTGGATTTTTTATTTTTTAATTCTTACAAATATCTTTTTTTCTTTTAGTTCTTAAATTAAATTATATCATATTAATCTCTCAAAATTTTATAAAAAAAAATTTCTGATAGAGATTAATATGTAATATTCAGAAATTAGTATGATAACGATGGACCAAAAGAGAAATATATTTATTTGTGAGGATTAAAAAATAAAAAATCAAATTATTTAAATCTTTTGATTTTGGTATTTTGTTTAAAAAATAGATCATGTATCGAACTACTTGTAAGTTGACGGTACTTGGAATATTTGAATCATTTTTTCGACAAGTTTTTGATGTTTTTCAGATGTTGGCGACTATTTGGTTATGAAATCAAGAGAAAGATGGGCTCAAAAAAGACCATTCTCCTTAAGTAAGAAGAATCTGTAAAAAGCAAGTTGGTATTTTTTGTTTCAAAAAATACAATAAAAAAGGGAATCTGAATACCGTGAACTTTATCTTGTCTCTTTTATTTTTTCTCACAAGAATGGAAATTTTTGATAGGAAAGAATTAGGAAGGTCGAATTAACTAGGTTGGATACGATGTGAGACAACAAGATTTTATATTAAAAATAACTTTTAATGACTATACAACAAATGACAGTATCTTTGTATGGTTTTTAGCGCATCTCACAAGCACATAATATATCAATCGATAAACTATTTTTACGTCTTAAAAGATGTTGAGTACTTTACTCTCTAACTTCACCCCGTCAACGAGAAAATAAAAATCCCATCGATCCATGCTCTCTCAAACGCCAAAAACTCTCTCTTTGAACCCAAGTTTGTTATCCCTGTCATATGAAAATTCAAACATGTGTTGTCACTTTTCACACTACGAGAATTTTCAGCACCCAATATCTAAATGTTTCAAGTGTATTCTGAAGTGTTATTTTAAAATAATTGAAAATAAATACAATGATTTGATATTTAGATAAGTTGTAAAACTATGTTTAATATTTAAATAGACTGAAAATAGAATGAGATTATCCTCAAAATTTTGAAGTTAGAGAATATATATACTCGGCAAGACAGATAAGTGGATCCTCCCTAACATCCATCTCAAATGATATTGTTTATACTTCTAACTGAAATGCAATAACTCTAGATTCACTATCCGACACAGAATCGATGTAGCACGAATCCTGACTCATTATCTACGAATCCAGAAACGCTGAAAGAAAAAATATGAACCTAGTGAAACGAATAAAAGACTAAAAATAAATACATGATTTACAAAATAACAACAATGTCCGAGGTGTACAAATACAAGAAAGAAAGGTGTAACAACACAAGACATACCCCTATAAAAACCACTTTTTTTGCACTGGTAATAAGGGAGGTTCGCTCCCCAAAGTTACTCTCCATACCCTTGTTGGGTTTCCCTCTTATGCTTCAAGTATTGGAAACTCCACACATGCTGCCCGCTCTGCTACTGTCCGTGTCTCTGCAAAGATGCGAGACAACTCTCCACAGTTGGAAACCGGAGTACCTATAATGATGGACAAACGATAGAGGAAGAAGAAGGATGAGGAAGAAAAACATTAAATCATACAAACACAAGAGATTTTTACGTAGTTCAGAGAGATAATGTAACTTCCTACGACACCCGCACTAAAATTTTTTTTTCTCACAAATAAGAGATGTTACCTGTAAATAAAAAGAGTCTAGAATAACTTATTACAACAATACCCCTACCAAGACAGGGAAGCCTGCCAAGATAGAGATCAGGCTTCACACTCCTCCAACATCATCAACTCAGACCCCAGCCCTCTTGTAACAAATTGTTCTGTCTTCATCCTCTCATTAGTTGTTATGTGGGGAGCATACGTAATCAAAGCCACAGTCATTATCTGGTACTGTAAAAATGATCATGTCTCCCCGAACCAAGTGCCTGAATTCATCTCTCTTCTCCTTCATTACATGATCTGGGAAATAGTTCCGATTGAACACCAGCAAAAACTCTTCACAAGAGGAGACCAAGGATAGGTCAGTCACTATTCATGTTTAAAAATTTTTTGAGTTTGAGATGATTTAAAGATGGATAGTTATGAAGAGAGATAATTTTTAATGTGATGTGATAGAATGTATATAGTTATCATCTCTTGATACTTAGTTTGACATTAATTATCTATGTATAGAGAGAGAGAGAGACATGATTTTCTAGATGATATATAATATTTACTAAGTTATCTCTAGGGATCAATTTTATCCCCCCTCCATGCAGGGATATCTATCCCTCTTTATCACCATTTTATCCTAGATAACTTTTATCACTTGGGGTTAATCTAAACATGTTTTCAAAGTGTGGAGTTCAAACTAGTGCTAAAATGGGGATAAACATCCTTACCACGTTATCAAAGTCCAAGGACTCGTTCGGTTTGAACCAAGCTCTACGTAAAAAACTTTTAAATAATAAATGGCGCCAAACACTTTGGTTTGGGGAGTAGTTTCATATCACGTCATCGAAATGTAGTGTCATCATACGAGAACCAATAGCAAGCTGCAAGCAGTAGCTGGTCGACAGCGATCTATGCGTGCCCATGGAGAGTTTGCACGCGGTGCATGACCAACAACGAAAGCCACAACGCTCACCCAGAGGCCGGAGCGGTCGAGGGGACGACCAAGCTCCGGGAGTCGGGCGACGAACTCGGCTGCAGCATACTTGAGAACACCCACCAGCATGCCCGACGGTCTCTCTCTCTCTCTCTCTATCTATCTATCTATACTGCTTCTCACTTTTCTTGTTCGTCCACCGTCCGCGAGAGATCGGAAAATGGCGTCTCTTTTTTCCTTCGGAAAGGTTGTGCGGAACCCCGAGTCCTCCCGATGAGCAGCAAATTGGCGGGCTTCTGGGTTTTTCTTCTGGCAGGTAACATTGGTTGTTCCCTTCTAAGATCACCCACTCGTTTTGCCCTTTTGTTCTTTGGCGGAGTCCGCCCTTCTCCAGCGCATCTTGTCTGGATTGAAGTGGGTTTTGTGCGGATTAATGGTTGGAGGTCCCGGGAGAGCTACTCGTTGTGGCCCTTGAGGTTCCTTTATCTGCACAGTTTTCTTTTCGAGGCATTCAATCTATTTGTGTACTGGACACATTTGGGATTCTTGTGGTACTGGAGGAGGTGATACTGACAGGATTTTGGGTGGCTTCAAGCAAACTGGTAAGAAGAAATCTCCTCACGAGTCAACCATTTTCGTTTTTCTCTTTTATCTATTTTATGGAAATCTAGTGATGCATTTAGCTTCGTTTCTGCTTACTATGTTCTTCTGGGAGGAGTCTACTTTCCTTTGGGATCACCTATCATGCCGATGATTCTACATATTTTTGTTTTTTTCCCCTAGTGATCATTAGGGTTTAGTATCCTCTTGTGATGTACACACATGTTCCGGGCAGGATCCATTTGAGGTGAGTGTTTCAGTATCCTAGACTTGTGAGTGGACAACACTGAGCACCGATGGGAACGAAAGTGGAAAGTGGCAACAAAGCTTAGCAGCAATGAAGGTCTTGGGGTTCCCATCTAAGAAGACAAAACCCATAACAAGTAGGCTTCTCCGGGGGTGTGAAAACAATTGGGAACATATCGAAGCTGAAAACTATAGGCTGCTCGTTGAGACTATACTTGATTGGGATGAAGCTGAGGTGAGGTGCATTCTAATCTACTGCTCCTCATCATTCCACTGACTGAATATTTGGTTGGTTAGTCTGATGTTGTGATTGATCCCATACCCCCTGAACCCAAAATTTTGTTAAGTTTCTTGCAGGAAGAGGATCCAAGGGAGAAGAACAGTAGTGAGGTGTAAAACTTGTCCTATCCTTTATCTGCCTTTAAGTCATTATATGGTTTTAGTTTAACATGCAATTAGGCATTATTCTTGTTGATTGACATGGCTGTGCTTGGATCAGAATGGGGTTAGCAACAAGAAAAAAGCGCCTGCGAAAGCACCGGTGGATGAAGAACCTGAACAGGAAGGACAACAGTCATCGTCTTCGGTTCAGAGGGAAGGGATGCCATCAATGAAAACACCAAAGAGGTGGAAAGGGATGATTCTTCCCCAAAGCAAGTTTCACCAGAGAGGAATCTTGCACCTCTGAATAATTTCAGAGAAAGGAATGAACCCAATATGAGAACTGCGCCTACATCGGCTAACACTTCTCAAACAGGCTTTGCTAATGGGAGGCCCAGTGTACATTTCCATTGCTTCATATCAAAGGCAGCCGAATCCCTAGGAAGAGTTAAACACTTGAGATCCCAAAGAGCCCTTCATCAGAAAGAATTTAACGCTTGAGATGTAAAAAGTCTTAGAGAGCCAAAAATTGAACCTGGTCTTGATTCTTGGGAGGCGAATGCGAACGAGGATTCATCTATCCAGGGGGGACATTCCATGATTTTGGAGTGGTTTTTGCGGCTGCACCCGCTGACTTTTGCAGGGGAGGCTCATCCAGATCTGGCAGAGCACTGGAAACATGAGGTAGAAACTAGAAAGTGTCTTTGAGTCGATGGAGTGTAAGGAGAATTTGTAGACTTTGTGGCAACATAGCAGCTGAGTGGTTATGCTTATGATTGGAGGATGCAAAATTTGAGGGGATGACACATAATATTTAGTCACCGAGGTGACACCAGCTCATAGGGAACCATGATAGTTTGTAAAAGAGAGTGTAATTTTAATGTTTAAGTATATGAATACCAATAAATCAATACATATTATAAACAAAAGGTGAAACTTCAGTTTAACTCGGTTTGACATTGCACTTAGGTTTGGTTTGGTTTAGGTTGGCAACAAAATCTCCAAAATTGAATTGTGTACACCCCTAGTTTTTGTTTTCGTAATTTAATTTTAAATATAGCAAGGTTTTTTGTATAATAGTCTCTAAAAATTTCACAAATCCGACTATTGTCTTAAAAACCCCTCAAAACATTATCGTTAGACATATTAATCTCTGCCATTTCTTCTTGTCAATGAAATTAAAATTCAACCTACGTTAAATTGATCATAGTTCGCGAGAAGATCAAAATAGCTCTTAATTAGTTACCTCAATGATGTTTCCCCATTTCTCCTCTTCGCAAAGCAATGAGTTCTAATTAATGGAGAGGAGGGAGAGGGTTCTGATGACTACATCTGTCTACATTGGCGGCCACCATGAACAAGAGTGGAGGTGGTGCGAGTGCACTATTTACCTGTTGGACTCTTGACCGCCAATTCCTTCTTCTAGGTTCAATGCAGTTGAGAGGAGGAGGGTGAGGCCATGATGAACTGTGCTCCATCAAGCAATCAACCACGAACTCATGATTTGTGTAAGCATGGTGAAGATTTGTTAGGGAGATCGACGATTGGGCCTCCTTGAACCAAGTGTGAGGGGGGAATCATGGTCAAGATAATTTTTTATGGCTAGAGTTTCAATTTTGGATAAATCATGGATAGAAGAAGTGGTGAGCATTGTTTGATGTGTGTTTATAGTTTGTTTATTTTTTTATTAAGAAGGTCCTATTGTGATCTCTTACTTGTGTGAGATTATTTACTCTTCTAAATATCTTGTTACCTTGGATTGTGAAAATGGGGAACTTGAAGTTAACCTATAAGTTAATTGGTGGATAATGGAAAACATTAAAGTATGGAAGGAGGGCATACACATTGGGGCAAAGTAGGATAGTAGTGTCGTATCCTGATTACTATAATAGATGCATACTAATTGAGGATATGGCACATATATCTAAGCGGGCAAGTACATATTGTCTATAATTTCATTACGAAGGTCAAATAGCAGATCGGTTCGGTATGAGAAAATCATCTCAAATGCTCAATTGTATAAGGTGATGAAAGCCCATTTACCACAACAAAAGATGACAATATATGTTAGCACATTGGACACCCTGCCCCTAGACTTGCAACCATTGAATAATCAATAGGTAAGGGTGCCCAGCTAGTCTGCTCAAGTTGACCTCGGTGCTCAGGCCCATGCTTAGATAGTCATTGAACTTGATGATGAGGATGTTGAGGATGAGGTTGTTCATGATACTATAGTTGTTCATGATGTTGTTGATGAAAATTATCAGATTTTAAGGAACATGATGCAATTTGAGTCAGATGACAATGACTCATATTTTGTTGAATATCACGATGAGTAAAACGATAGAGAGGAGGCAGAGGAGGTAGTGGTTGATTTTGAGGAGACATTGACTAATTCTGATGAGGTGCACACTGAAGATAGTTATCATTCAAGGCCATATACCTCAAATGAGTTAGATGGTGATGGATCTGTATCAAATGATGATGGACATTTGCTAGAATTTGATGAAGGTACCCCAAATATATCAGTTGGTACCTATTTTTACAAATAGTAGGGAGTACAAGATTGCTCTACGATAGCATGCCATAAGAAATCAATTCGAATTTAAGCATGTAAAAAATGATAGCGTGAGGATTATTGTTGTGTGTGCAAATATTTTTTTTAAATGGAGAGTGCATGTCTTAAGACTACAGAATGGAATTACTTTTACAGTCAAGACAATGGAAGAAAATCACACATGTTCAGCAACATCAAGGTGTGATATCAGAATGGCATCAAAGTCAAAAAGTGTAATGGAACCTGGTGGCTATGGTTGCTCTTGATGATAATCATAGTTTGTTCTCAATTGCATATATGGTTGTTGAGGGGAAGACTATAGATTCATGGACATGGCCTTTGTACCTATTGAAGAAGGCTATTACACATGCTACAGGCATTACATTCATATTTGACATGAAAAAGGATATTGATATGGTTGTCTTATATATCTTTCGAAGTGCTGAGCATAGGTAATTACATTCTTGAATTACATTGTTTGTACTTACTATTTGTGAATATTGTTTAAAGCTTATGAGATTATAACTAATGTATTGTAGGTGTGTGATGGTCAATCAAGAGGGGAGAGGTTAATTGGTTGATTACAAATTAAAACTTTTTCGCCTAGTATAGACTTAAAGAATCTAAGTTGCAACTTGCAAAGTAGAAACACAAATAACTTTAGACGAAAATCATGTAACAAACTATCCTAACGTGCAAAGAATGGAGATAGAACAAGGAAGCAAACCACAGAGTGCACATAGGATTTTAGAGTGGTTCGACAATACCACATGTGCACCAACGTCCACTACCCCACATCTCGTGAGGAATTCTTCCTAACTTGTTTATCTAGTACAAGCCGATAAACCCATTCCACTATTGTTTCCAAAGGACAACATCAACCCCTCACACATTCTTTGTTTCATGGGCACAAAGAACAAAACCCACACAAATCTTATTTCCCAGGTACAAGACTCAAAGATCCACCTCCGTGCTCACAAACCAAGTACACACACATATGAATCACGCTGGTTCAAGTAAGAACAACAAGCATGGACTTGAGGAAATAACAAAGTAAAGATTTCTTCTAGCCTAAGATGAAGAGTCACTGTATATATGTAAGCGTCAATGAAGAATACAACTTTGACTCTCCAATGAAGCCTTCTGGATCACATTGCTTGTATGTAGCACGACCCTCTAGTACTTGGCAACAACTCCACACAGTATTTGAGAAGCTTTCAACACTTGATCTTGAGATCTGCTATAGGCTTCCTAAAAAATTCACCCAAAACTCTAGCTCCAAATAATAGAACCCTTCTATCACAATGGGAATTAATGTTGAGGCTTGGAAAGAATGTTCTATATATACCCCAACCCAAAAAATTGTAACTTTGGTAAGATTTCCCATGGAGGAAAGAGTCTTGCTCAAGTATGGAAACTTTGTCGCCATAATCGATCAATCGATTTCAGGAGTTTGGTTGACCATTCTTCAAAATGGTCTTCAATCAAAGTTGAAGTCGAAATCAGTACTACCAATCGATCGACCATTCTTTGGAGTTCGATCAACTATTCTTAGAACTTACAACTTGGACATTGTGGGAGGTTTGGTCGACCGAAACTTAGATTCTGATCGATCGTTCTTGGCTTGACCTTAGACCTTGGAGCTTTTGAAGTATCAATCAACTGAAACCCATAGTTCGGTTGACTATTTTGGTCTATGGTATGGCTGGACTTCACTGGGATGTTTGGTCGACCGAAAACCCAGAGTTCGATCGACCAAATGCTAGTTTCAGTCGTTTTTCAACTTCTCTTTCACTTCTATTTCGAACCAAGCCTTGGCCTTTGAAGACCACTTACCAATACGAATTTGACATATTTTGTTGCACACTTAGCACACAAATTAGACCCTCTAAATATAGCAATATCACACTCATTGATCAATCCATCGATTTAGAACTCATCAACACAATATGGTGTTCTGTGATCATCAAAATCTACGAGTACAACAATAATTACAATGGTTAATTACATGTTTTATATGCATCACCTTTACAAAAATTTCAAGAAGAAAAGGTCAAGCACTGAATTCAAAAAGGTTGTATGGACTACAACAAAATCTTATACAATCCAAGGATGTCAAGTTGCTATTTTTTAACATGGAGAAACTTGACGCATAGCCTGCTTCATATTTAGATGCTATGCTTTGTGCATAGTCTAGACGCCGAAAAGGGTTAGTTGAACTACATCACTAACAACCTATCAAAGATTCAAAGTCTTTTAATTTATTTGTTGGTGTATAGGAGGTCTGCCCCTTGTAGACATGTTGAATGGTATTAGGCAGAAAATAATAATGAAGATGGACAATAAGCGAAGACATGCATGTAGGTTGAAAGAAAATTTTGTTCCATGGGTTGTTAGCTATTTGAATACAATTGTTAGGATGTTGGGGAAAGATGCAGTCAAATATTCCACTAATTTTATGGCAGGGGTGAAAAGTCTATATGAAAGGAGTGTTGTTAAATTGGATGAGAGGTATTGTTCTCACAAGAAATGGCAACTCAATAGGATGCCCTCCCAACAGGTTGCTACTGCTATTGATGCCCATAGGGGTCTCTAAATCAATCAATTTTTTGATAGATGCTATTCCATTGAGGCACATAGAGCCACATATGCAAAATCTGTGCAACCTTTGCTAGATAAGAGCATGTGAGAGATTGTGGATTAATGTGTTGAGGTGCTTCCTCCTTGATGACAAAGACTACCTTGAAAGAAGAGGACTAGAGATGCAGACGAAAAGGAAAAGGCAATAAGGAGATGTCATAAATGCACAAGATGTGGTCAGTGGGGTCACCGGTGCATAAACTGATGATCACAAAACACTAACTCTTATTCATGTTGATAAGATCATAAAGCACCAATTGTTATTTATGACGATGACCCAAGTATTTGATTTTTTTATATATTTAATTTAAGGGCCTAATTTGTGTGTTAAATGTGCAGCTAAGGCCAAATTCGCATTGGTAAGTGGACATTACAAAGGCTAAGACTTCGACAGAATAGAAGAGAAGACTGGCTAAAAATTGACAGTCGGTCGACTGAACTTTACTTTTCAATCAACCAATCCATCCAGGGCAGTAGCATCTCATGTCAAGACCTCAATGGTCGAATGAACATTGAAGAACAGTTGACTGATCCACCCAATCCCAGCCAGTTGAAGTCCTAGGCTAGTTTGGACGACCGAACTCTATTTTTTTATCGACCGAACCTTCTAGAGCATCCAGGTTCTACGTTCTATAGGGACCAGTCGACCGAACTCCAAAGAACAGTCGATCGATGTCCAAAACTTCTTCGACTACATGAACACTATCTGAAGAACGGTCAACCGAACCCATAAAATTGATCTACCAATTCCATCGACAAGGTTTCCTAAATTGGGCGGACTCTTTCCTCCATTAGGATTATGGTCGAGGATTCGTCCAAGACTTGTTATTTTGGGTTGATGTACATCTTTCCAAGTCCCAAGAACGATCTCTATTGTGCTAGAAGGGTTCTACCATATTAAGTTAGAGTTTTGGGTGAATTTCTAAGGAAGCCTGCAGCAGACCTCGACAAGTGTTGAAAGCATCTCAACTACTGTGTGGAGTTGTTTCCAAGTACTAGAGGGTCGTGCTGCATCCAAGCAACGTCTAGGAGGCTTCGTTGGAGAGTTCAAGCTATGTTCTACACCAGTGTTCACACTTCTACAACGACTATTCATCTTTGTGACAGGGGGAATCTTCACTTCAGTGTTTAGGTTTTTGTTTCTCCTGTCAAAGTCTTTATTTGGTCATATCTGAACCTGAGAACACTATGTATGTGTGTGTGTACTCGACTTGCAAGACTGTGTGGGTTGTCTCGTCCTATGACACGAGGTGAGGTTGGTGTTGTCCTTGGAAAACAATAGTGTGTGAGGAGGGGTTTATCAGCTTGCACCCGGCAAACAAGTTAGAAAGAAATCCTCACGAGGGTGTGAAATAGTGGACGTAGGTGCATACGTGGTGTTTCCGAACCACTCTAAAATCCTATGTGTCTTTGTGGTTTGATCCGTTTCATCTACCTTCATTCTACGCACGTTAGGATAGCTAGTTTCGTTGGTTTCGCCTATAGTCTTGTTATATTCCACTGTGCATCTCACATATTTGATTTGCTTATTTTAGTTTAAATATAAAATTATGAAAAAGATTTTAATTTGATAATAACCAATTCACCCCTCCTCTCTTGGTTGATTGACCATCGCACATAGCACATTTTCACAACATAGGTGCTTTTAGGTGCTTTTTTTAAATAAGGTTTCTTCAACCGTGAGGCAACAGTTAAGCACTTCAAACAAGTGGTTTCTTCAGGCTAGGGGATTGGGTGAGTGGGAGCGGCCCTAGGTTTCGATCCCAGGGTGGGGGTGTTTCCACCTAGTGGCATTACCACCAGGGTCGTACCAAAAATAAAATTAATTGCAAAGAACCCACCCCAAGATTTATCTGCATGCACTTACAAATGTTGGAGTAGGTTTCACAAGTGTGGCTCAGATGTAACTTGTATTACAATTGATTTGTATTTGCTTTGTGCATAATATTGATTTTTCTTATGTAGGTAAGACCCACGAAAACCACCCAGGTTTTTAGATGTAGGCTGGCTAGGGTCAAATCGGAGGGGGTGAAGGGCGAGGTACTATCACCTAGTCTTAAATCGCACACACCATGTTATGCATAACACTAGAAAATAGATATGCATTTTTATTACAATTATAACCCATGTAGGTCAGTTGTCACACAATTGCAGTGGAGGCAAGGGGCTCCACAAAGCACTAGGGGTGGAGACATCTTTGCACACACAATGATAATCATGGACAATCAAGCATCCATCAACTTTGACACACAGTCCTCCATATTCAACCCCCAACAATCTCCTTCTAACTGTGAGTTTCAAATCTAAATGTTATTGTCAAGAATAGGTCTTTGGATTGTTATAAATATTCTTCTGTTTAGACCATTTTTTAGTCGACCTTCAATGGGTGTTGTAAAGGATTCTCTTATTTCAAATATCTAACACCCTCTCACATGTGCAGGACTCTAGTAGTGAACAATAATGTACCTCCCCACCAAAGAATGCTATTGGAGATGTAGTTGCTTTTGATAGGATTAGAATGCATAGGTTTAGGATGAATGTACGTGCTAGACTATCATGGCTAACTTTTTTGTACATGCTTGTGCTGATCAATTGTTTGTAAAAAAGTTTCCTATCAAAATGGTTTTTGATTGTTTAGATTATCAGGTGATCATAATGAATCTCATTGGAGTTTATTTGCGACTCATGCTTATGCAATAATTGATTGTATTCCAATTCAATTTTAATGTGTATGCATCTAGTTTGGTTGATAAATCCTAAAAGAATTCAAGACGATGATAACATGTCCGATATAGGTCTTAGATTATATCCCTATTAACATAACATGTTATATATAGGACTCCAATTACATCCCTCTTAACTGACATGATCACTTGAATAAGCAAATCACAATGAGTACAAATATGACAAGATACAACTGTAATTTTAGGTTCCTCAATTGCATCTCCATTTTCTCTAACTTATTTGCCATGCATTCTTTCATAGTCTTCATTGATATTTGACATCAACAATACTATAAGTGGCGTCGTCCACCCACTCAAAGAAATTGCAATAATCTCTGTCATATTGGCATACAGACGCTAATAGAAGTGCTTGTCTTTCGACCTCTCACAATTTGAAGCATAAACCAATGATTACTCCTCCTACAATTACATTCTATTAGCAACAGACAAGATAAGAAGGCACGACCTCAAGACAACTACATTCCACTTACATTTAACAACTAACATGGACAAATTGTCAATCACATGTATTGTATGAATAATCTAATAATAAGAAATGGCAGACCATTTTAGACATGGGTGAGGCTGTGAATGCTCTCGTGTTGGGCATGTGGCAAGGAGCAACCGATGCTAGACTGCATTGATCATTCGAGGAGCCGCACTACGTACGTTCTCATCAGTGCTAAGGATGATGTCGATGGGGGACAGCATCGAAGGACCAATGAGATGGACCGATTGGTTGGGGCCTGTCGTCCCAGACAGAGGATGTAAAAAGCTGGATGACAGTTTTATTTGACATTCTTATCCCATGCCACTCTTCGACATTCTTATCCCAAGTGCTGGAATGCAACCAACACTGGTGTTCACTAGCTACTTTTATTCCTGAAACAAGTTGGGATTCCATTGGGCGGCACAGATCCCCGACTGGTAGGCAGCGAGCCGCCAATTCCACTGATGAGAAAACGATTTACAAGGTCTTCAGGGCTACTAAAAACATGTAGTCAATTCATACAACAAGATTATTTTATCTTGAGGTTTAGTCGATGGTTCCTCTACTTGCATGACTTCTGGTTAAAGACTTTGAGAATTAACTGAGATAAAATCTGCTAGTCTTTTATTGTAAATTTCATTCATGTTTAATACATGACTCAATTGAAACTGGTTGTTTATCTAATCTGGATGGTTCACCGAGGAAAGATTATGAAACCCGAAGTGATACATCCAACAATGGGTTGCAAGATATTTGGAAAGATTGATTCCATCCAAGTGTTCAATCCAAGGATGAGAGATTCAATGTCGGGGTCACCCAGGCCCGAAACCGTTTCGTTCGACTTCTACCTATCTCGAGCAACTTTTAGGGGAGAGTTTTGATCAAAACTAATTAAAAATATTTTTCTAATTTCAAAAATATTACAATAATTTCAACCAATTTTGTTTCGGTCATAACCGAAACAGATACGTTTACTTACACCCATGGTTGAATCAGGAATTCCATGAAACCTTTGGAATCTTGATCTAGCTGAGTTTGATTAATTTAAGAATAGGCTCTTGTCATAAGCGGACAGCTGTTTAAACTCCTAAAAAGATTATTGCATGGTGAAGTTTAAAATCTGACGACCAATATTACCATCTCCAATCTAGGATCCACCTCTCATAGCTTTCTGATCTTCACTTAATTTCTAGTTTATCGTGGCAAACAGGTCATGAAGTTTAAGTTTGGTGGTATATGGAAGGCTGCCTGGACATGACAACTTATGCTTCCATGCATCCATATCCCCTCTGGTAAAATAAGTAAATCTAAAACTATTCAAAGAATGATCAAACACATCTGAATCTTCTTATAAGCCCAGATATATCCACATATATTTGTCATACAGTAAAGTAACTTAGAAGCTCAGCTACTGTCTGCTATGCTGCACCTTTTGTAGTTCTCTCTGTGATATTAACAATATAGTCATGCTTGGAGAGACATATAAGGGATGAGAAGGCGAGTATTATTTATCAACCTTAATGCTGGTGATTGTCATACCAATAGTTTTCATGCATGTTCAACAAATTTGGTTAAACCACGGTAGCTGTTTGCTTCTCAAGGCAATAAGACTCTGGCAGCAGTGAAACAGTTCATGCTACAGGTAAATGCCATCTTTTTGTGGCTCAATCACACTTCTACAAGGATGTTTTGCAACTTAGCCTTGATAAATAACATCTCTGATCACGAGTTATATTTCACTTGCTTGGATCAGACCCAAGTGAGTCGAAGCAACTGACTTCCTCAAAATTCCTAGTATACACAGCACAACTACAGAAAACAAACCTTATTCCATACATGTTAAACCCAATTATTATGGGAATATAGAAGTTTAAATATACTGATAATCTACACTACCTCATCCATGAGCTCAGCACGTTATCAATTATTAGTCACTTGTGCCTTGCAAAAGCATATATGGACTGTTCTTCTTTATTTGGCTGATCTTTAACAGCTCTCAACAGAGCTCTTAAGAGTTTCAAGTGGGACAAATTCCAGAATCTGGATGTAGTAAGTTACTTTAGAATGTCCTCCACCATTTCATTCTAATCACACGAGTATCATTGTCTTCCATCCACCCTTCTTTTATCTGATAGGCTAGCCTCAAACACCTCGCCCTTTTGTTGTATATGACTTTGCTAGTCAAAGTACAGTACTAGAACCAAACCATCATTTTTTTAAAAATCTACATTGTGATGGAAACTAAAGATATTAAAAGGAAATTATGACTTAGTCACTTCTTTGACTAACACTTGATCACTCTCATATTCATCCGTATCACTCTCTGAAGTTTATTTCCTAGATATTCGTTTAGTATTCTTCTATATTCCCTGTCCCTAAGAATGTTGCTTTATACCATGTCAAAGATCACTTTACTTTTCATCACCTTTCAGTTTAATCAATAAACATTCAAGTATAGAATATTTTGTATGATCTCTAAGAATCACTGCGCAGAGAATAATTTTTTAAACTTTTGCTGAGTGGAAACATCTGGTATCATGAATGTGATAGATCTTGGAAGAATTGTGTTTTACTTTACAGAAGCTTATTCATCGATCGGGTAATTCCTAACTGTCTGCTAAGGGATACAAACCAAAAGCCATCTTGATGTGATTCCATTCTCTAGATTTTGCATGCCTCCTTGCCTGGACCAAAACGTATGATTTGGCTGTCCAAGAATATACTTTGCTCACTTACTTCAACTTGAAGTTCATACTCTTGTTGTTTCTTGTTTTTTTTTTTGTTGGCACAGTTGGAGAATATTTCATTGGCTTCGAATTCCTTCTTGGCAAATCAATCGATACATAGCAGTGAAAATTTTATGGCTATCTTTGGCCTACATTTTAAGGACATGAATAAAGTGCAAGTGTGTTTTATGGCTTTTGATGTGGTGTGTTACATCCAGGCCAGGCTTAATTTGGAGCAAAAGTTTGTAATAGAATGGTTCACTTCTTAATTGTCATCGATGCTAAACAGATGGCCCATTTCCTTACACTTAATTCAGGAAAACATCCCAGCAGTACTTTACAGAATTACTTTGATTCTAAATTTGGCATGACACACACATTCATTTATGTTAGCCTAGCTAGTAAAACCAGGGATCTGTGAAGACAAATTAACATACGTGCGAGAGATCTAGCATCTCCAGTATTGTTTCTTATGTTGCTTCCCATAATCTATTTCAAATAAATGTATCACCTTCATTATTCCGCATAAGAAGATCCAATTTCCTTCTTCTTCATACTGGGGTACATGCAGTTGATGAGCAAAAACGCTTTTGTAGTAACCAAGTTGATGATGTCCGTCTCAAGCACAGCTAAGGGAGAAATTGGAGAGCTTGACATCTCCAACTTATTTATGTCATCAACCATGTATTGTCATCTCTATATATACAAGCATAATGGCCCTAAATTAAGGAGGGCAAGGACAGCATCCAACTTGCCATTCCTTGTGTAATACAAAAGATAGAAGGAAAAAGGGATCTAGTTGTACAAGGAAGGATTGATCCTCTCATAGGATCTACAGAGTCCTCTCACCGAGAGTTTGCCAATAAGTTGTTTGAAGCATGAAGTTGTATGAAACTTCATAAAAAGATTAGCAAGCTGCTTGGTAGCGGACATGTATAGAAATGACGAAGTTCCATAGAGAAGAGAAAATGTTTGATGGAAAAAATGACAATCAATCTCAATGTACTTTGTCCGTTCATGGAAACTAGGAGTGCAACAATATGAAGATCACTATGGTTGTCATAATAAAGTGGTGTGGGAGCTGAAGAATCAACTCCAATATCTCAAAGAAGTCAAGGAAGTCAAACAATCTCAATAAAAGTGTCGGTCATGGCACGATACTCGGCCTCAGTGCTAAAGAGAGACATCGTCTTGCTTTTTGCTCCGTCAAGAAATGAGAGACGAGTAGAGAAAACTGTAGAAGTTAGTGGTAGAGTGAGATCAACTAGATCACCAACCTAATTAGCATCTGAATAAGCAATAAGCTCCAATGTGCTCGTTGATGACATAAATAAGGAGTGACTAATGGTGTCACATAGATATCGATAACACGCAAAAGAGTAGCAAAGTGGACTGAAGTTGAATAACTAATAAACTGACTCAAGACATACACAACATGAACAATGCCAAGGTGAGAAATTGTCAAATACAGCAAAGCTCCAACAAGCTATCGATAGCGTGATCCTCTAAGGGAACACTATCAGATGGACAAAGGTTGAGACAAAAGCTCCATAGGAGTATCAGCAGCACGAGAATCAGAAAGAGCAACATGCTAAAGATTGTTGCCAACATATTTCTACTAAGATAATAAATAACCATGAGAGCAATATGCAACCTTAAAACCAAGAAAGTATCGACAAGGCCTAAGATCTATCATCTTAAATTGATGGAGGCAATGCTTAAGAGTGGCAATAGCAACAACATCATTGCTAGTGATGATCATGTCATCAACATAGAGAAGAAGAATAGCTCAACCAAGAGGAGATTCGTAGACAAAAAGAGCATAATCCTCTGCACTTCCCAAAAACTAGCATCAAGGAAAACCTATTAGAACCGCTCAAACAATGCTCGAAGAGCTTGTTTGAGTCCGTATAGGGCCTTCCAAAGGCAAAAGGTATGCAATGGCAATATAGAGACCAGGAGAAGGTTGCATGCATACTTCCTTAAAGAGGTCACCATAAATAAAAGCATTCTTCATGTCTAGCTGAAAAAGAAGCCATTGATGAACAAACACAATGGCAATAAGAAGATGAACAGTACTGGGCATTTTGGTCACCGGAGCAAAAGTGTCACGTCCCGCAAATTTAGCAGTGGAATAAATCGGGGGACTTGAGCAAAGTGTAAAGTAATATAAATTGCACGCATAGTCACATAATTCAGAGCAACTAATGGACAATACTTATAATAAACTCTTCATTTTATTCATAAATCACCAAGACTAATACAACCACTAATTCGGAGCCAATACATAGGGCTCAAGACATCATTACATTGGAAATGAAATTTAAGCGAATATCTAACTAGACTCTACTATACTAGGGTAATTCCATCGCTATGACGTCTGGTCACTCATCACTCTGGTCCTTCCCCATTGATGTGTAATGTCATCATCCGATTTACCTGAAACACATATAACAAATAGCGCAGGGTGAACGATAAAGCTCAGTAGGACTTAATATCTGGAACATATATAGGCATGCTTTAAATGATTAGTGTCTTGAATAGTAGGATAACTAGAACGAATGATCAAGTATAATCGAGAGAGTAACAACACATGATAATAAGAGAACAATAGTACTTTCTAAAAAGAGTATTGTAAAACTAGCATGACAAATGATTGGCCATATAACGAGATAGCATGTAAGGTCACTCTCAGTTAATATAGAATAAAGTCCTTTAAATGTTTAGAGAATTATATACATATATCCCGCCCCTTTTTTAAAAAATATTAAAATTTTTTAATTTTTTTTTAAATTGTAATATTTTAAATATATATATATATTTATATTTATATTTATATCCGTGCATGGCACGGGAGGAGAACTAGTCTTATATTAATCTGGAGTTTTTCAACACTTTGATTGCATTGATACATTTAGTTTTATCAATCAGTGTCATTTTTTAGATTTTTTTTTAAATCTTTGATGCGATGTCGTCCATGTTGGATATTCCCAAGATGAATATTCAGTTGACTAAGTCAACAACTATGTTGTTTGAGTTGTCACTTTTCGCTCAAATTTGCATACTATAAAATTGTGGGGTTATGCTGATGGTTATATCACTCTTGGCACTACTTGCATATCTAAATTTGTTGCAAGTATTGCTAAGGACTCCATTGAATCCACTTAGAACAAATCTAGCATTGCTCCTCCTGTGTAGACTTGGAAAGATAATGATGATCAGATCATCATGGGATACATTTTTCACTCTATTGATCCTTCCATTCATATGGCATGTTGGAGTTCACTAGTCGCATCTTTAGTGGCTTTATCTGGTCAAACACTACATTCATGCCAATGGTGCCCACGAGTATTAGCTCCATAGTGAGCTTGATCATCTCTATCAGGGTGAGCTTTCTATCTAAAACTTTTTCACTAAACTTTGTTGTATTTGGTTTGAATTAGATGCTATGCACGCTGTCAACTGGGTGTCTCATTGTTTATGTGCAAATAATGCAATCATCAACAACTTTATCAATTTTTCACCTATGACCTAAGTTCGAGGCCCTTCAAGCATTTCTTCATCATTCTCCTAAAGTGCCTACTTTGGATGATGCCATAGTTGAGCTCATTACTAAGGAGACACGGCTTTCCACTCTTTGATCTTCTTCTGCACCTTCTGAGACAATGTTGGAAGCCTCATCACATCTCTCTTGCCAACATAGATATCATTGATTTGGTTGCTCGACTCTTTTGTCGCTATTGTCATCTTCAAGGTCATCTTTAAGACATTTTCTCTCCACTTCTTCACAAACAGAATCGTTCTGCTCATCCTACAACCATTGTTGTCGATGCATAGTCTTCTACTCGAGATCTCTCATTCACATCTACTGCTACTCTAAATGTGGCATAGGTGGCTAGCCAGTAGACACATCTTGCCTCTCAGCTTCAAGAACATTGTGAACTCCTTCCGTCTACCAATTTTCTCCATGAACCTTCTACTAGATTTGCCTCCTTTAGTACAGTCCCTACCTAGATTTTAGACTATGGGGCTTCTCATCCTTGTAGATTGTTCTCCTGCTCTCACTCACTTATAGATTCATACTACTGATGACACTCATCTACGTATCTCTCAGTGTGGCACCATCATTCACACATCTAATTAACCTTCTGGCCGCTTAACCCTTTCTCCTATATTTCATGTTCTAAAACTTTATATGAACTTAATTTCCATTGGTCACCTTGCTAATGTTGGATACATTATTTCATTCACCTCCTCTACATATTTTGTGAAGGATCCACATATAGGTTAAAGGATTGGCACCAATTATAGAGTGGACATCTTGGATCACTTGGATTCACTACATCTTCCCCCCTTTCACCGTCATGTCCTCCTATGCTTGTGGGTTGGCTTTCTCTATATACTGACCTTTGGCATCGTCATATTGGTCATCCTTCCGAAGCTCGTCTTAAGTCCTTGTTTCAATTTGAAGTCTTAGGGTCACATCAATCTTCTATTCGTTTATCTTATTATGAGGTTTGTAATCTCGCTAAGCATTTTACCTTTTTTCTTTTCTTTTCATGAGTCGATGTCTTCACAACTTTTTACTTTAGTGCATTTTGATGTTTGGGGTCCATCTCATTTACCTTCTATGACAAGTTTTCTCTATTATATCTATTTTATTGATGATTGTGCTTGCTTTACCTATGTTTACCTTATCACTAGAGATCTAATCTTCTATCTATGGTTTACACCAATTTCACTATCACATCAAATTACTTTGTACTGATGGTGCTTATAAGTACCACTCTACTAACATTTAGGCTATCTTATCTTCTTATAGAGCCCTTCCTTAATAGTCCTACCCTTACACTCCTCAACAAAATGGTGTCATTGAGTGCAAACATCGTTACGCCCTTCACATTGCTCAGGTGCTTCTTCTCTCTGCTTCTGTTCCTCATGCGTTTTGGGCAAAAGCTATTCTCACTGCTATTTATCTTATCATTATCACCTCATCCTCTGTTCTTTATGGATGTTCTCCCTATAGGCATTTTTATGGTTCACCACCTACCTATCAGGATCTCTGCACCTTCGGTTGCACATGTTTTGTTCTTCTCCTTCCTCGTGAGTGCACAAACCTATTCCCCCGAGCAGTGAAGTGTGTTCTTTTAGGGTATAGCATAGAGCATCATGGGGATCATTGGTCTGATCTTATTGCTCGTCAACTTCATATCTCTTATTAGGCCACTTTCTGTGAGGACGTTCTTTTCTTTGCCTCTTTGTCTCAAGATTTGGCTCAGGATTTTTCCTTCTTATTTGATCTTAAACCTTCTCCTCCAACTATTATTCTAGATTGTCCTCTTAATGAGCCTTCTATAAAGTATCATACAAGAAGCAATGGAAGCGAGATACCTTACAATTACATCATTAATGGCATTTGAAATTGGATATAAAAATCGGCAAAACTTGCAGTAGGAGAACTTTACATCACCTTTGCAGGATAGCGATACTCTCGTACAATTGGTGACAAATGAGGGAAGGGTCCCAAGGTCAGAAGTCGTTCAAACATTTGACCTTTATATGTATATATCCACATGATCCCCAAAACTAGATGGGATCTTCTTCAAGATCTCCAAACGACATCCCAACATAAGTTCATTGTCCACCACGATATAGAAGGTGAGAGAGACAAGAAGGGAGGAGGGAGGATACATCAGGCAAGGGAGAGGAGGAGGATGTAGTTGGCCTAAACTTTGAAGTTTGGCCCAAGGTATGGGCCATAACATATATTTATAGACTCCTGGTGTTTTTCATAAAATTACAGTAACTATTTATAATTGATAGCCTACTCATTTTGTCCAAAACTTTATTATGTGTGACCCTCTAGGTTCAAATGCTTGTTTAGTTTCCAAGTCATTAAGTTAAGAACAATATCTTCTTAACTTAAATTAACATATTCCATTATCTAATAATAGATCTAACAAACTTTCTGATCATGAAAAGTACCAAACAACAATTTGTGATCCCAAATAACATTGAGGATGAGCAACATAGTTTGGGATATTTCCATTGACAGATTCGAGACAACTATAGACTCTCATTCACATAAAGCCCTGAGAAGATTAGAGTATGGTCACACTACCAGCCCTAATATGTCTCGACCAATGGAACCCTATATATTTTTGAAATTCGTTTCACTAAAAAACTCCTTTTGATGGTGAATTACCATATCCTGTAGGAGTTTCTCAATACAAATCTATTGGATATTCTCTCTCTAGTTTCATATCAAGAGTGAATGATTTTGTGTTGTCCACACAATTACCTTCATGAAATTTTTATTGAGTTTGAATTAACTAACTATATGAAACCACATATTTGGAGTTCTCAAGTCAGCAAAATTAAAAAAAAAAAAAAAAACCTAATAGTCCTCAAATGAGATATCTTTGATGACTTACGTTTAGGATCCAACTATATTATTGTGACCAAAGAATATCATGATTGATAGCTACTATGATAATCATTTAGGGAGTCTAACTAGATTAAGTTAGTTCTATGAGCTCATTTATGTAATGTGCACCTGCATATGTATCTTAGTATTACCACACTGTTGATATGAGATCAATTATCCTCATCATATAAGTAGCTATTCAGATCTTCAATGTCCTATCTTGAAGATCTTATGATTAGGAATATTTAGAACATATGTTTCTGAATGACCAATCTCATTATTATAATCTCATTATGATTCAGTTATCACTTCATGTGTTTTAGGTATTTCATCCCATCAAGTGATAAGCACACACACTACAAGAAAAAACGGTAATAGAGACCGAAATAGTTCGGTCCCTAACTAGTGACCGAATATTTCGGTCTCTATTTCCGATTTTTCTTGTAGTGAAATAAGATAAAAGAGAAAAGTTTACTATACTTATAGAAGTGTCGTAAGGCCACGTCTAAATACACTTATAACCTATCATTCGTCCACCTCATGCAGTATGAGATCCAAAATATAAAGTTGGACTCTAAGATAAAAAGTTGGACTTCAAAATCAATGTGGTGTGGTCCACAATGTCGCATGAGGTGGATGAGTGGTGAGTCAAAATGCATTTAAACGGAGACTTACTACACTTCTATGAGTGCAATAAGCTTTTCTCAAAATAAAAACATGTGATAAAGAAATGTCATTGTTAATTATTTACAAGAATGAGATAATATAAGAAATGATGACATCATATCTCATGTGATTGCTTTATAGGGTATACATCTCTTTCACCTTCTATTATTCCTTCTCTCTTGCCACACAAGCTTTCCTCACCTCCTTAGTCTTCCATTGTCCATATCTATATATTAATCATCGTCCTTGTAATCTTGGAGATATATTTGTACCTTTGGCTGATGATGTTGATGATTTACATGGACAAGACTCACCCTCTCATGCTCATGTTTTGCCTCTTGCAGATCCTCCATGGCATAACCCTCTATGAAATCGCCATCCTCAATCAACTTAGGCTTATTTTGGTTGACTCCTACTCTCCACAGTCTTCTACCTTTCTTGCAACCCTTCACACCTATCAGAAGCCTCATAGCTATCGTCAAGTAATTCTATTTCCTGAGTTGCAGTAGGCTATGGTAGATGAACTTCAATCTCTTCCGCAGACTCACACTTGGGATCTTGTTCCACTTCCTTTTGGTGCTTCTCCAATCAATTGCAAATAGATATATAACATCAAGACCAAGTCTAATGGTTGCATTGTGCATCATAAGACTCGGCTTATGGCATGAGATTTCACACAACAGTACGACATTGATTATGAAAAGTCTTTTTGTAGTACCCCAAAAAAAATTAATTAAAAATTATAGATAATTAAAAATAATAATTTTAAACTAGTTAAAAGGGTACACATCATTAATTATTGCATGTGTGTAATTGCATATAAAAATTTTGTAAAAATAATTAATAGTTATACTTTAAATAATATTCTCTAATGACCCCTCAAGAGATTTAGGCCAAGAAAAATCATTTGGACCAAGTTTAAGAAGTTTTGTGACTTATTATCATAATTAAGGAATAAGTCGGAGAACCAATTATCATATGTGCCAAACGAATCATAAATTAAAATAAATGTGTAGGTAGACATTAATCAATGTGTGTTAACAGTCATCATGGGAATTGGACCAATGGACAACTTTTGGCCTATGAATAAATTCAAGAAAGAAAATAACATAAAAATTCGTAACTCCATTACTCTTTAAATTAAAAAGAGGTAATTAAACCCATTAAGCAAAAATAAGTGATGGACTTTAATAATTGGTCCATACATGAGTTAGTGAGCCAAAAAGCAAGAGTCCACATGATGGATAAGAGATAAATAGACCAAAATTTGTAGCTAAATTATGGTTAAATTTAAAAGGGCAGAAAACCCCTCTACAACTCATGTAATATCTAATAAAGAGTCATAACCCTAGTCTAACCCAATAACCATGAAATATGGCTCTATCTTAATCTAAAAATGAGATTTAGATAAGAGAAAATTGGGATAAATATAGGAGACTCATAATAAAGGAGTTTAGAAAGACATAATAAAAGAAAATACTATAAAATTCCTAATTCCAGTATTCCCTAATTAAAATGGGTCAAATAAATCACTAATATGGCTCATATATATCCAAAATAGATTCCTAACCCAACCCTAATATATTGGCCACGAAATTGAGTCTCATCCTAACCCAAATAGAAGGATTTATACTAGAAAAGGTTAGATAAATAAAGAAAATTCAAAGTTGGAGTAAGGATAGAGTTGTATTAGGAAATAACACTACAAGATCTTTAAATAAATCTCTCAAACCCTCATGGCCGACCCTAATGTTCATTTGGGATCTCTTGGACATGGAAAGGAGGCCAAAGGAGTAGGAATTTGTGGAGGAGGAGGCTATGAAAGGAAGCTCTTCGTGTTCTTCAAGTTCTAACCCTAGGATCATAAAAGTGCTCAAAGGCAGGCAATCTCTCAAGCAAAATTAAATTAAACTTGACCTCAGTGATCATATCATGAACCCATCTTTGAAAGCCCCATGTTTACCCCAATTTTCATTATGTCGTTTATGAATATTTGACGCCCAAAGTTCTATTGAGAACATGTAGTTGACCCCTTATGTTCGCCCTAAATCCCTGTTCATACTTGATGTCGTGGCATGAAACTTTTACTGTACATTATACTTGATGTCAAGGATCTAATGATACTATTTTCCCTAATTTCTATCAAGTACCCTTTTCGAATTAAATCATTAATCATCATTGTGTCTGATTTTTGGTTCATCGTGCAGAACCTGTTAATAGCATGCTCTTACCATGATAGAAATCTAATTACTCTTTACTGTTGATGCCTCTGCAAGTTTAGTTTCATTTAAAACTGATTTCATGATTTTTCATTGAGTATACGATTTTATACGAATTTTTAAAGAACCCTGTGTCAAGCCTTAATTTGAAGGACTAGACTGCAACCCAAGGTGACCCAATTCACCTTTTGGGCTCGACCTGGTTCACTGAGAACACGACAGCCCAACTGGTCGCGTTCTCATTCGGATCACGACAGTGGCACGCGTCGTGACATGAACGCGACGACCACTGCGTCGCATCTTCATAACATGTTCTGATTGGCCTTAACGCGACAGACCATGACGTCGCAATTTTGGACCGATTGCCTTGGTCACAACAGGTGATCCTGTCGCGTTTCAGAGTATCAATTGATTATCCTGCATTGACTCCCTTGAACGCGACAGACCTACCCATCGTGATTTGAACGCGACAGGTACCCCCATCGCGATTTCACCGTATTTTTCCAAAAACCTTAATTTTCATGTAAACCTTGTCGATCATGCTCTATAATCATGGTTTAACCCCTGTAATGCACTGTTATGAATAGTAACGATATGTTAATATATTTTTGATAATATTCATATGATTTTATTAATTAAAAGATGTGTGCACAACTCTCACATGCTAGCTTGATTCTCTCTCACATGCACACATCAAACATGAGATTTTTGCCACAAGACCTTACAAAAATTATTCAATAATATATCTGGTAATCAAGTGAAATTATTCATGTAAATTTTTCTATTATTTTAAAAGGACTTGTCTTCACTTTATTCGTTCGATTTAATACCGTTATTGCGTCCCTCTGCCTCGAGTGCTCAAGGCAAGACGGACAAACATTTCTATACACACTTTATCTTGGCTTGGACAACCTCTCCATTGAGAATACTCCTAACTAGACTAGGAACTCCTTGTCAAGGCCTCCGTAAGACTCCTTGGCTTTGGCGGACGCCCATTGCCAATGAGTAGGTTGTACCATCAATACCCATTTAACCATAGGGATCAACATGATCCAACGACCTTAGATTCCTCTCTTACCTTGAGATCACGTCGGACCTCTAGTCTATGTTCGTAGCACGACTAATGGGCGGTTAGTGACTTCCACCAGACTGTCGGCACATGATCGTATGTGTTGTGCAATGTTACTATCGCTTATTTATCGTTGTTTTACGAATATGACCCTCGTTCTTATCTACTTTCTCTATACTCTCATATATTCACGTTCTCTCTATACTCTCATCTATTCTTGGAACTCTATTTGACCATCTCTTGATTGTCTAAGATAACAAACATAACTATGTCATGCAACATTATAAATGGCCCGATCTAGGTAGTCCTGGGAGGAGCGTCCAAAAGTACCATTTGTCCATGGGAGTGTCATGATCAGGGTGTACGGCATAACATCCAAGTACCATACTATCAAGATTTAATTGAAGACAATCAATACAAGTACTATGTTCTCTCGGTTGACAAGAAGATCTATTTGAAAATAGGCGGGTGGCCTGCTTTCAAACAGGCGGCCGGCCGACCTTGTGGGCAGCTGCCCCATTGAAAATAAAAAATAAAAAAAATGTTACAGGGTTTCCGCCCCTCCCATTTTAGAAAAAAAAGAAAAACTGCTGCAGGGACCCCTGATGTTGCCACTTGTCCAGACCAAGACTGTGTTTTATTAGTATAGACTAGTTCTAATCTCGTGCGATGCACGGTAAGTTTTTAAATTTAAATATTTGTATCTATTTATATATCTAAGAGTTATGTATTATTTTTTTAAAAAAATAATTCTACAAATATTTTAGAACATTTTATGTACATTTTTTAAAAAAGATGACAATAATTAAAAAGAACAACATATTTAAAAATATCATAAGATTCATAAGAAATATAAATAGTGTTAAATTAAATATCTTAAATAATTAAAAAACTATATGAAAAAGTGGTCTATCTCATAAAACGTAAGTTTATAAATAATTAAAGGTATAAACATAAGATAAATTGTCATTTTTAACATATTCTTTTTTAACTTTATCTTCTTCATCTTATTACATGAATATTGTGCAAGAATAGTATCACCAGATAGATCTTCTCTACGATAAAGCACTTAGTCATCTTCAAAGAACTTCAAAGAAGTGATGCTACTTCTATAATATGATAGAAAAAATTTAAGCATATATTTGTTTCAAAGTATCTAATTTTCTCCTAACAAAAATATGTGCAATTATTATATATACAACATATTCAAGAAACATTAACATTTGTGCATCTTAACAATTGAAATAATTGGACAATTTTTGGTGTGAGGATAGAGATTATAAACTTAGTGTAGCTAGCTAGGTAGCTTCAGTAACATGCACTGCAACTAATTAGCTTTAGAAACTACACTGTGTAACAGCATAATAACTACATCTATACACATATCATAGGCATAATATAATTTTTTAAAAATATGTAAACAATCTAAAATTCACGTAATAATGTTTTTAAAGTATTTAACTCCCAATATTTCAATAAATTCACAAAATAATATATTAAACATGTCAAGTTAACCACACCATGTCACGCAATAACATAACAAATGGCGAGCATATTGCACGTGCACATATATTCTCTATTGTCTTATAGAAATCTTAAAAAAGTTATATAGAAATATGAGTAAGTGAAGAATATGAGTCTATTCTCTATTTATATTTTACAGGCACAGTGAAATAGAGAAAATTTAATTATTTATTAAAAGTGTTTTCATAATACTAATTAAATAAAGACATAAATTTAAATAATTTTTTTACATTATTTTGTTAACTGTCTATCAATAAGCAAGGGTCTATCTATCTAAAGTTGAAAAACATATAAAAACATAGTTTGATGTATAAGTATGAATATGAAGTAACACCTTAATATGTATGTTAGTATGCACGACATTAAGACAAAAAATAATGAATGGTCAAGTGTGATGGCATGGCAGATGTGTTTAAAAAAATATATGTAGTTTGATAATCAAAACTATATACTGCATAAAAAAATAGATTATTTAGCACTATAAGAAGTATATGAAGTGCATAGGGTGGGGAAGATGAGGGTGAAGACATATAGCAGACGGTTTCTTACATGGCGCAGGGTCAGGAAGAAGGTGGCAGAGATAGTGTAATAATAATGAGGACATTTGGAGTACCACTACATCACATATCTTTACGATGGCCAGCGGCGCAATGGTGTGTTCGGCGAGTAGTAGGTCACCGGTCGAATCTCTGGTCCGACGCATATTATAATATACATAAAATTTAATGATATTTTTTATATTAAAAAAACTATAAATTAGAAAATGTAATCTTACATAATCTGATTTTAAAATAAAAATTTAAAACTAAGAAAGAAAAAAATATAAATCGTTTTCTACTGTTGCGTACAGTTGCGCTACATTAGCTACTGTAGCGCTACAGTAATCGCAAAAGTCTTTAAAAAAAAGTCAACGGAGAGCTACACTATCTTCTCCCTCAACTGCACACGCGACTGAATGCCGAGGTGGAGTGGCAGCAACGGATAATGCACCGGTGAGAACGGCGTGGTAATACACCGGCGAGCAGCAGCAACGCGGAGTAGAAGAGTGAGAACACCAATTTCATCATCCCGTCTTCTACGCAGAACTTAGAAGATTGTAGACATTATGCCAAATGGAGCCACTCGAAGAAGTTCATCGTGGGCGACGGCAAACAGTTCCTCACTCTGGAGGGGCATCATCATGTGCAGACACCACAGACACTACACCACCTGCACAAGCACCGCATAGAACAGCGCGGCGGCGGGTCAGGGATCACGTCACCCCAGTAGGGACTGGCATTGGTAGAGCTCCATCGACTGCAACTACATCGCCCCGCTTCGCAACCAGTTATCTTGGAGTTCGGCGGCTGTTGCCCATGCAAATAGTGATGAACGTGCAAAAATTCATTCGCAGTAAAGAAGGTCTTCAAGGGAGGGAACCGTAGAGAGAGAAAGTGCAGAGCTTCTCTCTCTAGGTCGGCCTAGAGAGAGAACATCTCGACCATCCGGGCAAACTTGTAGAACGTCTCGACCATCCGAACATCCCCTGTCCAGGTCGACGGTTGCTGGCTCTGCCGCATGTAGTACTCCTCGTCCGATGAGTGCGTTCACCACCACCAGGACTTTGTACCAGACAACAGGGTAGGCATGGCGGACATGAAGTTAACCTGTGAGGGTTTGCTAGGAACAAATGCAAACTGGACGCTGCTGGATACTATATACCCCCTTCCAAAATTGTCATATTTTCCAGGATTTTCTTTTAAAATAGTTGAAAAGTTTTTAAGGAAAATAGCATGGTAAAAAAAGAATTCTCAAACTAGCACACTTTTGACCGGTCAAAAGGTCAAAAGCGTTTCTTAAAAAAAAAAAAACTAAAGAATGGGAAGTCGGCAGTGTGACGGATCGTCTCGGTCAAGCCCGTTAAACCGATAACGTACTTGATCCGAGTCCGCCTCCCGCGAACGGGCCGAAGCCTCGCAAGGGATACCAAACCACAGTCCGTGTAAACATAAAGGAACACACCACATTTCATATATATTTCACAAGTTTACATAGCCAAATTTTCACAAAAACTGAAAAGAAGCTACAACAGCCTGGGGCATACCCCGAGGTACAATTGAAGAAAGTAAACAACTACAAAACTACACTGCTGGAGCTACTCTGCTGGAGGTGCTGACCCTGCACCGCTACGACGCGGCCCGGAACTGGACGTCGGACGAGAGATGTCCTCCTCGCTCTCACCTATGGGGTAGGGGTGAGCCTCTCTAGTCACTGGCTCAGTAGGGAACTCCCCCAAAACCGAGCGAGACAAACACCACGAGTACGAATAGTAAACAGCACCAACAATTAATATAACAGCTAAGCAGGTAAGTAAAGCTGTAAAAGTACTCACCGTCTGCCGACTACGAGAAACAACAGTAATAATTAAACGGCAAACCAGTACAGGTGTACAAGCTAAAGTAGAGACAGCCAACACGAGCCACGTGAACTGGTTCGCGACACCAGAAACTGACTCGGACAACTAACACAGGTCTACCTCTCAGTCTCGCAGCCACGGACGAAAGGTCCAGCTGCCGCTCCACGTAAAAAGGTCAAGCAACTGTGGAGACCAACTAAACACCACCACCTGCAGACCACACGGTCACAGGCCCATGCCTGGCACCTCCAGAGACCCTGGCCTGGGCTCGCTAGAGTGAGGCACTGGAAAAGGACTAGCTGGGGTCAGTACGTCTACTGGTGTCCGTACCCCCAACTACGAGCGTGCTACAAGTGACTAAAACAAACACAAGTGTCACTGTCCCACTGTCGTCTTTCCCTCAGCCGGACGTACAACTCTAACACAAGAGTGAGGGTGTCCAGGTCAGACGACACAGACCTCGACGGTACAGCACAAGTACCGGGACAAAGCCCCGAGCTAACAGCTTGGCTCACAAAGAACCTGGGGCACCCAACTGGAGAGGTAACCACGGTAGGCGTCGGTACTACTGCCACGTACACAGAACCACGTGCACGTCACACACAAACCACGTGAAACCTCACGTAAACCACAAGTAACCACTGGTCCACTACACGTGAACCCAACTGACTCGCGTACACAATGCGCAGTCACCGAAGTAAACAACTAATAGCATACCTTGTATGCTAAACACGTAAACCAAGTGCACTCAGTGCACCTCATGCGTTAACACACATGCATTATCGATAATTATTGTACTTAGTCATTTCTGCTCAAATAGAAGTAGGCGACCACATCGATTGCCGCTTACTGGGAGTCAACGGCAAGGGTCCTGGCCGTTAACCTCCTGGCTGAAGATCTTGGCGGCAAGCGATGTTGACGCCAAGTTCTCCGGCCATAAACCCTGCAGAAACCCTAATCCGGCTCTGCGGGTTTTCTAACTGTTCTAACTACTGAAAAATATGCAAATACAATTCTTTAGCATGCTAGAACCCAATACAACCCGTTATAACATGATTCGTACAGTAAACTACTCAAACCACCAATTATCCTGCTTGATGCAACTCTATCCAAACATGGATTAACATGCTGGTTCAAGTGATTATGATGTGTTTTAATGTTTCTACGGAGCTACCAGGGTTCGTCCCCTACCTCAGAACGCGTTAGAATCTCCTGAAATCCCCCGGTTCACGCTGAGCCCTCCGCGAGCTCCCACGCGAATTGCACCACGCCGCGACGTTTCCTCACGTAATTAAGCGACGCCACGCGTTCCACGATCGTCCAACTACTCCTCGGTACCTGTTGGAAGCTTCAAAGACTCGGGGGCAGCAAGCTGGGGCAAGAGGGAATGAGTGAGAGCTGAGAAAACAGCCCTCGGGTGAGCCTATAACCTGTTGAACTGACAGGTTGGCGTCAACCCCCTTGTCGCCAACATCAACCGCCAGCCTAAACGTCCACATCTACTGCCGCTAAGCTTATTATGTAAACATCCACCAATCTGGACGCCTACTAGCAAACGGCCACCCATTGCCGCCAATTCAGACAGAACAGCAGCAGGTCCTATTCTATTTCCTGACCAACCCTGCGCTGCACCTGCTCAAGCCACGTATGCACATTACACATACCACACAACTGACTCACATTGGCCTCACAACGGCCGCCACAACCACAACACACACGATCCGCATGGATCCGAAAAACACGCGACGTTACATTACTATCATCTAAAAAGAAAATTTCGACCTCGAAATTCATAACACAATTCAAAGATAAACAACTCATACATACACACCTTTACAAGTACTATCATCTAAAAAGAAAATACTCAAACTTATTCAAACAGATAGGGATACCCTTTAGCCATTTATGCGGCCAACTCCCAGGTATCCTCACCACCCAACCTATTTTCCCATCTCACTTTAACTAGCTCAATTTCTTTATTCCTCAGCTTCTTTATCTTTCGATCTGTGATCTGCACCGGATACTCCGGCATAGTCATGTCCGGCCTTAGGTCACCACCTTGATATCTAATTATTTGAGCTGGATCTTCAATACATTTTCTCAACATGGAGACATGGAAAATATCATGCACATCTGCAAAATCAGCTGGCAAATCCAGCCTATAAGCCGCTTCTCCAATTCTTTCAATCACCTGGAAATGTCCCACATACCTTGGACTCAACTTTCCAGATTTACCAAATCTCATTATACCTTTACTTGGGGAAACTCTTAGAAAAACAAAATCTCCCACCTCAAACTGAAGTGGTCTCCTCCGTACATCTGCATAACTTTTCTGCCTACTTTGAGCTGCCTGTAATTTTCTTTAATAAGCTTCACTACTTCCGTGGTTTGCTGAATCAATTCAGGACCCACTAATTGCATTTCTCCCACTTCATGCCATTCAATGGGGTTCTACATGGCCTTCCATATAAAGCTTCATACGGTGCCATCCCAAGACTGGTATGATAACTATTATTGTAGGCAAACTCAACCATTCCCAAATGATGCTCCCAACTACCTCCCCAAACTAAACAACAAGCTCGCAACATATCTTCAATTGTCTGAATAGTCCTTTCAGTCTGACCATCTGTCTGGGGATGATAAGCGGAGCTATATCTCAATTCAGAACCAATTACTTTCTGCAGACTTCTCCAAAAATCAGAAGTAAATCTTGGATCTCTATCAGATACAATAGTCTTTGGAATACCATGCAGTGGAACAATTCTTTCAACATAAATATTTGCCAACCTGTCCACTGTCCAAGACATACTCACTGCCACTAATCTGCACACCTTAGTCAATCTGTCAACAAACACCCATATTCCATTATGCCCTGAACTCGACCTTGGTAAACCTGCCACAAAGTCCATTGCGATATCATCCCATTTCCATTGTGGAATAGGCAACGGTTGCAATAGACCTCCAGGCTTCTGATGCTCTGCTTTGATCTGTTGATAGATAGAACATCTTGCCACAAATTCTGCTATTTCTTTCTTCATGTGAGGCCACCAAAAATGCTTCCTTAAATCATGGTACATTTTAGTACTACCCGGATGAATAGTGTACCTAGATTTATGAGCCTCTTCCAGAACTCACTGCTTCACGTCTCTCTCTGCAGGAACAAACAATCTGCCCCGAAGCCTGACCACACAATTATCATCTATAGAAACTCCTTCCATTTTTACAATTTCAGGTAAACCTGCATCTGCTCTCTGAGCTTCAATGATCTGCCAATATAAAGATGGCTCTACTGCACTGGCAGCTAAAATTGCCCGTTGCTGACTGCTGGGCACATACAAGGAATTCTCCGCTACTTCTTCATACAACTTCCATTCTTTAATCATCATCAAATTCATATATACTTTTCTACTCAAAGCATCAGCTACAACATTGGCCTTACCCGGATGGTAAGCCAAACTGAAATCATAATCTTTCAAATATTCAACCCATCGGCGTTGGCGAAAATTCAAATCTTTCTGCGAGAAGATATACTTCAAGCTTTTATGATCTGTAAAAATTTCAAATCTCTCGCCATACAGATAATGCCTCCACATTTTTAAAGCAAATACAACTGCTGCCAATTCTAAATCATGAGTGGGGTAATTCTCCTCTGCTGGCTTCAATTGCCTGGATGCATAGGCTATCACTTTACCATGTTGCATAAGCACTGCACCAAGACCTCTCCTTGAAGCATCAGTATACAACACAAAACCACCACTCCCTGCCGGCAATGTCAATATAGGTGCTGATGTAAGTCTTTTCTTCAATTCCATGAAACTTCTCTGACATTCACCGGACCACACAAAAGGCACACCCTTTCTGGTCAATCTAGACATAGGTGCTACAATCTTAGAAAAATCTTGAATAAAGCGCCTATAATAACCTGCCAACCCCAGAAAACTTCTAATCTCGATTATTGTCTTAGGCACTTCCCACCTAGACACAACTTCCACTTTACTCGGGTCCACTGCTACTCCTTTGGCTGAAATAACATGACCCAAAAACTGAATTTCCTTTAACCAGAATTCACACTTACTGAATTTAGCAAACAGCTGGTTATCCCTTAACAACTGCAAGGTAAACCTCAAATGAGCTGCATGCTTCTCTTCAGATGCTGAATAAATTAGAATATCATCAATAAAGACCACAATAAATTGATCTAAATATGGATGAAAGATTCTATTCATCAGATCCATAAAACCTGCAGGAGCATTAGTCAACCCAAAAGGCATTACCACAAACTCATAGTGACCATATCTGGTTCTGAACGCTGTCTTATCTATATCCTCCTCTTTGATTCTCAACTGATGGTACCCGGACCTCAAATCAATCTTAGAAAACACTTTTGCTGATTGCAATTGATCAAATAAATCATCTATCCTCGGCAACGGGTACTTATTCTTGATGGTCACATCATTCAATTTTCTATAATCAATGCACATCCGAAAACTTCCATCTTTCTTTTTCACAAATAAAACCGGCGCTCCCCACGGGGAATGACTCGGTCTAATAAAATCTTTCTGCAACAATTCTTCTAATTACTTTTTCAATTCTTTAAGTTCTGCTAGTGCCATCCGATATGGGGCTTTAGAAATCGGCATGGTACCTGGCAGCAACTCAATAGAAAAGTCCACCTCTCTGTGTGGAGCTAAACCAGGCAATTCTTCGGAAAAACATCAGCAAATTCCCTAACCACGGGAACTGCTTCCATTGGCTGACTGGCCTCTACCAAACTTACCGAGGCTAAATAAGCCACACACCCATCATTTATCAACTTTCTAGCTTTAATTGCAGAAATTAGAAACTTGGAGGTATAAAAAGGCATACCTTGATATTCAAACACTGCACCATTAGGATGACAAAATCTGATCATTTTCTTTCTGCAATCTAACATTGCTCCATACATTTCAAGCCAATCCATACCAGAATGATATCATAATCTGACAACTGCAGGGCATACAACCGACCTGGCATCTGGTTCCCTTCAATCATAACAAGAGCTTCATCTATATAGCTCGAAGTGAGTAAGAACTCACCTGAAGGAACCTCCACCACTAACTCACAAGACTTCTCTTCTAAAGAATGAGCTATGCAATCCAGAAATTCTTCGGAAATAAAAGAATGAGAGGCACCCGAATCAAATAAGACTCTTGCTGAATATTATAAAGAGGTAAAATACCTTCTATCATATTTGACGCCTCTGCCTGGGCTCGGGTGATAGCCATAACCCGGCCTCTCCCTCGCTGCTGCGGTGCTCCTCTGCCATGACCTGCCTGTGGCTGCTGGAACTGCTGAGGCTGCTGCTGCTGCTGCACACCTCTGCCATACCCATACTCTCTTGCATACGGACAATTGCGGATCAAATGTCCCAGCTGATTGCAATTATAACATCTATACCCTGGAGGAATCATAGGCTGCCTGGCAGTACTCTGCTGCGACTCTTCCACCTCAGGCCTACCACGGCCCTGCTGCAACTGCTGACGACCTCCCCATCCTCTTCCTTTGCCTTTAAATGCTTGCTTTAACTTCTGGCCCCATTTCCCGAAACCAGATGAAGAAGGTCCTGCTGGTGCCTTGCCCTTGCTTGCACCTACTGTCTACTGCGGTAGCCGGAAACTACCTGAACCTGATTCACCTGCCTGACGAGTATGGATAGACCTCTCCAAAGTAGCTGCCATCTGCGCTGCTTCTTCCACTGTCTTGCACATAAGAGGTACTATCGCATCCTGCAATTCCACTCTCAATCCTCTGATAAAGTACTCAACCATCATATTATTATCTGAAACCACATATGGCGCATAACGGCTAAGTGCCATAAATCTCATCTGGTACTCTAGGACTGAAGAGTTACCTTGCTGAAGAGTTCGGAATTGCTCTCTTTTTACTTGCTGCACTTGGATCGGAAAGAATGTATCGTTAAATACATCCAGAAACTCCGGCCAAGTGATAGCTTCTTCCGTCCTGCCTGCAAAAGTGGTTTGCATCTTCAATCGCCACCATTCCAAGGCAAAACCTCTCAACTGGTAAGCAGCTAATACCACTCTATCCGCTGCCGGACACCTCATAGTCGCAAAGACTCTCTCAATTTCATGAACCTAATGCTCAACTGTATCTGGATTCGGCCCTCCTGAATAAGTAGGTGGCTGCAATCTCAGAAACTTTTCAACCTGCAACACTGGTTCTTCCGCTAACAACACTGGTGGTGGCACATGAGCTACAAAAGGCACCTCCACTCTCGGCGGAACTGGAGCAACAGGTACAGGCTCTCCATCCCCAGGTGGCACTGCAACCGGTGGTACTGGCGCCTGCTGATCCATTCTTGCTCGAATATCCGTGAGGCTCTCCCAAATCCTTTCTATCATACGCTGGGTGCTTTCCTCCGGATCATCTCCTCCACCACCCCAATCTCTTCTATCAGCCATTTCAGAAATTTCTACATACACAAAACACCAGACAAAAATCAAAACCATAAATGATCAAAAACCAGGGTCCTTACCAGTAGTGTAAAATGACCGAAATAAGGCTATGTATCCTTTCAATTCCCTTATATTAATACGGACCAGCAGTGTAATTAAGCGACGCCACGCGTTCCACGATCGTCCAACTACTCCTCGGTACCTGTTGGAAGCTTCAAAGACTCGGGGGCAGCAAGCTGGGGCAAGAGGGAATGAGTGAGAGCTGAGAAAACAGCCCTCGGGTGAGCCTATAACCTGTTGAACTGACAGGTTGGCGTCAACCCCCTTGTCGCCAACATCAACCGCCAGCCTAAACGTCCACATCTACTGCCGCTAAGCTTATTATGTAAACGTCCACCAATCTGGACGCCTACTAGCAAACGGCCACCCATTGTCGCCAATTCAGACAGAACAGCAGCAGGTCCTATTCTATTTCCGGACCAACCCTGCGCTGCACCTGCTCAAGCCACGCATGCACATTACACATACCACACAACTGACTCACATTGGCCTCACAACGGCCGCCACAACCACAACACACACGATCCGCATGGATCCGAAAAACACGCGACGTTATAGGCAGCGTGCTTGCCGACTTGCAAGTCGGCAAGCGCGCTACCGACATGCACTTAACTACCCCCACCCACCCCTTCCCCATACGCATTCCCTTCCCCATTCTGCATTCCCCTTTCCCCTTACAAGCGGTGGAGGAAGTAGGTCTGGTGCGCGGCGGTGTGCGAGGGAGGGCGGCGTGCGCAACGGCAAGGGAGGGCGGCGGTGTGGACGGCCACCCAGCGGTGGCGATCCGGCGACAGCGACAGTAGCTTGGTATTGAGGATTTTTTATTAGGTCTCCTTTCCCTCTAACATTCTTACTTCTTTGGTCCCCCATGTCCCCTTCCTTGGTCCCCACCTCTCCCCACATCTCCAACCTCCCATGTCTCCTTCGCTTGGTCCCCACCTCCTCTCCCCACATCTCCACATCTCCTACGGTGAGAGGGCAACCCCACCTCCACCATCACCCCACCTCCTTCCACATCTCCTACTGTTGGAGTCCTCCCCCACTCTGTTCGTTCGGCATTGCATCCCCCCACTCCTTCGGCGATGAAGCATTGTCCGAGCCCTCCCCCACCCGTTCCACATTGCATTCCCCCCTACTTCGGCCATGAAGATTTTTTAAAATTTAATGTTAAAATTATTTACTATTGCAATGAATTAGTTAGGAAGAATTTTGAAATTTTAATGTTAAAATTATTTGTTATTGCAATGATTTAGCTACTATAATTTTGTTATTTATTTTTTGTATTATAATTGTGATCTTTATTGAATGCTTTATTATTTAAAAAATGATATTGAAAAATATTGATAAAATTAGTTTATTTATTATGATTTTGCAGGTGTGACATCTATTAAATAATAAGATGTCATCTATAAATGTATTTATGGTCATTCTTTATAATGGAAGATTTTCTAAAGATGGTAGAGTGGCTATATATGAGGGAGGTAATGAAATAATCATTAGGGTACATTCACGTTGTTCGTTCAATGAACTCAAGAGTATAATTTACTGTGCAACAAAGATTAATCATCTTGAGTATGAGTTGAAAATTCATGTGAAAGTCCCCAATAATGATGGTTTTTCTATTGAAGTTGATGATGAAGAAAAATGTTCTATAATGCTAGAGTTGTGTGTCTCTGCACCATTGACTATCTTTATAGAAAAAATGACACATAATGCCGCATTTAGACCATCATCTTCACTGACAACATCAATGGATTATGAAGTACCCACACGTCCAGTTACAACGAGAATATTAAATTCTCAATCGGATGTGGTCCCATGTACACCGACACATGTGACGGACAATTTGGACATTAATGTGTGTCTTCCTTTAGATGGTCAAAGAGATGCAATTGTAGATGTAGAAAGTTCAGCATCGTGGTCTTGGTTCTTTCATGAGCTTATCAGTCTCATTCCGTCGGTAACAGAACGTCAACATGATATTTGTATTATTTCTGATCGACATGCTGGGATTAAACATGCAGTGCAACAACATCTTCCACATGCTGCCCATCGATATTGTCTTCGACATTATCGAGAGAATTGTGAAAAGCATTATAGAGTTGCTGGCTTACACGACAGGATATGAAGAGCGGTATGGCTCATGATTCACGAGTGTTTGAATATGAATTGAAAGGTATACGTGAGAATTGTTGTGCAGGTGCATGTGATTGGTCACTTCAAGTTCAACCAAAGTATTGGGCATTGTGTGCTGATGAAGGAAGGCGATTTTTTATCATGACTACTAAGATGTCAGAGTGCCTTAATAGTGTGTTGAAAGTAGCACGAGGACTGCCCATACACGCGTTAGTGCACATGACATATCATCACCTTCGGTTGTTATTTTTCAAACGTCAGCAAGATGCGGAAGAGATGTCCACTTGTTTAACACCATGCAACGAAAAGCTAATGACAAAACGTCAAGTTGAATCAAGACAGTTGAGAGTTCATGCTAGATTGAATTATGGTGAATTTGAGATCTGTGATATGAATGGACAAGTGTACCGCATTGATGTGAAAGACAATGGTCAAATTTTTTGCACATGTAACTTAACTCAATTGCAACATTTTCTATGTGTTCATGCACTATGTGCACTAGGTCATGTCAACTGGCACCGATGCATGCATGTGTCAATTTGGTACACATCTGCAAATTATAAATTGACATATGAATGTCAGTTTCACATTGTGCCAGATAATCGTTCATGGCCGGATTTTAATCCCCAGTGTAATGTCATTCCTCTACTCCCTCCAACACGTACACCATCGGATTTTAATCGAAGACGAATGACCATGGATTCAGATCCTAATCGATTACATTATCATTGTTCATTATGCAAAGAATCGGATTATAATAAGCAAACTTGTGAGAGAATGCGTCGGACGTAAGAATTTTACATTACTTGCAACACTCTATTACATGCACTATATTTTACATTACTTCTTTTGCTGGCATATGGATTGTTTTAACATGCATTAACATGTTGTTTTAAATTTTTTGCAGACATGGAGGGAGAAGATAACGTGCTTTTATATGCACAAGAGTCGCATAGATCTAATGACCCACAGGTAATTGATTGTTATTTTCTAATGCTCATGATGATTTGTGTAAATGTCATGATTACTTGTATTGTTATTTTCTGATGCACTTCATGATGATTTGATGATTTTTATAGCGCGGTACTTATTTATTTGGAGCATCACACATGCTGGGGTTGGATGATTAGAAGCCTACAGATTCACGTGTACTTACTTTAGGGTTTTAACATTGTCAGTAAATGTTCATGGGTTAAATTGGATCGGCCATTACTTACAGCATTCACCGATAGATGGCGTCCAAAAATGAACACTTTTCACTTTCCCCATGGCGAAGTGATAATTACTTTACAGGATGTATCATGCATCTTAGGTACATGTTCCAACTCTTAAGTTGTTCAAACTTCATGTTATTTGTTATACATTCATTCTTTTGAGAGATTTTATTTATGTTGTAGGATTACGAATTGATGGAGAACCTGTAGTTGCGGCCCCACAAGTTCCTACAAGATGGCCATCATATTTAGACATGTATCAAGAGTTACTTGGTATCGACATCTTAAATTTGAATGTTTTGGGTCAATATAAATCATGTTTGCAAATGGTATATCTGCGAGATACCTTCTCTCAAATGAATTTGCAAGGACATGATATACACAATGTCTGTTGTTATACTCGAGCATATGTGATGTATTTATTGGGTAAGGCTTTATTACCGGACACATCAGGAAATGAGATCCACATACAATACTTAGGATTTTTTGAGGATTTCAATGATTGTGGAAAATTGTCTTGGGGGAGTGCTGTATTGGCATATCTCTATCGTCAATTAACTTGGGCAGCATTGAAAAAAAAAAGAGAAAATAGATAGGAGGATGTCTACATTTACTACAGGTACTTGCATTGGATGATAGAAATGTTAGTTGTCTTTTCTTATATATATGTTAACTACAATTAACATGCATGTCTTTGTATAGTTGTGGTGTTGGGAAAGATTGCATGTTGCAAGGTCAATCCCTAGACCGCCATTAAATCCACAACGAGATGTATGTTTTGGCGCGAGGTAAGTTTGTCATATATTACGAATAATTTTATTATAAATTCTCTCATAATTACTACAGGTACACATAATCATTGACATTCTTTGACTTTAGGTGGCATAGAAGATTAACGCGAGAGGCGCCAAATCGTACATGGGAATTCTTTAGGAATGAGTTTCACATTATTGAGGAAAGTCAGGTGATGAGAAGTTATTTATAAAAAAAATATATGAATGGAGTTATATATGACTATTAAAGAATTTCAGTGTTACTTATCACATATTTCTTTGTTTAGATTATTTGGGAGCTGTATGTTTTGGAAGATTTATCGTGTGTTGCTGCAATTTGTAGAGAGAGCTCAGAACTATGGCGGGTACATGTACCCATGTTTTGTATGGCTGTTATGGAGGTGCATATGCCCGAGAGAGTATGGCGCCAATTTGGTGCTCCTCAAGTAATACCACCTGCACTGGAACGATATGATCGTAAAGATGGTCGTGGACATGCAAGGGAAAATTGGTTGTTATATCATGCTAGAAATATTGAAAGGTGGAATGACAGTGCAAACAGTATTCTGGAACCTCCACCACAAGAAGAAGATCAAAGCCATGGGCACATCCTTGGACATCAGAACCATGGACACATCCTTGGACATCAGAACCATGGCCAAATGTATATGATGCTCAGTCTTGTGGCATTTCTCAAATGGATGTTCAAATGGGGCAATAGACACAAGATTTCGGTGTTTTAGATGCACTTACTCCAGTTCGTGTACCGACACCTCCACCACATATTATTGGCGGCTTACATATACATGATGAAGGCACTCAACTTACTCTGCATATAGAAGAAGAAGATGAAGACAACGATGAGACACAACGGCGAATGATTAGAGGTCGAGGGAAACATGTGCTAACAAAGAAGAAACGTTGATTTGTTGTGAACATGTTGTGAATATTTTGAGACAATGTAAATATTGAATGGTTAAATATGTACAATTTATTATTATCATATTATGAATGTTTGTGATTGTGCAAAGATTATTTTTCATGATATTGTGAGTTACAGGTGATTGATTTACATTGTGAAATTTTGTAAATTTTTCTCTCTTTTTTTTTCATGCCAGCAAGGAAGTCGGCTAAGGGCAGGCCGACTTGCAAGTCGGCCTGTCTTTGGCCAACTTCTTGCTGGGAGGCGCGTTTCTCCACCTGCGCCTCCCAGAGGAGGAAGTCGGCAAAGGCAGGCCGACTTGCAAGTCGGCCTGCCTTTGGCCGACTTCCTCCCTGGGAGGCCGCCTTACATGCCTCGCCTCCTTCTCCCGTCCGACTTGCAAGTCGGAGACATGCCATCCGACTTGCAAGTCGGGGATATGCCACCCGACTTGCAAGTCGTATAGCGCGTTTTCGACTTATTATTTTATTATTTTCTCCCACCAAATGCCTCGTCAACGGTCAGAAGTGTGCTAGTTTGCGAATTTCTTTTTTTACCGTGCTATTCTCCTTAAAAAGTTTTCAAAGTCTGCTATTTTAAAAGAAAACCCTATTTCCCTTCCTACTTCCTCTCTTGCACATGCATGGTCATATTTCTAACCCGCCAACGGTCAGAAGTGTGTGTGTGTGTGTTGTGTGAGAGCAATATAATGGATAGGATAGAGACCCCCCAAAACACATCAAGTATCACCTGAAAAACCTATAGTCGGGATAAGATGTAAGTACTATAGACCACAGTCAGGAGAGCAACTGGGTAGTCGGCTGCTGCTCGAGACATGTGCGCATGTGGGGAAGCATAGCAGGACGTCGACGGAGTTGGCGTGGTGAGAGCTCGGCGTGCTCACGGAGGCACGGACGGTGGAGGCATGAGGGGACCTCTTCGGGGGATACTGTTGAATCATCATGGATAGGCCTCCCCTTTGGCATGTGAGATAGGGTCTTCGCTTGGCGCAACCCGCGGGGATAAAGGCTGGTCCGGCAGGGATTCCAGGGGAGTCCACCTGATCTCCGTTGTCCTGGCACTCCAAGTGCCGCGCGAACGTGGGAAGGACCTCACCATGCTCAGAGAAACTGTGCGGTGCAATAGTGAGAAACTTTTATGGCATGTGCAGATATTTAGATATTCATGCAAATATGAAGAAAGCAACATCAAGTAGTTCAAACCTGGCAGTGTCGTCGTAGGCGAGGTCCCACCAGTTGAGGCAGCGGCGGAGGCCGTGGTCGCTTCGGCGCGGGAGGAGGCAGTGCTCTACTGCGACAGACGGGGGTCTTACCGTTTGCGAGGAAGGCCTGTAGTAGCGTCTCCACGCACTTGCTGGCCAGAGATGTCGTGCGCTCGGCCTCCGGGAGGAGGTCCAGGCACGTCCGAAGAACCACCGCCACATACTCCTGTTTGGTGTAGACCGCCCGCCGAAAGTACTCCTTCGTCCTCCCTACCAGCCTCTAGCCACTGGTCTCGTCCTCCGCCATCTCCAGCAGCTCGGCGGCGATGCGGAGTGGCGCAACGTTGAAGGGGGTGATGGCGACGTCGACGCCGTAGTAGAAGGCAGAGACGGCGGCGAAGGTCTTCGCATCGATTGGGAGCGACAGGGAGACGGTGACGATGGAGGAGTACTTCGCATCGCCCAGCTCTTTTCCTGAGAAGCACAGTTGAGACTGAGAAGAAGAAGAAGAAGAAGAAGAAGAAGAAGAAGAAAAGAAAACACTCACGTTGAAAACAGAAATGTCACATTCTGTTTTAATCCCTCGCCGCCGCCTATTCAATTTTCCGTAGAAACAAGAACGTCGCCGCGGTGAGACTTCACAAAGTAATTCAAAAAAATTCAAATGAAAGCAGCAAAGACGGACATAAAGAGAGAGAAATAAAAGACAGATATAAAGAGTGAAGGTGGGAGGCGGACTTTAGGTGGCAAAAAAATTTGTCATGTGCTGTCACGACCTAATAAAGAAAGGAGGTGAGAGAGAAAATTTAGGCGAAAATAAGATATTTTTATACTATCTCCTGTAATTTCTAAAATTGAGAATTATTAATATAATATAAATAATATAGATAGAATAGATCGGAAAGGTAAACAGAAGAAGAAATTAAGGGTTTATTTGGTTGTATGTAAAATAGTTTAATAGGGAAACAGTTTTTCATGTAATAATTTTTATATGAAAATGAAAACTTAATTGGCCATTTGATTGTCAGGTAAATATTTTCATTGATTATTTATGTAAATAGAGAAAAAAAAAGTGAAATGTCAATAACATTAAATGTAAAGTTTTACTACAAAATTGTATGGAGGGATATGGGATCTTATGATCCATTCAAATGAGAGAGAGTCATGTATTCTTTGTGTACTAACACTATTTATCAAATTTTTATTTTATTTTATTTTTATTTTTTGAAAAAATAAAAAATGTAAGATAATTAATGAAAAACAAGTAACTTTGACAAAGATAATTTAAAGTAGGAGAAATAAAATAAAAACATAGTTTGAATGAATAGTATTCTACATATATTTTAATAAAAATAAAAATCAAATTAATTAATGAAAAGTAGTTAAATTTGACAAAGACTACTTAAATGAGTGGAAAGAAAATAAAATTACAACTTGAATAAATAGTGACTAAAAAATTGTCTGCAAAATCTGAACAGTGTAGCATGCAGCGTGAACCCGGAAAATGGCCTCCGCGTTTTTATCGCGGATGCCAAAATTCGAAACTTTTGGGATAACATTTTTCAGATTTTATTTTTCAGAATATCAAATGATCTAAAAAAAATTCCCTAGTAAACTTTTTCTTAATGAGATTTTTACATTCAAACAAACGGACCCTAAACTTGTTCATATGTACCAGATATTTAAGGTTGGCTATTCTTCTTCTCCGCATGCATGGCAAGGTGATCTTTTAGTTAGCTACATGTGATTTAATTCATGGGCAAATATAATTCATACGAGAATATGAATGAATGTTATTGTCTTCTATTTTATGACCACCAGAGAAGATATTACAATTTGTAATGTACATTTATAACAATTTTCAATTACACTTCTTGAGACATATATAATTGAGTCTTTTTGAATCCCAAGAAAGGATTCTGGCAACAAAAAGTGTAGGGTTTAGCTCAAGTCCAGTTCCTTGCCACCGTTCATTGACGTACTTAATTATTTCCTTCTGTTGTGTTTCTTATCATTAATCCCAGTTTCTTTTGTGCTAGGGCACAACCACTTCAACATGAAAAAATTCGCAGCATGATGCTTCCCCCTCACTTAGCCTCTGTCACATTAATTAAGGGGGCCTTATATAGGGTTTCTTCTTTTTTTTACACCATCTGATCTATAAGAAATATGCATTTGTGGGGATGATCTTGAAACATGTATTTTGTGCGTAGTTCCCATTCCTCTTAATTTTATGACAAGGTATTCTCAGTTATACTTAATTTTGCAGCCCAACATAGTTAAACAATTAATTCAGGATCCTGGCATAAAGCAATTCCAGCTGGGTTACCAGCTTTAAGAATTCCACTATTATGAAAACGGGATATTACTCTTAAAAATTTTTACTAGTTGATCTCTTTATCAATTAAATTTAACAACGTTCAAGTTGGTTTTTGCCTCTTTTTCTCTCCATCAGTCAACTGCTGGTAGCAAATTATGAAAAAATTATCACTTGTACATATCTAATTGTCTTTGCCGAGCACATTCACTGAATCCACTGTCGCTTTTATCAGTTCACTCTTTTTCCACCGTCGCTAAATAGATTGGTGGTTTCACATTCACCTTAGTCATTTGGAAGAATTCTTGATTTGGACCAGAATCCCAGAATTATGATAAGCAAATGTGCAGGTACGTAGTGTATAAGCTCTTCCATGAAATTAGCATAAAGCCACAAGTTCACACTTTTACCAAGATTTTATCGCTCTCTGCTGCAATATCCTACTAAATTAAATGAAGTAATTCTTGTCACGTGCATTTGTCTTCCAAACTCAAAAAGGAGGAATGTACAAAGATACAGGACAAAAATACTCCCAAAAGAGGAAAAATAAAAACTATGGAGTTATTCCTGCAAGCTATGATCACTATATCCAAAATGATGGCCTTCCTATGTACCCTCCTTTTTATTGCATTTGGTGATGATCACAGTGATCCGTTGGTGAATGGATGTTCCACAAGAAGGAAAAAAAAAGTTGGGACTCACATCCGTCAAACTGCTTGCTTATATCCAAGATTCCAAGGTGTAGTTGCACTTGAAGGAATTCATGCCACTGAGATGTGCATATAATTCAGACGAATCTATCATATCTTCTTCTTCCTTTATCACCACCTGTCATGTACATTAAAAAAGGATCAGCAAGAATTTAACATTCTATTCACATATCCAGCTGGGTAGTGTTTAGAAGAAGCTATTGGCAATTAAGAGACAAGGGTACTATTCTTTGCTTTGCTGTAGAAAAGCCGTAATCTTCTGTCTCTTTTTAAACCACAGGGTCTAAAAACCCTACCCTGGCTTTTGAGAATACACTAGTTCTGGGCCGGAACGGAGAAAATAGACCATGGAACAGGGATTGACTTCATTTTGCAAGAAATCCGAAGTACTTAAAACACGCCAAACATGTTAAGGAGAAAATGGACAAAAAAAAAAAAAGACATCTTCTGTGGCATTTCCACACATCATTTTACGGCACACCAAACAACAAAAAGGCCGTGAAAAGGGTCTAACCTCTTCCTCGTCGTCGTCCTGATCATGATGGATAGAATTGGGTTTCATCGCCTCTCCGAACTCGTCGTTCTTGGCGAATCTGCCCCTCACTCGCGGTCGGCTGTCAGCCAGAGTTTTCCTACACGCATACTGAAAACCCAAATCTTTGCTAGCTAAGAACCATCAGATATACAGCACATCTCAACAACAAATTAAAGCTTCTAGCTTGCTGTGGAGCTAGCGCTTCGAATCTAATTATTCTCTTTTCACATCTATGGAAATTTTCTTCTCCGAAATATTTTGAGATCACAGGGTTTGCGAACAACACTATTATGAATATATAGATATTTATTATAAGTACATATATATACATACCTTGATTTTCTTGGTGAAGTTCCTCTCATTCCTCTTCTTCATGTATCTGTGGATCTTCTCTTTCCTCTCTTCTACCGAGAGCCGGCCAACCTTGAAGGTCGACTCGTCCAGGGAGGCCACGTCGGACGCCAGCGGCGTCGGGCTGCCGCATCCATTCACCAGGTGCGGGTGATCACCAGACACCTTCTCGCACAAGTACAAAGAGCACAGAAAATAGTAAGGACTAATGCTTCGACGAGGGCTTTTAACTTGACAGCAATAAAATTTCAACTTTGTCATGTTATCTCAAATTTAAAAATTTTAAAAGAATTTGTCACTTTCATCCACTTCCTTTCAACTTCACTCACAAGTCTATCCTGTGGAAAGGGAAAGGGAGGGGCACAAGAAAAGTGCACCCAACTTGGTCTAAGGAAGAATAATGAGATGTCTCACTTCTTTTTCTTGTCATGGTTATGTTATAATATTATGAGAAAAATTAATTATTGCATTCTCATGTACTTCTTACTTTTCATAATTAGATGGGTATGACAATGTACAATTTTTAAATGCACAAAGTTTTTCTCAATGCTATTATATTTTCATATTAAATTTCAATTGATGTTTTTAAATTAAGAATAAATTTGACAGTTTTTCATGGTTCACTTTATAAATTGAACGGCAGGCAAATAAAATGATCTGAAAAACGGCAGCAAAGATTCCTCTAGTCTATTGTTACTGGTTCGCTTCCGACCGGGGCGGTCCGACATAAGAGAAGACTATAATACTGATTAAAAATGACACGAGCCGGACGGTCCAAACCGGACCGGGAATTCACCTGAAGGTCGCCCGAGGTGCCGTAGATCCGCTGATGCGTCATGCTGTCCGCAGCGTAGAACCCCATCCCTCCGCCGCAGCCGCCGCTTTCCCCCTGGTAGTCCACCACCACCTCCTGCGTTGCCATCACGGGCTCCGCTCCCACCACCATGCTTCCTGGGTAGAACCCCAGGCCCTCCCCGGACGCCGTCCCTCCCATGCTCCCGGCGTAGAGGGCGCCGCCTATGGTTGGGGCCATGAACGAGCACGACGTCGACGCTGGCGACGAGTCCAGGCCCATGTAACTGGACAGCGACAGCATGCAGTCGTCGTCAAAGACGGAGGGCAAGGACGGCGGGGCCAGTTGTGGCGGGGGGGCCGAGAGCGACAGCAGCGGGTCGGATGAGTAGGAGGAGTAGCCGTTCAAGGGGTTATTGATATTCGACAACGCCGTCGCGTCGAAGTGATCCTGTGAATTTGAGAGGTAGGACGAGGCGTGGTACACCGCCGCCAGGGGAAGCGGCGTCGGCTGCATGGAGGGGTAGCTGCCGGAGAGGACTATGTCGGGCTCCGGCTCAGGCTGCGGCTGCGAGTCCAGCAGCGCGGAGAGGGCGGAGGCGTCCATGGAGGTGAACGGGGAAAAGTCCGACGGGAGGGAGATGTCGTCGTAGCAGCAGATGCCCGCACTCCCGCTCCCTGCGCCGCCGCCACCTCCGGAACAGGACGAGACTTCGGAGTTTCGGAGAGTCTCGGAGAAGATGTCGCCGTCGTCGCAGAAGTCAAGGATCTGGGCGGTGATAGGGCTGGAGATGCCCTCCTGTCAAATCAAGAGAAGAAGAACAAGAAGAAGAAGAAGAAGAAGAAGAGATCGTTAGATGAGGACGCAGTGGCAGTGGGTAAAAGAAGAGCCCACATAAATACACACACATGCAGGGAAGAACTGTTCCAGAGCCAATTATGCTGATGATAAGGTGGGGGGCTTTGTTCTGCGTCCATCCTAATTATTACAACTTCAAGTGCCTTTTGACAGGCGAGAGATCAACCCGTAGGCCGGTCTCCTGTCCCTTTGACCTACTGGCCTGCAAGTCAACTTCTGAATTGACCTATCTCTCTCTTTTCAAGTGCGTGGTCCAGCATGGCGATGGGTACAGGTCAGGGTGCGCAATTATACATCTAGAGACGTTACTACATGGCAGTTTTGTTTTGGTGGAACGGCTTGGTTTTATGGGTCTTTGGCTAGTTCTGTGATTTGGTGGAGTAGGATGATGCAAGACTCTCTTATAAAATTCAAAATTGAAGTACGACGTGCTAGCCATATGACAAGTACTGTGTCTAGCTTTATGTTAATCTTTCCTCAGTTTATATATCTTTACTTTTGTGCTCTTTCTGTTAATCCTGTAACAAAAGGCAGCTCGCTAAAAGCTAACCATCATGCACACGAAACATTATAAAAGGGAAAAAAGAACAAAGTCTGAGAAAGCGATCTTGCATGCTTGGAGAATTAATGGAAGACAACAGTAAAAGTCACCGTGCTGAAAACTTGCAGAAGTTCATCACCGAATGGAACGATGGCCATGTTTTCAGGAGAAGTCGCAGCCTGCAACTTAATTGGGAGCGCAGTGGAGTAATCAACACCCTGACCAAACAGAACAGGACGGGATGGCTAGCTAGTGCGCGTGCATGATATGACCAAATATGCTGCTTTCGTCAACTTTTGGGAAAAGATGAAATTCTCCTTTGTTACTGGGGGAGAAGATATTGAAATATTTGACTGGGTAAGTTGGGTGGCATCTTTCACTACTTGGGCATGTCTCCCCTTTTATCCTTAAAGGAATCTGTGGTATAAAGGGCTAATTAATCCTCGAGACTATCTCACAATAAGAGCGCATTATATCTTCGTACTTAGGGCCGGGATAGAAAAGAGCAGCAAAGATTCTCCAAGATGGGATTTTCCAGTCACCTCATGGATATGTCTGCTGGGGCACCGTACCCGTACTCAAAGAAGAAGGGAGAAGAGAGCGTGTATTGGCCACCATGTGAAATGGGGTCTAAGAAGAGGACGAAATCAGGTTGGTGGGAAGAAACTAGAAAGGGCAAGGTGGCTAGGGGGGGACACCACGGCCCTCGCCGATCCTCACCACGGTGTAGACCCGCTCCAGCTTGGTGCAATACACCGAGCCATTGAAAAGATTTTCCACGACACCCGCACAAATTAACTGTTTGAGACGTGTCTCTAAGGAAGATTAGGACGTCTCCTCCTCGACCTCAGGCACCATGTGCCGTGACGCGAAGCTATCGTCTTCTTCCACCCATAGGTTAACCAAGAACATCATCTAAAACAGCAGGAGAGCTAGATGGTATATGCATACAGGCTTGGCACCCACACTGATGCTTCAGCTGACATCAGAATTTTGGAAATCCTGGGAAGAAGACACCCCCGGCCCCCTCCTGTATATAAGAACCGATGGCGCTGTAGCATACGGCAAGTTGCGGAATTAAGGGATCTATTTCTCCACAATTGGACGTGGTGAAAGACGGTAAAGAAAGATAAGGGTATGGCGTGTGGCTGCCGCAGACATGCAGAGCCTCTAAACGGTGTGCATGGCCTGTGTGGATCTGCTGGCCGGACGAACGACGTACGCCAATTTGGAGAGCTATTAAAATTAAGAAAATAGTTTAATAATACATATATTTGACACCACTCAAATGATATAAATTAAGGGGACGTGTTACGAGAAGCCAGCTGGGAGTTTAGGAACGAACCGTACTTTCATCTTTTCCTTGAAAAATGCGAAACGGTAATCGCATCAAGAACATCGAAAGGGAGGTTGTCGCAAGTGTGACCTGTGCACTGCAACGAGGGGACATGCCGAGAAGAGGATGGATATATAAAGAGATCAAGAGGTACAAGCGCGTACAGTTTTAATTAGTTCATCTTAATTAGTAGCTTTGGTTGCATTTTTTTTCTTTCTTATATTTTCTTGTTTCGTCAGAGAATTCGACGGTGTGTAAGGAATCACTTATTATACTTGTGATCACCAGGGCCATCGCAATCCATACGTAGAGAAAATGCAGCAGCCGTGTCTAAGAAAAGCCAACAATAATGATGCCTCACCATTTTCTTCGAGGCGCAATCCCAGGATGCAGCTACGGACAAAAGGAGATGAAGGTGTAGTGAAGAAATAAGAAGATAAAGAGATCGTACGTGGTATCGCGTTAAACAAATTTTTGGACAAATTAAGCTAAGGACGGATGGGTTTTCTGACGTTCCCAAGCCAAGCATCCAAGGGAGGTTGACTGCCGAAAATCTTGGAACTATATATATATGAACCCAAGGAATTAAATTGCAGATATTGATCAACAACATATTTTGGAGGAGGAAAACGGGCAAAAATCCGACAGATCGGAGATTGGAGACATTACCGTGGGGAGCTGCTCCGGCGGGTGTATCACGTCCTGCAACATCTTGTCTTCTCCTTGTTTTTCGAACAGTGATCCCTCCTTCCGCCTTTAAGTACTCTACACAGCCAAGAAGAAGATAACAGAAGAGGACATTAATCCTTCCCAATGACAAGAAGAGAAGGGACGATAATCCTGGCTAGAAGACTATAGCAAGCACCATCTCCCCGCCAACTCCACCTAGAAAACAAGGCGATACCCTAATTCAGTTCTTGCTCATCCTTCTCCTACAAAAGGAGAAAGAGAGAGGGACAAGGGAGAGAAAAATGGGGGAAAACTTAACTAACTAAACCGATATGCTCCTCCAAGTATATATAGAGGAGGCTAGGTTAGAGAGAGAGAGGGTGGTGAGAGAGAGAAGTTGCAAGAAGACGCGGGTCGGGTACACAGTTATATATGGAGAGTCCTAATTTTGGGAGCGGACACGTGAGAGGGCGGCGCCCGCCCTAACGGCGTAGCGCTCGGCCGTTTGGCTCCTGGCCTCGCGCCGTCAGCCCGGGTCGCTGTCGTAACGGGGGAAACAGCACCCCCGCCGTTACCGGCGGGCCGCGAACTCTCAGGCCAGCGTGGCCCGGCCGAATCGGACCTGACACGGCCCCAAGGGTCAAGAGACCACATGCGACTGCGGACCCGGAGCACAGAAGCGGTCCCTGCGCTGTCCGATGGGCACCCATCTCCAAGAAATTTACGTTCAACTCACCCCATGCAGCAAGAGATTTTGTTCAGAAATCCAAGGAATATTGGTCGGCTTTTATATGGGTACCCCACTTTCCCCTCGAATACCCCCCACCGATGGCATTTGTTCAGTGTTCTCCATTAAACCTTTTATGACACAACTTATGAGAAACATTAAACACAAGTTAGCACCGCAAATCTCAATGTGATTGAAACGTAATGGAGACGCAGTAATTTTGTTTACATAAACTAATCATACAACTATATATTAGAATACTTGTTGCAAACTAAACTCTGTTGTGCAACAACTGCTTTTTTTTTTCGGGTCCAACAGTTTTGTTTGCGAAGCTAAGAGAATTAATCCTGGTCGGCTCTTTGTCCAGCCTAGAAGGGAGATTGGAAGATTTCACTTGCTACGTGTCGACACTCCATTGGGTGATGGTCCTGTCCTCGGGTCCCATCAAGACAGCGCCCCGTCCAGCGGGATACGATCATACGATCTAGAAGCGGGTCCGGAGGGCCGGTCTATGTCCTCAGATTCGAGCGCGAACAAACGTACGGCTCGGATACTGCTGGGAATATGATACATCTTCTTGTGGGTGCCTCGCTTGCGGCTGGCCCGGGGGCCCACGATGAGCCTTTTGTCGGCCCATTTGACCCGGAGAGATGGGTTTGGGACACCCCACGGCTAAACCCCCAGCCCCACCACCTCGCTTTCACTTGAAAGATGACAAAATATCCAGGGGGGACACTTCCTGTAATCTGACGGGGGGGGGGGGCTTTAACTATGGGCTGGGAATGGTGGGTTTCGACTTTGGGGGAGGTTGGATGGCCTGTGGAGGGGGGCGGCGATTTCCCAATCCATATTTATCATGTTATAGGCAGTTCTCAGTCGCTTTTGAAAAGTTTGTACTTCAGAACAAAAATGTGATCGATTTCAAGGGGGGGGATTGGTGATAGGAGGAAATCAGCTTATGAACTGAGAAGGTGGATCTGTTTTCTTCTAAACTTTTGCTATCAGAGGCGATTTGACGTTTTTGCCGTGCTACTTTGAATTTTTTGTCCGCGAATTATCTATGTATTTGAACATGATCAGAGTTGTAGGTTACTCAAAAACGAGTGACAACAAAGTGTGCTTTTTTTCTTCAGAAAAGAAATTTATTTGTCTGATGGTAAATCTTCAAAGGTGGGGATCACTTAGTCGTACTGTGTTCTAGAGGTTGTGGGGAAGAGGATCCGACATGGGTGGATTACACCTGGCGGGGAATGTATACTAACCTGCATAATTAGTTCCATTGAAGCTTTCAAAGTTAGTTCCATGGCTTCACTTAGGAGCTGGCAGAGGGGCGAATCATTCATGAGTTGCTCAACCCGTATACTTTGAGACAAGTTTATTCGCTCTCTCTCACTCTCTCTCTCTATGCAATTTTTTTGAATGTGATAGAGCACATTTAGCTTGATATAAGCCAAACTTATGTAAATAATTATTCTTGGAACTTTTAGATTAAGAGGTAGTGCTTAATTGAGGCAGAGCTAAACAAAGCTATTTGCTCCAGTCAAACTTGCCACTCAACATTTTACCTTTAGTGCTCTGCTCTGTATTTTTGTCCAGACAAAACTCGAACATGTAAAGGTAACTCGTCTCTCAGCTCATTTTTTTCTTTACCCCCCAACTTCACCAAGCACAACATGAGTCAAGAATGATCATTATCCAGGAAAACAGCATTACGCGGCCAAGTCTGGAAGGGCGAAGAAACCCCATGCCAAGAAGATAAGAGCATGGGGGGGGAACCAAAACACCAACAAAAAAGGCACTCTCGATCCAAAGGCAGCTCCTGCGGCCTGCCGAAGGATCCAATGCCCATCAGTCCTTCAAAAAAGGGGACCTAAAGGCACCCCCCCATGGAGGGATGTGGGGCTTGGGCAGCCTTTCGGGCACCAATGCTCCCTCACACGACCAACCCAATACACAGAATCTCGCAGGCGCCAAAGGAGGAGCAGCAGCAGCAACAGGGGGCGAGCTGCAGTGGAGAGGGAGTGGAGTGGCGGGGCGGTGACCGAGATAAGAAGCGGAGGGGAGGTGGTGGGGGGATGATGGCGGCCCTCCAAAGCAGGGGAAGGTAAATCTGAGGGGACACGGCCTTGCCGCCGCTTTAGAACTACACAGGAATCCCATGCCCACCGGGCCGTGTCCCCCCACTCCCACCTCAATTGGTTCCCTTTTCCGGCCCTGAAGTGTTGGTAATTCCCCCCTTCCAGCGAGAGGCGGAGTGGCTCTGCGCGACCCCCACGTTCCCAGATTTGGCGAAGGTTCTTGGGAGGAGTCGTCAGGGAGACTCCGCGGCGTGCACGGTGGGGAGGGGAAAAGGCGGTGAAGAGATATAAATGGGGATGGAGCTGCCGGCCTTCGAGTTGAAAGCAAGGTGGGGGGGAGTGTTAAAGGAGATGTTTGAACGAAAGAAATAAGAAAACGAATAATATATATTATTTATTATAAATCGTCATTAATATTATACAAGGCCTATTAATAGCTCAGTTTGTTACGAGACCTGCATGGGCCAGTTTCTTTTTGGCTCCGACGTACCGTATTTTTTGGAGTTCTCTTTCTTGTTTCCTACGTAACCTGGGATATTTAAAACTTCGTCTTCTTTGGATGATAATTATCCGACTAGTTTAGTCCTTTATGAAAGAGACTAACATACTTTTGTGAGTGCTTCTTGGATTACATTTCAAATAGGCTCTTTAATTTGATATCTTAAAGGTGTTTAAAAACGAAGTATTACTTTTTAGAATTATAAGCTTGCGCTCTTTTGATATTTTTGCAAGAATCTTCCGTCTTCATGAAACAGCGTAAAAAGCATATTTATTTGCTGCATATAGCATAGTTCTTTTATACTCACAGTTGCATTAAGTTACAATTACGAGAGAAACTGTGTCTTAGATTAGATCAAACTCCACACAATCCTTCAATAAGGATATCATGAAATTCAAACATTTGCATTTCTTACGCGTAATGGATGTACTTTTAATTAGAAATACTTGTTAGAAACTTAGGCCTTGTTTGATAATAATTATTTAAAATCTAAAGTCTGAAATATTTAATTTTTAAGTTTTTAGATTATTTGATAATAATTATTTAAAATCTAAAGTCTGAAATATTTAATTTTTAAGTTTTTAGATTATTTGATAAAATATCTAAAATTATATTTTAATTAATGACTTAAGTTTAAAAAAATTACTTAATTTTTATGTTAATATGAATCATTGTTTTTTCAGATCGACGACTGACTCTAACGATCGTCGGCAGCCGACCCCAACGACTCAATTTAAATATATATATATATATATATTTTTGATAATTTTGAATTTTGAACCCAAGACTTACCCAATAATAGTGTATCATCTTAACTAATTGTACTATACTTCAAATATTATTTAAATTAGTTATCACATATCTCTTAGCTTATATCTTATATATATTAAGTTCTTTTTAAATTTCAAATTTAAAAAATATATGTGAAATTAAATTTAGATATTTTAAATAAGTGTTATCAAAATCCACCATAATTTACGGATAAACATTGCTAGGGTTAATCATGACTTGTTATGTCATGGTAACATGGTCTTTTAACCTGGAATTTAGCATAGTGGTGCGAAGTTCAAATAAAGTACACCCAATGTCAAGATAGGCCAATTAGATGTCTATTCAGAGTATTTATTACAAATCAAATATGCAACGAGGCTTTTATATATGCACTCTTCGGGTTTTATATTTGGGATGGCTTCGATCGTCTAGGTAAGAGTTTAACATTTTTTCAAGTTATTAAGAAATGTGTATCTCATGTATGAATGCTTGTTGTCTTCCTCATCCCTAGACACAAGATTTGAAAGGTTCATATTTTTTGAAGTTGCTAATTCTTCGACTATTGTAGATGACTTCCGTCCTGAAGAGAACCTAATATGTTTTTGAAAAAATTAATTAGAAATATCGGACTATAATAGGGAGATTCTTAATGTGACATTATTTAACGTATATTGTAATTAGAGATAACATTTACTGTAATAAATTACAGCTCTGTTATGAACTAGAAAATAAATCAAATATCTATTAGAGACTCTTAATTAATTTATCTTATTTTTTATTATTTTCTAAATTACTTTCCATACGTAATATTGGTGACACAGTTGGTTGAATCGATAAAATGAATCAGATCAGCCAATTATGTATGATATGATTTTGTTATTAGATTCAATTAATTATTTTATTATAATAATAATAATAATAATAAATTCAAACTGGACGTACGGACCATGTTTGAAACTGTAAGATTGGTCCAATACACTCAACCACATGGTCGATGTTCAAATTTTGAGATCATAGGATCGACTACAGTTCATGACTTAGCGGCCATTTTCTTTTCTTTCACATTATGTCTATCTCTCAGGATAGAGACAAGTGTCCCAACTCATTATTCCAATCTAATTCTCAACTAGAGTTCCGGCACAATTCTTGTGAATTCTACGGATTACAATAGGGATTACTTTGATAAAAATGAAGTAAACATATGTAACTAGGGACATATCGCCTGACGACAGTACTCAAGTTTGAATAGAAAAGGAGGACGACCCACTCGATTAAAACATAACATGGAAGCATGTGGGTTTGTCGATCAATGATGGACTAGTAATCATGTCTTCTGATTCTTTCATTCTGAGGTCCCCTTGGTTTTGTTTCGGTGCTCTCCAAATAAGCATCTATTTGGGGAACTTGTTCTCCTTATCTTACAGCCGACTTATGAGATAATGATCAGGTAAGAGAGTGTCGAGGGCAGTGGATATTCGTGGTGGAGCAGTTCTTCGAGCATCATGTAAGAATATCTACAAGGTGTAGAGACTCAAATGGGCCAGGACCCGACACTTTTTTTTATTTTTACATATCTATAAAAAGTAAATTTGTTTGCATTTTCACTTTTAATACGATGATTCATGGAAGCATCCTAATAATATATATCTCAATAGTATTTATATACCACATGAAGATATTTATCGATGGAGAGAAAGATAAAGAGAGAACTTCTTGCTGCTCGTGGAACCAAAAGCTCTTAAAAATATTTGATGTCTATAGACTAATGATTGGTCGAGGATAAGATTATCAGTTACATTTGGATTCTTAATTAGGTGTACGAATAGACGATCACCATTTAGGCAAAGTGCAGCTAGTGGGCCCTCCCAATTACCTCTTGAATTTAAAGGTGGGTTCACTCAAAATTTTGATTAAAAATTATTTTTGACATATAATAAGTATAAGTTAGAAGTAATTGTAATTAATATGTTTCGTGAAATAAAAAAATATAAACTTTCATATCAACATTACACTCATTCAGGAAGCAAAATGAAAGCTTTTAGTTAGAAGTCACAAATGATCCTAAGATGCAAAAAATAACTTGGAATGATAACTGCCCTTTATCCAAAATAATTTTCCTAAAACTACATGATATATTTGACATAGTTTTCGATCAGAAGGATGCTTTTACGATTGACATCAGGGTTAATTCCAGTAGTTCACTTGTTCGAACCAAATGTATACGAGAAAGACTTAGTATATTTTTATATTACACTTGTGTAATATAATTAGTTTTTAAATTTATGTGAGATCTAATAATTAAATTGTCATTTTATCACTCTCTATATAAAAAGTGTCACGTAAATTTAGTACCTAGTCATATTATAATATATATTAAAAACGTGTACCTCAAATCGGCTACATGGTAGATATATAAGGCCATGATGGCAATTCTCGTTATTTCAACCGGCCCACCCAGTACATAAAGAGCCCGCCTCTTCCATTGTTGGTTCGATTTGTCTTCCTCCCGCCACAACGTCCCACACTTCTTCTCTCCTCCCTCACCAATCACCATCCCCGTCCTTGCCCTTCCGCCATCACCGTCGCTGCTCCATCGCCAGATCTGCGCCTGACACCCTCTCTTCCTTCATGGACGACGACCAGGGCCCGCCCGGGGGGAGCAAGAAGCGCGTGAAGCCAACGGTGGGGATCCGCGGACCAGCGGCCGCCGCCGGGCCCCCAGCTTGCCGTATGCGTTCTGACGGCCGATACGTTTGATCTGACGTGTGGTTCGCCCCTCAGGAGAACTCGGCGGCATCGCACGATCTGGTGGCGATGGGGGAGGGCGGCGGCTCTGGAGTGGAAGAGGAGGTGCTGGAGGCGGAGGTCGGCGCTGTGATCACCTGCTCGGAGGAGATGGAGGTGCGCATCAGCCAAATGTTCGAGAAGATAGATCACTTCACCCAGCAGGTGATCGGTTCTCGCCATCGTGTGAATCTTCTCCTCTGTTCTGCTTTCTGGACAAGGTGAGCAAGCATGTTCCATCTAGGTGGCGGATATGCTGGAGGAGGGAAAGACGATGTTCAAGAACCTGAGCGCGGAGTTCGAAGAGCGCCTGATTGCGTGCGCTTCTTGTCTCTCTTTCCCTCTCCCTGTGAATGTGTCCGTGCCTTACTTGTTTTGATTTTGACGTTTTCCACTCCTATTTTCACAGAATTCACCGGGAACAAATCGACAAGTGGGAGGAAGAGATCAGGGAGCTACGGCTTCTCGACGCATCAAACGAGGCGGCCCGCGCTCTGCTCCAGAAGGCCCAGTATCATCTCCTCCAGAACGTCCAGATGGAAACCTAAGGTATGTACAGAGTTGCCTCCGTTAGTTTTTTCTCTTGTGATGCATAATTTGGATTCGGAACCTGCCCATATTCTTGGCTAATGTGGTAATGCCAAACTCTGTTCGTGGATGAACCGGTTGTAGCGATGTGTATGGGAAAGTCATCCACACCAGATGCTTACCAATGACGCTATGAACCTGCCATTCGAAATGGTACAAGATAAATTCTTGTGTGGGTAAAAATAAAAGATGCCCACGAATTTCCAGCGCTGTAGGCAGTTAGTCGCAGAGATTCTATTATATGTTGCTCCGTCGTTCTCCTGCTCTTTTCAAAGCGTTTTTCTTATTTTTTCTACATTGAAGACCGTGGCACTGTCGACCTGCGCGATAACATGACAGGAAATGCGGAATGAGGAAGATGAAACCAGTTCGAAAAAATTTTGATCCGTAGATTCGATACGACAATGTAAGTCTGCCTGCGCGTTCAAGAGTTTTCGTGAATGAGACCTTAGTTCTGATATCCTACTCAAAGGAATTGGGTAACTGCGTCCGAGTCATGAATCTAGTGTTGATAAGGATGCGAAGGATCTTAATTCATAGTTGACCTTTGAAGGACTCGGGATGAGGCCATGGGTGATAGAGATGAGGGAGAACATGAGACCTACATGTCAATTCTTTGCATGGAGTCAACGCGTCCAAGGCTAATGTTCTGGTCAGAAGGAAGCATTTGCTAGGCCAGTGATTTCAGTATGCAGCCCACGAGTGCAAACAATCAACAGGGCCTCCACCTGTTTTTCCGACGGCATGTGAGAGGGTTGGAGGTAGTGGCGCCGGGATTTGAATCCAGTGAGATCTCTAAAAGTGTAATTATAAATTATTTTTTTAATTCAGTGGTTATTAACGGTGAAATTTTACATCTTTAATAAAAAAAAAGTTTAATCTAATACCGTTATCAAACTCTAATGACTATAAATTAGGATCCGCCACTAATGGGGGGGGGGGGGGTGTCTGTGGAGACCAACCCGATTCACTGTTGGTGGAAAGTTGGAAATATTGATCAGCAGCTAGGGTGTGTGCAATAACATCAACTTGCAAGGAACCGCTCTTTGGTTTGTGATATTACTGTTGGCAACAAGATTCCGTGTGCAAGATGCACCCTCATCTTCACGACCGCGAGTAACTCCCGGGGCCATTTTTGAAACGGGGTTGTACTGACCCGTTTTATGGATGATTTTAGTATTGGGTTAAATAGTTGCTTTTATTTTAGAAAAGATAGAGTTCACTCTTTGATGTAAATTGAGTTATCCTATTTTTTACTTTTGTACTCTGAATTAACCCTTTCACCTATCATTTGCAATACCCGAGATGTTCAGTCCTATATTCTCTACCTATTTACTTTAATAATTTGTAATGTAATTTGTGATACATCTCCTTTTTACTTATATTATTAAAATGGTCGTTCATTTATCGTGATGAATAACAACTTTGTACATTAGATGTATATTAATGTGTAGTTTCCTTCTTAAGTTAACCTAAGTTATATTGTTAAAGTAATTATTTACTCAGGTCCAATTATGGTCATTAAGTAAATACTAAGAGCATATTATATTATTCAAAATGTGTAGATCTGTTCTTGATTGTTGAGGGGGCAACTTATGTAGTGCCACATAAATGTTATATGGGTGTCATCTTACTACATTTGCAAGTGTAGTAAGTGCAATAAACTTTGCTCTAGATAGGTACGAATGGGGGCAAAAAGGCTCACAACTTTGCAGTTAACTCTACTCCATCTTAAGAGAGGGGTTGGGTAAACATGAATTATGAAAGTTTAATTTTGACCCAACCCAATTGATCTGAGTCAAATTTATTTTCATTCCAAAACATTTTTTAGAATAAATTAAAATTATAACAAGTTAACTCTATCTTAACTTTTTTTCCAAATGGGACTAAACGCCTTGTTGTTAATGAAAACCCATTCGGGACCACTAATTCGATGGAATAAGGAGACGAATGAAGCGATTGTAGAGTTGTAGCGACCGTAGAATCTCCACAGCTACCTTTACAAGCTTGTTCCCGTTGTTCATCATGCAGCCATCTTCGGCGGAGACATCTTTTTTTTAATATAATAGCACAGTTTAATGGTATCAAAGGCTGTTATATGCATAATCTAGCGCACTTAGAGATCGAATCTTTGGTGTGCCTCGCTCCACCCCAACAGACGTCCGTCCCGCCTACACGCCCACACGAGCGAACTCTTCGGTGGAGATGGCGATACGTTCAGGCTGTGTTACGAGCCACTTTGCCAAATCGAACTTGTCACTGCGCTGCGGCTAACGATAACATAGCACAGCAGGATGTCATTTGGGTCACCCCCAGTTATAATGAGATCTTGGGCTGCACTGGGGTGGATCGGGCCATGAGTTGGCCATCCCATGTTGCAAACTCACTTCACTTGTGCTTCTACTTCAAATATGCCAGCAGCAATGTAGCAAAACAAAGAGACTACAAACACACACGAATTAGTGAACTCCAGTCGAGAGATCATTCTTGGACGATCTGTGGACTGGGGGCCCGAATTGCTGCAGGACCTGACTCTGGTCACTCTTCTATTAGGCACCCTTTTTTCACGAAACTATGGAAAGGTAAAGGTAAAGATCAATATATCCTGCAACAACCAACTCAAAAGCCTACTCGTTGCAGGTTCCTATCTGGACCGGGGATACACCAAAAAAAAGGGGGGTGGGGAAGGAACAATTAGTGGTGCCATATTGTCTTTAGTTGGCATGGACTTAGACCAGCATATAGGTGCCGTGGACCAGATGGAGAAAGATTACTTGACTGCAACAGATCAATAATGAAGTAATGCAGATTCACCTAGTGCCGACGCTTTTTCACTGTGCTCAGTTGACAACACAATGATCGAATTCGTAATCTATCTCAGTCTCAGCTAGATGATCAGGGGGGTGGTGCCATAGGGAAGAAGCCAGTGGGCCTCTTTACACCTTGCCTTGTTTAAGTTGTAAGGCGGTCGATGGGTTGTTTCATACATGGTCATTTTTGTATGACAATTTGCTCGGCATAGTAATACCACCCTGTATGATGCTAATTATTCTAGAAATGATCCCACATGCAAAATAAATTGAATCATATAAACTGCCATCACAAAATTGATGCACGAAAAGCTATGCTTTTACAATTAGTATCAAGTCGGCACCAAGGTATATACACTGCAAAATGTTTGCCCAACTTGTCCCGTGCATCCATCCTCTGTTATGTACTTTATGATGAGGACCTATAAAGAGGAGAATTGCCACGAGTGGGTAGGCTTTGAGAGAGAGATACAGCAAGATGATCACAAGACATGTCAAGTGAACCAAACGATTTAGAACCGTATTGACTAGAAACATAGACTTACCGTATCCAGATGATAGAAAATGTCGGACATCAAGTCGGCAGCCATTTATTAGTGGCTATGACAATCCATATTCTTCCATCAATTTTGTATCCCCAGACATTTTCAAATATCATGAAGCCATAGATATTAGCAGGAAAGTTATTGGGGCTAATGACATTAAAAAAAAATGTCTGAAGATATAGAAACGGCAAAAATAAGACGGATTGTCACAGCCACTGTGGCTATGGATTTGATGTCAGATCTTCCTTATCGTGCCTGTTTTGCTGCCCTGGATGGGATAAGTACATGTTTGCCACCAATATAATTCTAAAATGGTTTGGTTAACTTGGCATGCCCTCCTTTAGTTCCCCATGCTTTGCTTCTTGGATGACATCATTTGGGCCAGTGAGCCGAGGACAACGCACCCAACACCTCCTTTTTATTGCCCCCAAGGCCCCAACCTCTCTCTCTCTCTCTCTCTCTCTCTCTGCCCACTTGGGTAAACTTTGTGAAGAATCAGACCGGGAGGTGCAGCCAGTCATCAGAAAAGAAGCAAAACCTTTCAACACATCGCATCAATAATCTGCACGACGACAAACAAACCAGTTGTCAATGCTCTATCGTGTCCTCCAAGGTACACAAGAGCAGAAGTAAAAAAGGTACGAGAGCTGTGCTTGGATTAACTTCTAGTCTTCTACCCACCTTCTCTCTTCTTGTACAATGACCTCACAAAGAGCAGGCAAACCACCAGGAATCCCAACGCGGCCGCCCCTCCTACCACAATCGCCACCGTCTTCCCTGTTGGCTGCCCTGAATCACCGTCAAACAACAACCACCGTCACCCCTTGAAACAAGGAGAAAAAAGCTCAAACCTTGGGATATATATCTCTCTGTGACTCTGTCCAGAAAGAACAACAAAAACGCGTCCATCCGTTTCAAACCAGGAACAACCTCGGGAACCCAAACGGAAGATTTTGACAAAGAGACAACCCCCCCCCCAATACAGAAACAGAACAAGGGAAGTAGATCAAAATCTATGCCTTGCAGAGAGATCGTATTTTCCCAGAAACTTGTAAGTGGATTGTAATACTCAGAAGCGTTGGGAATTGGGGAAGTGTGTGCGGAATTTACTGGCGTTATCTTAATTACGGTATACCTGAAGAACCGCCACCGCCGCTGCCGCCGCTGCCTGGAGGACCTTTGCGGTAGTAGCTGTAGCTGATGTAGCACTTGCCCAGGTACATCTGCCCATAGGCCGCGCCCCCGCACTCCACCTCCGCCTTCTGCACCGCCTCCGCTACGCACTCCGCGCAGTCGGCCACCGACAGATCCCCCTCGCACTGCGCCATCACGTAGACGTTCCCGTAGCTCGTGGCGTAGAACCCCCCGGCATTGCCGCTCGCCATCGCGCTCTGGAGGCTCGCGAACGCCGTGTCCCTCTTCTCCTCGAAGCCCCCGCCGCCGCCGCCGCCGCCACCGCTGCCGCACACCTTGTAAAGCATCTTGGTACCGGACACCTGCGGGAAGCCGGAGATCTCGTAGAGGGCGACGCAACCATTGAGCTGGACCCGCGCCGCGACGGCCTGGCCGCAGAGCCGGCTCCACATTGTGGGGATGCGCCCGACGCAGGCGGCGCAGTCGGAGGCGCTGAGGTCTCCACGGCACTGGAAGAGGCCGAAGATGGACGGCTGCCCGCCGCCGACGGACGCCGTCGTCTTATAAAACTTGCCTGTGGCGGACTGGGTGACGAGGGTAGAGGAGAGAGAGGCCAGGGCCTGCTGGGACGCGAGGCCCCCCGACGGGAAGCTCTGGTTGGCACAACCCTTGTAGACTAAATCGTACAGGTCCGCCGCAGACGTGGACGACGGTGACAGGGTGAGGATCGCCGCCACGGTCGTCAGCAGGACCAGCCACACCGACGAGGCGTAGGGAGCAGAGGGGTAAAGGGCTTTGTGGGCGCCCATCAAGGGCTCTCTCTCTCTCTCTCTCTCTCTACTCCTTCCACCACCTTTTTCCCCTTCCTTTTTGGTGCTAACAATGCATTGGATCATTAGGAAGAAACGAAATGACCAACTTCACAAGGCATTTTTTTTTCAGGTTTTCTGGTCGAGAGGGAGCACTGGAACATAAAGAGGGCTGGGTTCGGCGGAGAGACGGGACTGAGAACTGAGAAGTAAGGACTGGGCATGGGAGACTGGGAATATAATGGGGATTAGACCGGGGGGGTGAGAGACTGAGAGGCGCGTGGGGCCGTTTTCTTGTGACTTGTTTTCTTTCTTGGTTTTACTCCCCTTTTTATTTGATTTCTCGAACTTGAATGGGGGAGCCTGCTATTTATTTATTTCATGGGAGAAGCCAGCAGGCCGCCCCCACCGATGGTTGATCATGTTGTGGGGGAAGTGAAGCAGATGAGAAAGATTTACTGTATTTATCTAAATATATAGTAAGTATATTTAGATTAAGATGATAATGTATGTGATATCTAATATAATGTCAATATTAAAAATTATTAAAATAACAATCTATATGATATTTAATATGATGTTATGTGGACTACTACATATTAAGTAAGAAGTAGTATGCGGTGGCCATTGGCAGTGGTCAATCGTCAATCGACGGCGGTGAATGACAATCGACGATAGAATTGAAAATCACTATTTTACAATTTAAATTTTATATTTTAAAATTTAAGATGAATATCTTAGAGTTTAAAGTATTATTAAAAGTTCACCCAATGTTTTTAAACTCTAAGAAAAGTATTTTGGAGTTTAAATTTATATTTTAGATTTAAATTTTTTTAAAAAAGTCAAGATCTATATTTTGAAGTCTAAATTATTATTAAAAATTCAAATAATATTTTTATTATTAAAAATAATATTTTAAAATCTAAATTTTATATTTTAAAATATAATCGTTAGTTGTCGGCGATCGGTTGACACCACTTCCCGCCGCCGCATGGCATCCACCTTGTTGTCACCTAATTGTACTTACTGTTACAATAAATATAGTAAACTTTTCTCGTTAAGATAAATATATTTAAGGATAGTTTAATTTATTTTTTCGTAGAAGATAGACAAGTTATTCAGAGGTAATTTAATCTACTCTTTATCCCGCTTAGAATTACCCGAGCTCACTCCTGATTAGACCATATTATCATATCATCAAAATCAAACAAAGATTAACCAACAATTTATACTTACCCAAACAGCCTAAGATTTCAGACTATTTGAATTTATTTTTGATAAATTGCAAACGAGCTAAATCTGTAGCCAGCCAAGGGCTTGGTCATTTAGACGGCTTGCCACAATGCGCCACACTTGGTCCAAGATGACTCGGCAGTTCGGGTCAGACCGAAACAACCCGGCCCAGAAGCGAGTTGATACAAAATGGAAGATATATTTTAGAGAAAATTTTACCATACTTGTGAGTTGTATTTTTGTCACGCACTTCTAACTTTTGGTTAGATGGACATAATATATCCCTAGTACATTAGTTAACGAGAAGATTAAAATATATGAAAAAATATATATAATTCTTAAGTGCAATAAATTTTGCTCTATATCTCTAAGTACCGTGCCTAGATGGACTCCGTTCTTTCCGTCAGTCTATGGAAATGAAACAAAGATGCGGTGTTATATTGACCATTAGTTTTTGTCATGTTCTCTCTCTTTCTCTCTCTCTATATATAGTCCATGACAAAAACTAATGGTCAATATAACACCGCATCTTTGTTTCATTTCCATAGACTGACGGAAAGAACGGGAGTCCATCTAGGCACGGTACTTAGAGATATAGAGCAAAATTTATTGCACTTAAGAATTATATATATTTTTTCATATATTTTAATCTTCTCGTTAACTAATGTACTAGGGATATATTATGTCCATCTAACCAAAAGTTAGAAGTGCGTGACAAATTATGACCACTAGGGGTGTTCATAATTTGGTCCAACCCGAAAAACCGAACCGAACCGACCGGTTCGGTTCGGGTTGAGCATCTAATTGGTTCAGTTCGGTTCCACATTGTGGAACCGAAATAAACCGATATATATATAATGTGTACGTTATTTACTCAAATGTCAAATAGGCCGGTTGGTAAGCAAGGTTCCTTGTCACGGCGGTGAGGCAGGTTCGATTCCTCCCTTCCGCAGCGGTTTTTTATAGGAAAAAAAGGAGCCTGTTTTGCCCAAAGTGAGAATCGAACCCATAACCAATGGGTATAGGGGCCAACGCCTTGACCGCCACAGCAGACAAACAAGCGTTTGTGTTTATTGTGGAATTAAACTTCGGTTTAAACCGAACCGAGGTTCGGTTCGGTTCGGTTTCAGTTCACCCAAAAAATGGGGTGAATCGAACCGAACCGGACCGTGTTCACCCCTATTTGGTGTGCGGTGAGACCCAACACATCCAATGTAAATGTGTCACGTGGGAAAGGGAGAAGAAGTACTTCCCCTCCCATGTTTATCTGGTGCTGCACACCTCAATTGAGATGTGCATATATATATATATATATATATATATATATTTATTTATTTATTTATTTATTTGTGTATGTAAGAAGCATTAATGTTCCAAGATCTTTTGGTCATCCACTCTGGCAAGGGGCGGGTTTCTTCTCTATTGCTACCGGTGCATGATAGGTCGTGTGCATGGAGGAGGGTTCACTCGGCCCAGTCGAGTCCAAATTTCAGAACTCGTCGATTTGACATACGGGAATAACTTTGTAATATTACTCTTTTGTAAATTGATTTAGTACTGCAAGGTTGGGCTAGACTTAGCATCGTAGTTTTGTAAGTTTACGACTGAGAAATCTCCTTGGAAAACAGTGCTCTTTTTTTGTAGCAAAATTCGAAGACATTCGAACGTCTAATATTATGCATACATGGACCAATGAAGTGAAATATACGACAAAATTGCAAAGTAAAGTTTGCATCTCCTCTGAGTGAAATATACGGATGCGCATGAGCGTAAAGTAGGGGTTACCGATTTGGTTTGCATTTAGTGTTCGGAGAGGAGATGTAATGGGCTGTGGCCATTTGCTTGGGGTGAACCAGTGTACGTACGTGGTTTTAGATCGATCGGACTGAACACCTAATTTGCCATGCACATTATGCAGTGGACGCTCGTATATATCTCCATAAGATTCGAATATTAATGCATCAAATTAAATTGCACGAGTCAAAGTTATCTGTTCACATAAAGAACTTTGGCCAAGCATTGTTTACAAAAGCTTGGTACACATAGTTACTTTGTTCTTGGCCTTGCTTCTCGGAACGTCGTAACGTTGTGACTTGTATTGGAATTCGAATAATTTGGCAGGAAAGTGTACCACGTGGCTTTGTGATTCCAGCCGCGCCTAAAAAGGTACAAACGCTTTTCACCAACCAATGGAGAACATACTGATCTATCTCTTATAACTTTGAGTTTTTTTTTCTTGTTAGAAAACTAGTCTATGACATCGATCGTTCTTTACAAATTCTTCATAAATATTATTTTTCTGAGAGATTTGAACCCTGACCTCTTACAATTTTAAGTTTTTAATATTTAAAAAAAACTATCTCTGTACGTCATCATTTATATTATTCTTATCTCTTTATTCAGAATCGATTAGCTAGTTTACATATTGGCGAAGGTCTTAACTCTATCTTGGATTTAAACTTCGACAAATTAAGTCCCATCTTAACTTTTGTAGAAGATAAGCTACTTAGATATTCATTATGTTATGTGAATTTCGTGAACTACGTGGATCTGTGAACAAGTCACTCTGGCATACTTACCTCAACCTTTTCTTTTTCTTTTTCTTTTTCTTTTTGAACACACTGCCTAGCTAAGTGTCCTCTGGTATTCCCATTGACCAACCTTTTAATGCAATTCAAAGTGTGTCCGTAGAGCAACTTTATAATCGAGGGTAAGCGCCTTTGCAGATGTGGCCCAAGCAACTGAGAAAGATAAGATGTAGCATTTAACAAAGAGGAAGACCATACATATCCTTATATATATATATATATATATATATATTATATATATATATTATATTATATATATATATATATATATATGCTTATTCTTCAGAATTACTGAAAAGAAAAAATATTAAAGTTAAACTGTGGGATAGCACCAGTCTCGTCAAATATATGTATGAATAAAAATATGTTTCTTTTTTTGTAAGCAGGTAAATAAAGAGCGCGTTAAAAGAATGGTGCAGATAGTGGAACATATAAATAGAGGACGATATGTGATTGAGATTTTGTTTACAAGCTAGTGAAAATAAGAGCAACAAATAAGACGGATCTGGAAAGAGAGGCTTTTATTTTATTTCTTATTATCTCTTTGCAAAGGTACTTAAACATATGTAGAAAGTTTCCTGGTTCTTTCCTTGAGACGACTTAACAAAAGTTGTATCCTTATCCCTTAAATTTGCCCAAAACGGGATTCGAACTGCAAGTGGGCTTGTTATGGGCTTTCAATTTTTACGCTTGCTTTTGGGTGGATTAGCACGCAGAGAAAGAATGGTGATTCCTTTCACATGTAGTCTTCAGCTAATGTCCCCCCCCCCCCCCACACCAAGGATGAAATGCCTGGTCTCTTACATGGCATGGTTTCCACTGGTAGGTCTATGGCAGCTTGGGAACGAGTTGGGGGAGATTTTGAGATACAAAATCTCTCACAAAACGCCAATCATTCCCATATGTCTTTGGTCCATCTAGGCTTAATGTTTGTGGGCAATTCTGAGGTGAGGAGAGAGAGAGACGGAGAAAATTTTCTCTTCGATTTCACGAAACTAGTATGGAGACAGGTTATGCAAAAGTGGCACGGGTGATGAGGCGTAGGCATGGTTCCCACTGGTTAATCTATGCAGCTTGGAAACAAGTTGGGGGGAGATTTTCAGGTGTAAAATCTCTGACAAAACCTCAATCATTCCCAAATGTCTTTGGCCGATCTGGGTTTAACGTACGTGGGTGATTTTGAGGTGAGAAGAGAGATAGACGAAGAACATTTTCTCTTCGATTTCACAAAAGTAGATATGTCTAGGTGACAAGGCGAGTTTTTTTTTTTTTTAACTATGGACGCCAACTTCGCCTCATCACCACGGGCTGCCAATGCGGCGAGAAAGCAGCACTGGCGTTGAGACCCTATGCGAAATTATTTTTTTACAATTTTTGTTTTTCACAAAGTCGATCCAAAGGTTGCCTATGTTAAAGTTCCACATGGTTTCCACTGGTAGGTCTATGGCAGCTTGGGAACGAGTTGGGGGAGATTTTGAGATACAAAATCTCTCACAAAACGCCAATCATTCCCATATGTCTTTGGTCCATCTAGGCTTAATGTTTGTGGGCAATTCTGAGGTGAGGAGAGAGAGAGACGGAGAAATTTTCTCTCCGATTTCACTAAACTAGTCTAGAGACAGGTTATGCAAAAGTGGCACGGGTGATGAGGCGTAGGCATGGTTCCCATTGGTGAATCTATGCAGCTTGGAAACAAGTTGGGGGGAGATTTTCAGGTGTAAAATCTCTGACAAAACCTCATCATTCCCAAATGTCTTTGGCCGATCTGGGTTTAACGTACGTGGGTGATTTTGAGGTGAGAAGAGAGATAGACGAAGAACATTTTCTCTTCGATTTCACAAAAGTAGATATGTCTAGGTGACAAGGCGAGTTTTTTTTTTTTTAACTATGGACGCCAACTTCGCCTCATCACCACGGCTGCCAATGCGGCGAGAAAGCAGCACTGGTGTTGAGACCCTATGCGAAATTACTTTTTTACATTTTTGTTTTTCACAAAGTCGATTCAAAGGTTGCCTATGTTAAAGTTCCACATGTTTCCACTGGTAGGTCTATGGCAGCTTGGGAACGAGTTGGGGGAGATTTTGAGATACAAAATCTCTCACAAAACGCCAATCATTCCCATATGTCTTTGGTCCATCTAGGCTTAATGTTTGTGGGCAATTCTGAGGTGAGGAGAGAGAGAGAGACGGAGAAATTTTCTCTCCGATTTCACGAAACTACTCTGGAGACAGGTATGCAAAGTGGCACGGGTGATGAGGCGTAGGCATGGTTCCCACTGGTGAATCTATGCAGCTTGGAAAGAAGTTAGGGGGAGATTTTCAGGTGTAAAATCTCTGACAAAACCTCAATCATTCCCAAATGTCTTGGGCCGATCTGGGTTAACGTACGTGGGTGATTTTGAGGTGAGAAGAGAGATAGACGAGAACATTTTCTCTTCGATTTCACAAAAGTAGATATGTCTAGGTGACAAGCGAGTTTTTTTTTTTTTACTATGGACGCCAACTTCGCCTCATCACCACGAGCTGCCAATGCGGCGAGAAAGCAGCACTGGCGTTGAGACCCTATGCGAAATTACTTTTTTACAATTTTTGTTTTTCACAAAGTCGATCCAAAGGTTGCCTATGTAAAGTTCCACAACCTAATTTTACGTATAGGAAAATAGATGAGAAATATTTGTTATCAGATTGGATTAGTAACAAGATCTAAATAAATTCTTTGCCAAACAATTCTAATGACTATAAAAGAGAGAAAGAAAATCTGACATGATCTTTAACTAATAAAATTACTTAACAAACAATCTATCTAGGGTGTTACTGCCAAACCGAACTAAGATAACATTTGAATTAAAGGCTTTTATGGACAGTGTATTTGAGAAGTGGGCTAATAGTCAACTCTATAGGTACATCCGGATTATGAGGAGTCCAAATCTTAAAATAAGATAGTAGGGACGAGCTTGCCTTCACACATTGTAGCGGACACAAAAACGTACATGGACATTTGGAGGGACAATAGCAAAGAAATGTGGGTCCAAAATGGCGTTAATTTGTGGATCAACACCAAGAAGGCTTTGAGCAGAGGGGGGGAATTTTCGGGGCCACCTCTAGCAGGGATGGGCTTGCCTTCACACATTGCAGCGGACACAAGAACGTACATGGACATCCGGAGGGAGAACAACAAAGAAATGTGGGTCCAAAATGGCATTAGTTTGCGGATCAACACCAAGAAGGCTTTGAGCAGAGGGAGTTGGAGTCACCTGCATGAGGTTGGATTAGGGCTTAGGGTTTACTATGAATCTAAGTATCAGTTGGGGACTCCAACTCTATTGGGTCGACTCTAGCTGTTGATGTGAACCACCTAATGATACAACCATTCTTTCGATTTTATCTGCTATGAATCTGAGCATCACATGTAAGTCTCCTTCGAGCCAAATCCTGAGTATATCGTGGCACTTGTTTGGTATCGAGATAAAATCAGTGGGGATAAGGATATCACATCTCTTGTACCATAGTCTATTCTTATATCATCTGGTACGGCCAAAGATAATAAATGAGGATATCCACAAACTATGTTTGGTGCAAAAAAGGATAGGAGTGGGGATAAATTATTGAAAATGACAAATATACCCATCTTATTATGGGGAAAAATTTATTTCACTTTTTACTGTCAAACAAACAAACAAGTATACCTCGCCTACTATCTTCTCCGTTTGAGAAAGCCATCTAACACATTACAAGTGTTTTCTTTGTTGTAATTATCAATTTGTATTAGGAATCCCTGGAAAGAAGAAAGTAGAATATGCAGAAAAAATGAAGAACCAAGTGGCTACAATCCACAAGGTTGCATAGGAGAAAAGAGCAATGGTCAAAGCCCGGAAATGGGAAGAACATTTGGATTGTTTGTTGTAAATGCTCTATTTATTCTCGTACTTTAATGTGTGTTCTGTTTAAAGTGCTGGTTGAGGCATAACCTTCTAAATTTACGTTGCATCTCTTTGTAAAGTGGGTTGTGTATATGCATTAGTTGTTTGCATTCGAAGCTGAAATTTGCATTTGTCTCTTCATTCAAGATTCAAGTCATGCACTAGTTGTGAATTCATGAATGGTGCTTGTCAAAGTTTCATACTTGCACTTCTGAGAACATGGAGTAAAGATCTATCTGAAAGAAATAGTTGATTCTTTAATTTTAAAAAAAAAAACTTGTATCATGGGAGAATCTGGAGTGGAAATAGGACAGCTTTTGCACCCAATGCTACCTTATCTACATGGAGATCAATACCCATTATCTTATAAGCAAATGCTACTCTGTTTAAGAAACTCCGTGTACTCTAAACAGCTTCAAGATCCATAAGCTACAACTCGCCACAGAACTCGGGCATGCTGAGGAGGTCGAAGATCCCGCCGCCGTCAGCGGCCTCTTGCCCAACTGGCTCATACGACAAGAGGATCTCCTCGTAGATGCCCGTAGGCTCCCCCACTTTCTACAGAACCCCATCAAACCTAAACACATTCTCGGCGTCGGAGAGGAAACTACTCGCCACTACCGCTAATGCTAATCCAAAGCTAACGATTGCTGGTGGGTTCTGACTGTAACATCCCATTTTCCTTTCCCAGCCATCGTCTGTTGAAGGTAACGATGAGTCGGGTCGTCGCCTTCTAAAAGCAATGACGTGGCTGTCGCATTCTGGTTAGGAACGCGACGGCATCATCGTCGCATTCACCTTCTGACAATTTCTGGTTGTTGTATGTCATTCTTGTCGTCTTGCTGTCGGGAGAGTTGGGACACATGTCGAGACACGTGTAACCTAAAAGCGACATGTGAGTCGTCGCATTCATGATGGCAGGCGTGCGGGGCGACACATGGTGGATCCAACTGTCAAGTCTGACTCGGCCTTTGAGGTCGTGACAGCATGGATGTCGCCTTCTGGAAGGTCGCGACAGCTTCATGTCACATTCTGAAACCCAAGCTTTATATAAGCTGGGCCATCAGAACAATCTTCTTCTTCCTCCTTTCTCCTTCTCCCCTTCCTTTCTCCGACCCCTTGGTGTGAAATCTCTCTGTAGGGGAGTTCTTGGTGGGTGTGGCATCTTCGGCTCGTCATTCCTCCTCCGACGTGGTGCTCCCTTCGGCATGGCAGCCTTCCTCTTCGAAGTGTGACCTCTTCTCCGACGTGTAGGAGGCTGGACGTCATTCGTGAATGGCGTGAGCGTGGAGTTTGGAGTAAGAAGGAGATGGTCATGCACACGAGAAGACCCCAACGGTTGGCTCTTTCTTTTAAGGTAGGGATTTTCAACCTTCCCCTAACTCTACCATGCTAGAATCTCTTTCCCTATTCTCCAAGCCTTGTAGAACCCATGCTAGGTGTTTGAATGCATGTTAGGATTCCTTGATCTTGAATGGGGTTGGGGAGTGATCTCTTGTATGTGCATGTGAGGTTTCATGAGTGTAGATCATTCACATTACCATGCATGAGTGTGGATGAGGGTGATTTCTACTCCTAGCATGTGTACTTATTGTCCTCCATGCTCCCCTCTTTCTGTGCACACCGTATTTACCTTTTTGGGGTGTTTTGGGAGGCCTCGGGTAGGCACCTAAGTCTCTGTCTGTGGTCGCGACAAGATCCTTTTCACAACTCTTAACATAATGCTTCCCCTGTCGCATTCTGGCTTCTGGTCGCGACACCCTCCCAGTCGTATTATGGTTGCAACAGGGGTGCATCGCCTTCTGACCCAAATCGCGTCTGGCAGGGTGTTGCATTCTGGTTGCAACCACCACTGCATCGCCTCCTCTGAGAAAGCAAAAGTGACCTTATCGCCTTCTCAGATAGAGAGTGACCTAAGCCTTGTTCGAAGTCTTTCTGCTGTGTCTCTAAGTTTCTTGGCACCTATGATGTTCCTAGCACTATCCTACACTAGTCGTTCGTCTGGTGCTTAGCACTTGAGGGCCTATCCCGTTAGAAGTTGTTACCGTTACCTGGGGGCCCCGTCCTCACACGCCGGTTGAGGGAGTTCTCCAGGCAGCGAGCGTGCTCGAGTCAAGGACTCTGGTAGCTAAGAGAAAAACAGTGGTGGACAGCGACGTTGAGACGTTTGAAGAGTTCTCTTGGTTGGTCTGGGAGGTCGAGGTGGTTTGGTTGTTCTTCCAGCGCAAATCAACTAGTCATTCTCACTGCCTCACTTTACGTGATTCCGGTACCATTTAGAGGGGCCAGGCGTGGGACTGTAGTCCGGTAAAACTACGGTATTTGTGTGGTTACTTTTAGTTCCACGGTCTCACTCTGACGGGAGGTGGCAGACTTGAACTAGTGGTCGAGGATATGACGTGTGACGCTCCTGACTGGTTGACTAGTGGTAGTTGTTCTCCATAGCTAGTGTCTTTGTCCAAATAGCTTCTCTTTGTCTATGTTTGCAGCCTTGGGGTTCATCCCAGTGTCGTGGTTACACGAGTTTCCGATTCTGACGTGTTTAGACCAATGGTTGGGTAGTTTACTTTCCGCTTCCACACTTACTATGTTAGTAGAATAGATTGTCTTACTACTTTTCCTTTAAAACATATATTTATTTTGTGTGTTAGAACCAGTGGAAGATTGATAGTCTCTACTGCGCTTCTTCGTGAAGTTCATTACCTCTTTTTTAGGTGAGACTTCATAGCAGCACCTTCCGCGGCGGGTAGACGAGACTAGGTCGTAGTAGACGGCCTCTTCCTTGAGCAGTGTTCCCCTAGCTACTTGGCTCTTCACTCATGGGGTATGCCCCTAAAGGATCTCTTATCCCCTCTTTTCAGCACTTGTACATTGTTACTTGAGACTGTACTAAACTTATATTTTGTGGTGGATGTTTTCCTTCACTTGTTAGTACATTTTTAGTACTTGTTGTCATCATTTACTTCCCTTTTATATCTTGTTAGACTAGTCCATTAGCCCTTCCAAGTCTCCGGGCTTATGGGCAGCGCCATCGGTGGTCGAGTTCTCGGCTGGAGTTGGGGGTCCGGGCGTCGGGGCCGTCACACCAACCTCGAGTGAAGTTGCTCGAGTCCAGCCAGTCCATGAACATGACCCTCAAGATCAAATGCGGCGGTTCCGTCCCCGCAAGGGACGGCTCCTGCTCAGGGAGAGTTTGCTTGTTAGAGTCAGTGGAGGACGAGCCCATGTTCTGGTTCGAGTTCCCGAGTTGAAAGCTCGACAAACGAGCATAATGCCGATGAGCAATAGGAGAGGAAGTGTCATGCCCCGCTAATTTAGCAGCGGAATAAATCAGGCAGGCATGAACAACGTGTATGGTAACGTAAATTGTGCACATATTCGTAAATATCAGAGCATCTAAATGAATAATAATTGCAATAATCTCTTTATTTTATTGATAAATCACCTAACTGTTACAACCACTATTACATTGGAAAAGATAATTAAGTAAACATCTATTTATACTCTAGGTACTAAGGACACTTCATCGCTATGACTCCTGGTCGCTCTTCACTTCAGTCCATTCTCGTTGGTGAGTGAAGGGTCATCATCTGACTTACCTGAAAACACAATGACAAATAACGAAGGGTGAGCGATAACGCTCAGTAGGACTTAATATCTTATGTAAACAAGCAGGCTTTAAAAGATTAATGTCTTGTATAGCAGGTTAACTAGTGAGATCGATCAAGTAAAGTCAAGAGAGTAAAAGCACATTGACTACGAGAGAATGATAGCAAACGAGAGGATGATAGCATATTCAAAAGTAATTGCAACTAGTATGATAGAGGATTGGCCATATAGTGAAAGAATATGTAACGTCTGCACTAAGGGCACTAGCACTTCCCCGGTCGAGCATCATGTCAACCCAGAGATATAGTAAAGCGATTGTTTGATTGTCATAAATTGAATTGTATTTGTTGTTGAATGGCGCTGGATGCATGTCGTACACATCCTGATCATGTTACCCTTGCAAGGAACTAGCACTCTTCGGGAGCTCCTCCCAGGACCAGACCGGGCCCTATTGCTTTGGCATTATAGCACTGTTTTGTTATTTTGTTTAGACAATCAATTAATAGCCAAATAGAGTACCAGAAGAGATGAGAGTAATAGACGAAATAGATGAGAGTATAGAGTGAAAGTGAACAGATGAGAGTAACAAGATAGTAGGCGAGATAGGGGTATAATCATAAAATAACGTTAAACATCGATAGTAACGGTTGCACAGCACTAGGTCGGGTGCCAGCAGTCTGGTGGAAGTCACAACCTCCCACTAGATGTGCTATGAACACAGGCTAAATGGTCCGGGTGATCACAAGGTAAGAGAGAACACACTAAGGCTGTTTGGATCGTACTTGTAACGCCCCAGAAATTTAAAGATTAAGAAAATAGAAGTAATTTGATTAAAATACCTTAGAGTTGTTAATAAATTGTGATAATTGGATGATAGACTTAATTAGTGGTAATGAACATTATCCCAGTGTTGCACCTCGAAATGCGTGCCTCCACAGGGCGATTCTGGAATCAACGTCAAAATAAAAATCCGAGAACATCATAAATTCCAGAAAAATGTGGAGAAATTAAATATGTAATTTCATGAATTTTTCGACGTACGGATTTCAACGTACAATCGACGCGACCATTTTTCAGGTGATTTTTCACCTATTGCAAAATAAAATCTAAACATTTATTAAAAATCATCACAATTAGTAAAACCATCATATTAATGTATGGTTAAAATTTCATGATTAATGGATATCATTTGAGTATGTTTACATCAACCTTAGTGGACCAGCTGAATTACTTAGGATTTACGGAATGGGGGTACGTGGAGGCTTTAGATGAAGACAACACTTGAGGAAACATGGTAACACCTCAGTTACCATGTGTAACTCTCTCATCTTGCATGGGCTAGGTGTCCAAGTGAGGTAAAAAGGATTCTTACCTTAACACCTACCCCCCCTACGTGTTCATGTGCATGTAACCGGTTTTGGTTCTATAAAAACCCTCCATCACCATCGTACACACCTCTTTTCTCTCTTCTAACTGGTGTGTGTGTGCTACATCAGAAGTTTCTCCACTTCCACTGCCATTCTAGTGAATTGAGCTATCAATTCTCTTTGAGGAAGCTTCAACGGTTGTTCTGGTTCATCTCCTTGGGGTGGATTGCTGTGGAACTTCTTCTTCGTGCAAGTGTGCTTTGCTTCCTTATATTTCTGTGGATTTCTGAAGCCAAGGATCTCACTCTCACTTCAACAAGGTAGGATTCTCCTCTTGATCTTTCTAATTTCTTCTACCACCTCCCTTGGATTCTCTGGTGGTGGCATGAAGAAATCTAAGTCCAATGTAAAAATCCAGACATTTATGAAAATTGGAAACTTGATATTGATCCTATTGTTACCAAGGTTTAGAAATCATGTTCATGATAGGAAATCAACATGTCATCATGTTTTAGCTGATCCACAAGTCATAAGTATCTACATCTTGTTGTCTTCAAACCATTCAACACAAATTAGAGTGTTGCTTCTATTGTATAGATTAGATAGAACCTCAATGATTTTCTTCTTTTAGCTAACTTAATGTGTTGAGGTATGAAAAGACTCATTAGTTGGTTCAATTCATATAAGACTCACATAGAAAGATGAGGAGAAAAGAGTTCTAAGAAGTAGTACTTCCAATTATCCTCTTTGAGTTCACTTTTAGGTAGAACACCCTTGTAAATTAAGTCCCATGATCTTCAGTTTTCAGATCATGTTACCATGAGTTTTATATTTGAAACCACACTTGTATAGGGTCCAAATCATGTTAGGAACATTAGAGTAACTTTATAGATCCATTGGAGGTCAAATGGAATGGTTTTTATGCAGTTTACATAGCCCCTGTCGACAGACGAAGGTCTGCCTGTCGACAGGAACCCCTGGCCAGAACCCAGAACTTTCAGCCTGAGTGTACCTGTCGACAGACCCATGCTGGCTTTCGACAGATACACACAGAGCTGAAAGCTCAGCTCTGGCAGAGCAGCCCTGTCGACAACAGATCAAGGCCTGTCGACAGGTCATGACCAAACCTTGTTCTAGCCTTGTTTTGACCCCGTTCTTTCATGAAAATCATACTCTTTTGTTCTACTTGTTAGTATACCTTTAGATTATGTATTTTACTACCAAAACAACCATTTAAACCAGTCAAGTTAACCTTCTTGTCACCTTGGGTTATTACTACAAGTTCTGAACTTAATTGTCTTCGTGAGAGTGTCATTTCGAGAAATCAATGTCGAAAACAAGTTCCTTGTTTCTTGTATATAAACTCTGAGTGATTATGAGTAAAACCTTTGTATTTCTTGATTCATTACAAAGGTAAGAGTGTGGTGATGACAAATTGAGAGTCTTTGACTCAATCTAAGAGTTTATGCTTGGCAAATAAGGGCTAGTCCAGTCCCGGGAGGAGCACCCGAATTCGTTTAAGTGGCCGCGCGGAACGATAAAGGATTAGTGGATGTTTGGCATAGCATCATTAAGTGTTTGATTGGTCATCATTTCATTTTATTGTGTGTTCATATGAGTTCAATACAATTCATGAATGTTACTATGAATCCTTGAATCTTGAGTTCATTGTTCCATAACTTTGCTATCTAGTGTCAGATAGCAATCTCAGTTTAGTTTGCAAAAGAATGATTACATGTATAACTTCTTGTCACTTACCTTGTATCTTGATCTCCTTGATTATAGACTTGAATCCTACTGAGCTAGTTAGCTCACAGAATTCTATTTTTCAGGTAATCCCGATGGAACAAATGATTAAGGGGGAAAGAGTGCTGAGTGAACCACGAATCTACGAGGAGCTATCTACGTTACTGTTCTGTAGTGTTGTAATTAGTAAATGTAATGTAATAAGTTTCTTTTGACTTATTCCTCATGAGATCTGAATGAGGAAACTTTTGTAATAAGACACTTATGAGGCTATCTTTTATGAATAGATATCGTGTCTTTTCCGTGTGTGTGTTATATTCTGTCACTTCCGATAAATAGTTTAATTTATTAGGACGTGACAGTACTGATCCCTAGGGTGTATCGGGTTTTGAGGTACAACCAGCTCATTAACTAAGGACGTGCGCCAAATCCAAGAAGACTTATGGAGGTCTTGACAAGGAGTCCCTGGCCCAGTCGAGAGTATTCCCGATAGAGAAGTGGTCCAAGCCAAGAGAAAGTGTGTAGAAAACGGGTTCGTCGTGCCTCGAGTGCTCGAAGGCCGAGGGAAAACGGTAACGGTGTACAAATCACGCGATTAAAACGAAGACAAGTCCATTAAAATAAATAGTATTTAAGTAAATAGTTAACTCAATTACCATATATATTATTGAGCAATTTAACAAGCTTTCGTGGTAATCGTTCATGTATAGTGTGTGCATGTGTAAGATATCACGAGAACAAGATTGATTGTGCACACATCTTTTATTTGATTAAAAACATGTGAATATTACTCAATATTCATTAACAGGTCCTTACTGTTCTTACAGTGCATGATCTGGGTTTAGCAGGGATTAAATGGAGCAATTAGTAAGTTTATACAAGCAAATTAGGGTTTGGGCTGTTCTGTTAAGGTCGCGACGTAGGGTAAGGTCGTGTTCAGGTCGCGACGTAGAGGCGGGTCGCAATCAGGTCAGGTCGCGAAACAGCGGCGGGTCGCGATCAGGCAGGTCGCGACACAGAGTCGGGTCGCGATCAGGCAGGTCGCGACAGGGTTTCGCGTTGTATCGTGTCGCGGTGCGGTGTCCGGCCGCGTTCTGCTGAACTGGGCGCTGGGGTGAACCGGGGGCAGGTCGCGATCAGTCGACCTGTCGCGATCAGATCGCGACAGGTCCTGGTGTTGCGACCCTCTGAGATCGCGACGTATCACGTCGTCGCGACCTTAGGAGGTGGCCCGAGCCCAGAAAAGAGGGATTTGCCCTTTTTCCAGGTGGGTCTGCCTGACACATAGCTATTCAAAATTCGATAATAAATCGTAAAGAGGTCCAAAAAGTATGAAACTAGTTTTAAACTAAAGTAGATATATAGATCTATCAATATGCATGATTAATTTGAAAATAGACAAGGTCTAAACATGATGTGATCAAGTTACATTTCGATGACCTGACCAGGCGCAGTCAAGGTTCAACGAATTAATTAGAGATGGATACATAATGAAAATTCCGAAACTTGGGGCATTCAAAAGCTAACAAGATGTAGTATTTATGATAATTTTATCATGGTATGAAGTTAAGATGAACGAGGTTCACAAACCAACAAGAAGGGTCGGGTGCATAGATCTGACAGGGATTCAAGGAATTAATTCTTCCTCATGAGAGATCGAAATAAAACAAAACCAGAGGCATTTGAAAGCTAATGCACTGTAGTATCAATGAGAATTACTCATAGCATGGGAACAAGTACGTGCGGGAGATTAGAGAAAACATGAGATTTCGGGTTCATGGTAACAGCAGGGTTCACGAATTAAATTCGCCAAATGGATGAGCTGAATACTACGAACCCATAGGGCTTTTGAAGAGGTACATGAAGGCTACCTAAGATAATTTTTACACGATTTTTACTTGAGAGATTGCCTACCTTTTTCGTGGAGTAAGAAAGCCCTAGTTTGGAGACGAAATGTGAAGAGAAGCTCCAAGTTCCAGCCTCGTCCTCCGAGCTCCCACGATCCTAGCCTCCTTCCTTTGTCCTCCAAGGTTTCTACTTCGGTTTAGGGTTGGATGGGAACAAAATTGGAGTGTTTTGATGGTTAATAGAGTCCTTAATCACCTAAAACTCTTCTCTTCTCCTCCAACTCCGAAATTAACAATTATCCACCTATTTATTTACCATTTATCCACCTAATAAGATAGGGAGAGGTCAAATTTCGTAGGTAATGGTTAGGATGGGATGAGGACTCCTTTTTAAGATAATTACTACTCATTTAGGCATTATCTCACTCTTATATAATTTATCAATCATTTAACTCCGAATTTCTTATTTATCTTCTCATTTTCTATCATTATTCCACTTATTTGGCTTGTGGAGAACTCAAATTTCAGGGTTAATGGATTTGGGTATGTCTAGGATTCTTTTTAAGATAAATAGAGGTCATATTGGTGCTTTAATGATCCATTTTTAATTAAGAGATATATAATTACGAATTTCACTATTTAATATAGGTCTTCTATTTTTATCCATATTTCCTCTTATCTAAATTCCCTTTTAGATTAGGATAGAGTTCTATTGAGTTAGGTTAGGGTTAGGACTCTTTTTATATAATTTAGGAGTTAAAATAGTTATTATCTTACCCCTTTTATTTATTACTATTTTTATGTACGAATTTAGCCTAATTACTTCCCATCTCATGATGGGCTCTTCTCATTTGGGCCCAACAATTCTTGTTAGGTCCATTAACCAACTCATTACTAATTTAACTTAATGGGTATGGTTTAATTCTAATTATTCACCCTTTGTTCTTATTAAATATATTTATCACACTTATTCAAATAACTTCATATTTAATTTGATTTAATATTATTCATGTCAATATTTCTAACCTTCATCATTTGGACTCATACTCTTGTCCCAATAACTCATGTGGGCTTAATTGTACAACCCATGTACTTACTTTACTTAATAGATTTTTAAATATCATTTTATTAGAGAATTAATTCATGGGCCAAGATTGTCCGTTGGTCCATATATCATAATGGGCTATCGACCCATATTATTTAAAGTATGCCCACATATTTATTTTAATTTATAATCCACTTTGGCTCATAAAATAATGGGTTCTCCGACTTATTTCTTAATTACGATAATAAGTCGCATAAATTCTTAAACTTGGTCTAAACAATTTTTCTGTGCCCAAATTTTATGATGGGTCATTAGAGAACATTATTTAAAGTATAACTATTATTTTTACAAAATTTTTATGTGAGTTTATACGCATGTGATAATAATACGTACATTTTTAACTGGTTGAATTATAAATTGATAAAATTTTCCATTTATCCATAATTTTTAATTAATAAATTTTTCGGGGTACTACAGGAAGAGGACGGTGTCGCATAGGTTAGGGCACAGGTGGCGAAGCGGAAAAAAGTGGGATACGTGAGAGGGGATACATCATTCACACAAAAAATGGGAAGGAAAATGACTTCCCTTCGTCTGTAGATACAACATGGGGGGTCCCTCACCTCCGAGGATTGCAAGCCCCCCCCCCCCCCCCCAAGGGTTATATTTGCAGACGGTCGACTGTCCACACTGGCACAATCACGTGGACAAACATCAATCAACTCTCAAGTGGGAATGATCTATCCCAAGTGATATCTCTATTTTCAAAGATATCCCAAGATAACTTATCACTAATCATGTTTGGTATTTTGAAGATATCTTCAGTTTATCCTCGATTTATCTTAATATCAAATGGCCCAGATAATATCACCATAATTTGATGATATCAAATTCAAGTGAAGGGATAGACAAAGATATCTTCCCCTATCCCAATACCAAACAAGGTTATTATATGCGAACTCTTTTGAAGCCGTATCAATATCAAATCTTGTTGCTGGTGCTTCAGCTTTCACTGGGAGACTTCTGCTCAATGACATGCATTTACTCTCAAGATAGTTTGAGAGTGGTTTCTCATGGATTTAAAGTTAAGGCCCTTCAATATCTATCTTAGGAACTATGTTCAAATTTCCCACTCTTACATTTTCTAGAAAAGAAAAAAAAATTAATAATAGTTGAAGCTTGCACATGATTTCCAATTTGACATTATTTATCAAAAGAAGATAGTGCAGATTTCTCATGATGAAACGCATTATTCGACTTTGAACATATACATCGATGGATGGAAATTTAAATCTAAGTCATTCATATGTACAAAAGCACCTTAAACATTGAGCCACTTCTTATGTATTATATGTTCGAAATTGTATGGTCGTTGTCACTGCATCCGATTATTTTACGAGAAGTTTTGACACTGAATAGAAACGTTTACTGTGATAGTAAGTTTTATATTACAGTCCGAACTTCGAGGATCTAAAAATTTCCATTCGATTGGGCCTTGATGTGCACATTCTCTTTGTAATACCGCCCTCTAAATTCTTCTGATATTCTACATTCATATACTTCTACCAAAGAAAACAAATATTATTTTTTCCCTCAATTGTCCTAGCTTATGCCGCCCGTTTTCCTATGGCTTTGGGTACGGTTCTTATTGGATCATGCGTTTCATTGAGTAATGCTTTAAAAAAATCATGTATTGGGATTTGTTCCAATATGTTTTATATGGTTTTAAAGTATCCTTACTCAACCGATGCCATGGAAAGTGGAGAGGAAATTTTATCGTCCCGTTGGAGGGGGTCTCCATCAGTACATGGATGGATAGACTTTTTTATTTTAATTTTTGTGTAAACTAAGAAAAATATTTTAAAATAAGAGGTTAAAAAAAAATCCACACACATATACTGATCGAGCCACTTTTTGCGGGGCCGAGAGGATCTTCTCTCTAAAAAGTGGTGCTAAAGATAAACCACTATCAAAGAATGTGAAACCATACATATGCTCCGGTGGACCATGTTTATCAGTTTAGAGGTATATGGCACCTTAAGTTTAGAATTCGATTTGCCACTTTCATGTCATGTCCAAATAACCACATAAAATAAAATAAAAAATAAAGAGCAAGAAGCCACATAAAATAACATCTTATATCACAACATCTAAATTTATTTTCTAAAAGATTATTTTTCTTGTAGAATTCAATTTCTAAAATATATCTGCCTACATATTTAAATGAAGTCAAATCTACCTACTTTCTAAAATTTCTGAAATTTAAGTACTTGATAAGACTGGTCCTGTTTCGTTAGGTTCAATTTCAAATAAAAAAATTCAACCAAACTAGTTAAATTTATTTGATTTGGTTCAGATCATTGACCCAAATTTTTGGACTTTGAACCTGAATCGAATCAAACAATTTAATTCTCTTTAGTTCAGTTTGTCAGGTTAAATTGAGAATTGAGCATCCCTGCCCAGCACAACATAAAACTAGAGTTAACTTTTTACATCCATTTTAAAAAAATACAATAATAAAATCAGTTAGTAAAATAGTGAAAATAAAATTAAGTGAGAAAATTGTGAGAATAAAAATTAATATGAAAATAGTGAAAATAAAAATCGGCTGCGTCATACCCCTACTCCAACTATTATGTCCTCACCAACTTCAGTTCCATAAGATAATATAACAGCTAGGTGAATCTTATATAATTCGATTGTTGAGCTTTTTAAAGCTGAAAACCTCTTCATGTCTGTAGCAACTTTAGAATCTGAGGCACCTGAAAAAGAAAATGATGTTGAGCGTTAAATTCTAAGAGTGAGCTGTTCTTAGACGTACATATTATTAAGATTAGTCATCTATAGAGTTGTAAGAGCCTTCTCTATTGGGACATCAGAAGTTCTAGTTTCTGTCAGTTGGTCTCTTGTCTTAAATTTTCTTTCTTTCGTGATGGCTGTTATGCTTGTCCTTAGGATGTAAACGAGCCGATACGTTCGACGAGTAATTCGAAACTCGACTCGATAAAAATTCGGTCCGGCTCGTTTATTTAATTAACGAGCCGAACTTGAACAAGAAAAAAAATTTGATTCATAAACGAGCCGAGTCTGAACACATGTGAGTTCGGCTCGATTATACTCGTGAACAACTCGTTTAAGAGCTCGTTAAGAGCTCGATTAAATACTCGTTAAGAGCTTGTCTAAGTACTCATTAACACTTCATTTAAATATTTCTTTAAATATAATAAGTATATATTGATATAAAAATATTTATTTATTTTTATACAGTTATTATTACAATATAAAATATTTTTGAGGGCTTAAATGTCATAGACTAAATCCACAGTGTATACACAAATTATGCAAATGAGGGTATATACACAGATCATGTAAATAGGGGCATGAACATAAAATTTAATGTTGCAAGGTCCCCCAGCATATCAAGTATCTTCTTCCTCTCGAGACCGACCTGCGCAGTAGGTGAGCCCCTCGGTGGGACCGAGGGGTGCGTTGTCGGCCACTGGCATCTCAGGCGACCACTGTGGACCATCCGTCAGTGGTAGACGGTGCTTTCGGCGGCTGCAGTACCGTCACCGACGGTGCAGAAAAGGGGCCATAGGCGGTGTGCGAAGGGGAGTTACAGCACCGCCCCTACCTTGTCGCACACCAACCCCCTCCCTTGCGGTGTCTATCTATTAATCTCATATTGCTTGTAACAAATTATGAATATATTTCAAACATTATATTAAAATAGTTAAATTAAGTAACTTATCAAACTATTGAGATATGAGTTTGAAATAAGATAAATTTAGGTCTTATGAACGATCAATTTTTTACTTGTAGATTTGATTGAACTTACTTATATATACGAACTCGCAAATTCAATTAAGCTCGTTAAAATACTCGTTAAGGGCTCGAGCTTGAGAGTATTTAAACGAGCTGAGTTTAAACAGGCATTTTCAATACTCGATATAGCTCGAGCTCGACTCGAACTCGATTAAAAATTAACGAACAGAGTTTGAGCAACATACTACTCGGCTCGTTTACACCCCTAGTAGTTGTCCTATGCCATCCCATCTGTATATAGTTTTTGCCTCTCCTTTTTAACTTATTTCATTAATAAATAGAAAAATTAATTAGAGGTCCCTCACAATAAGTGACGGGGACTGTGACTCGTGACAGACGTGGAGCGAGACTTGAGACTGCAAACGTTCAGCGCTATATTGACATCAATTTTATTTTATTATGTATTTTCATTTTAGTGAAGTTGGATTTAGTCAGGTAGAATTAAAAGTCTAATTTTAAACTAAGTTAGGTTTATTTGCAAGTGTGGGACAAGATTGTTATTTTGTCATTTGTTCTAAGGTTGTTTTAGTCTTTTCTACGTCTGTCTTTTGGCCTTTCAATGTGGCCTATATATGTAACAGTGCCCCCTCTTTTGGGGAAGATGATGAATGCATGAATGAACAGACGCTTTGAGAATTTGAACCGTTACTGTGTTGTAGAGCCTGTGAGTGTGATTGTGCCTTGGAGGATCCCGGGAAGGGAGGGTGTGAAGCCCCACCGCCTCCTTCTTCTCCATCTCCTCTTCCCCGTCTTCTTCCACCCTTGTTCTGCTTCATCTCTCTCTCTCTCTCTCTCTCTAAGTTCTTCTCTCTCTCACTCTCTCTCTCTCCACAGCCCCAGAACCCCTTCTCCCTTCCATCGCAACACCTCACTCTTGCACCGGACGCCCCAAGCAGCAGGAACCACCCCGGCCTCCTTCTGCCGGTCACCACCAAGCAGCGCCTCTGATCGGCTCACCCCTGCACGTCGGCCTACATGCCTCCAGGTCAAAGTTTTGCTCTCCTGCAGATCCGTCCCGCTTCAATTTGGTATCACAGCCAGGTTTAGGGTCTCCTCCGTGTCGGTCCTTCTGTCTGGCGAGCGACGTGGCTCGACCGTCGCAGGTTTGTCCCGCATCAATAAGTATATTTATTTTTTGATCTCTATCAAGAAAAGATGCACCAGATAATCTCACCTTTTGGTAGATTTAATAATCGTTTCTAGAATATAATTTTCGTCCTTTATTTCGTTTACCATTTTACCTTTCCACGTCACCCTTATTCCTTATTATTAGTTATGTATGGCCATTATGTTTATACTTTAACTAATTTTTTTGTGTACTTCCACCGATTTTTTTGTCTTCTTTAATTAGATTCTTCATTTACTTTAACTTATTCTTTGCATTCTTATTCTCTATTCTTATAATTTAATCGAATTCTCCTTCTACTTTAACTCATTTACAATGTTATTTTAATACATTCATACATATACTTTAAGAGAAAAGTTTATTGCACTTGTGCAAAGTGCACAAGTGTAATCCACATGAGTTTTTTGCCCATGTGGCACCAATTTTTATGGTGCCACATGGGCAAAAAATTCATGTGCATGATGCCACATGGGCAAAATGCCCATGCGGCTTGCACAAGTGCACAAAGCCTCTCTCATACTTTAAACAATTCACATAAATACTTGAGTACATACACTCTTTGGCAACAATGAGCGTAATAGAATTGCAATCTCTAGAAACTAAACATGGGTGCTCTGAAACGATGTCGACCACTAACACACACTCTTCCTGAGATAAAGGTTAGCCTTCTTTGTTAATTTAACCATTTATGTATCTTATAATAAGATGAATTGTTTATTACTTTAACAGTTTTCAATTTTATTTTAACCCTCTATATAACACAATATATTAAATATATAATTGTTGTAAAGTTTTAAGATAAGAGTTCAAAGTCATTAAAGTATGTGTGACGATAAATTAAAGTGTGTGAAATTTAAAGTTACTGTTGACATGATTTAAAGTCTTAAGTTAATTTAAATATATTAAAATAAGAGTTCGAAATTGTTAAAATATGTGTGTTGGTGAATTAAAATATGTGGGACTTAAAGTCATTATTGACATGACTTAAAATCTAAATTCAAATGCACTAAAATAAGAGTTCCTAGTCGTTAAAGTATGTGTGACCGAAGAGTTTAAGTTTGTGAGACTAATTAGAATCATTGTTGGCATATTTTCTAGTCTAAGTTCAAAGACGTTAAAGTATGAGTTTGAGATTATTAAGCATGTGTAATGATGAGTTAAAGTGTGTGGGATTTAAAGTCACTGTTGATATATTTTATAATCTACATTCAAAGATGTTAAAATATGAGTTCGAGAATATGAAGTATGTGTGATGATGAGTTAAAGTGTGTAAAAATTAAAGCCATTGTTGACATATTTTCTAATCTACATTCGAAGACGTTAAAGTATGATATCGAGATTATTAAGTATGTGTGATGATGAGTTAAAATGTGTGGGACTTAAAAGTCACTGTTGACATATTTTCTAATCTACATTCGAAGACGTTAAAGTATGAGTTCGAGATTATTAAGTATGTGTGATGATGAGTTAAGTGTGCGGACTTAAAATTACTGTTAACATAGCTTAAAATTTAAATTCTGAAGTACTAAAGTAAGAGTTCGAAGTCGTTAAAATATGTGGGGATTTTTGACTTCTGGTCCGAAAAGGTGACCTAGAATTAATTTTAGGTCCAATTTCTAAAAAATTAATTTTAGGTCCAAAGACTGTTAAGATTTAATATTAAATCCAATCAGTTATCTCCACTTATATTTTTTTCAAAAACCTATTCTACCCCCGCGTGAAACTAACCTCTCCCCGTGGGAACCTCTTCCCCCACACATACCCAGACGCAACCCTACCCACCGGCTCTCCCACCCCGGCGAACCTTCCCGGCAATCCCTCCCCCACCCCGGCTCCCCCACCCCAGCGCCCACCCCGGCGAGGGCTTCCAGCGACGGCGAGAGCTTCCGGCTGTGAGTTCACCTGCCTGCTCACAGATCCAACCCCTGCTTCGCCGACTATGGTGAGGGCGAAATAGGTGCCAGTCGCCAGGTATGCTTCTCCTTTCTTCGTTTTCTCAAGCGCCGGCTGGATCTGTCCTGATGCATATGCATGTAATGGACAGAATGAACTATTTCCTCTTGCGTATGCCGCATATGATGCAGAAAATGAAGAAAATTGAAATTGGTTCTTGACTTTTTAAAGAAAGCTATTTCTATAGATCGGCAAATAAATTTTATCTCCGACAGGTGTAAAGGTTTGCTTCAAGCAATTCCACATGTGTTTCCAAATTCACATAATACTTTTTGCTTGAGGCATTTGGCCGACAATTTTGCAAGTTTCTAAGAGGAAAATGTTCTTCTTCTACAAATGATGCTCTTATTGAACTTTTAAAGAGGCAGCATATGTGATGACAGCAAGAGAATTTGAAAAAACAATGGTAGAGATGCGTGAATTATGTGAACAAGGTGAATGTGGGCACGAAAAGAAAATCTCAATTATTGGGCCAATACTTTAATGTGAGCGTTATGGTGAAATGTATTCAACCCTGCAGAGTCATTTAATAGTTGGGTACTTGAAGCCAGAAATCTACCGATTCTTTCTATGATATATCGCATTCGGACACAAATCATGGCTTTGGCTTTTGAAAGAAAAAAATTGTCTATTGTGGGAAACAACTGTGTCGTAAAGTTAATGCATATTTGAAGAACTTAATGGATTCTGCTAGTGGGATTGTTGTGAATTGTTCAAATAGACAATTATTTGAAGTCTTGATTAGACCTTCTCATGTTGTGGATTTACAAGTGGGTGAATGCACATGTAGGGAATGGCAAATAAGACGATTGCCTTGCAAACATGTTTGTGTCGTAGCCCATAAAATTGGATGCAATGTTGAGGAATATTGTTCTTATATTTTAGTACTCAATGTTACCAAAGTTGTTATGTTGAGACCATCAAGCCAATCAAATCAAGATAAACCACTTGTTGATTTTAAGAATGTTGAAGTCAAGCCCCCAACCACTAAGAGAAGGCCGACGACCAAAGAAAAAAAGATTCCTTCGCAACAAGGATTGGAAGTAAAAGACATACACATGTTCTAGGTGTAAGCAGAAGGGACATAACCAAAAATCATTCTCAAATCCTATATTTGAATAGTATGTATTTTTCTGTAACGATTTTATGTTCAAATGATTATTTGTTTCTCATGATTTCCTAATCTTGTGATTGATTTCATTTATTCACTTGCTATAGTGAGTCCGAGACACTCTCCTATCCAACCTCCACCAATGAGATGTATTAGAGGGCATGGTTTTTGTTTTGTGAGAACTAGCCAAACGGAAAAAAAATCCAGGAAGAAAATTCTACAAATACAAGGTAAATTATCTCCAACTATTTGTTTTCGTTCTTTTACATCTACTAATAAGAATTTTTCTTCATGTTCTTTATAGGAGATGAATTGTGACTTTTTCATGTGGTGTGATAAAGTGCAAAATTTCGTGGATTCAACAACAACTTGCGAAAAGATGAGAGATAAAACAATTAGATAATAGAATTGCATGGTTGGAGGATGACTGAGGGGTTCAAAATCACTTATAAACAAAGCAAAAGTGGTTGTGCAGTCCTTACCAAAGACATTAGCATTTTTAAGTATTCTAGTGATGGGAGTGATGGTGACTCACACTCACAAGAGGACATGAATGTGCACTTACATTGAATTTCAATTTTACTTTTTTTTGAGATGTGAAACAATTAGCAACTTCTTGAACATAGATGTTATTTTATTTCAGTTTCTAGTGGCAATGTATCTAGTTGTGGTTCTCTATGAACAATGTTATGTTAGATATTGTGTTGTATTGGAATAGTGTGCTAGGAGCATGTTATGCATCTCTTTACTTGATGCCTAGAAAAATATATACTTTCTTTCGCTCCTCCTTTTAGATGGTCTGTTCAGAAATACTCAATTCTCAGGTTCTTAAGTGTGATATTTTTGATATCAAGGATAGAAAGATATATCCTCGCTCACTGAATGTAAGGAGAGGGGCAGTTCATGCAAATGAAGGGCCAAATGTAGGACTAATTGCTGGAGAGGCAGGTGATGCAAGTTACTGGAAGTACATCAATCCTACTTCTTGTAGGATCAAGTTTTCTAGAGCAGATCAGGTACAACGAAAAATATCATCACAAACCTTCAGACTTATGCAGTTTTGTTCAATTTCACATGAAAAATATTTATCAAAGTTGAATATTGTGTTTATGCATTCTCCAAGAAACCAGTCTACTATGTATAGACAACATTCTACATACTGATTAGCCGGACGCAAGAAATGATTAAGATATCTTGAATTAAACGATGTAGACCAGAGTGAATTCTTTGACATGGGAGATAACAACGACAAAGATGAGACAAAATCTTTAGCATGACAAAAACATTTTTCATGTGAAATTGAACAAAACTGCATAAGTCTGATCTCAACAAAATGGCAGGTGAGTCAGAAGGCCAGCGCAAGAAGTCTGATCTCAACAAAACTGAGCCCCGCTCCCTGCTCCCACGCAACAGATGGCCAGCGTAAGAAGTGGGTCATACTGCTCCCACGCAACGCAACAGATGGGCATTTTAGATATTTCTCCTGACCTAAATTAAAGATTCAAAATTTTTGAGCCGGATGTTAAAATACATTAGTCAATGGACTTAAAAATAACTCCTCTGTCTATATTGGATCGGATGTTGATTCATACAAATATGTGTGATGGTGAGTATAAGTGTGTGAACTAAAATAATTGTTGGCATGATTTAAATTGTAAATTCAAATACTTTAAAATATGAGTCAAAATTTTTTAAAATAATGATTACTCGTGATTGAAAGATAGAAAACATCACTCGAGAATCGTCTAACATGGATCCTAAAAAAATAGAGACTAAAAATTAACATTTTTGCGGACTTCTTTACATAGACATTTCAGATAAGAACTCACAGATAAGGCACCCTCGCTGTCAATTAAAACCGCTAATTAATTGTCTCTTAAGTAAATTGGCCACATTTGGACCCTTTAAAAAAATCACGTTCAGATGAGGTGGTAAAAGGATTTTTCGTTTGAGTAATACGTAGGGCACAATGATTAGAATTTAGGCACGCCATGGTCGCAGCAAAGAAATATTTCTGTTTCTGAGTCCGTGTTCGCTTCTTCACTCCACTAAATAAAAGCCTGGATCAGAATATTTGTTGAATTAGAAATATTGCCAGGTAGTATAATCAATATTTCAGATTCCATCACACACATCCAACGCAAGATGTTAGGTAGACGGGTCCTCATCTTCTCATGCAACACGATATGTTCTACGACTTGTTGGTCTACGTACCACAATCGTAAAGAGTAAGCCAGCTGGGGGGCGGGGTTTCAGTCAGAAAATAGGACAAACTCCTATTCACAGGGGAAAGAAAAAAAGAGTTATATTTTCCAAGGTGAAAAAGATTATTTTATCTCCAAGTGCTTACCACTCAAGCAAGACTCGAGAAACTTCTAAGAAGAAACAAGATTTTCCCCAGACCTCTCCTTCCCTCTCTCAACGACATCACATGATGAGATACTCTCTCAAATTTCTAGTTGGGATTTTTTTTTTTTTTTTCAAAAACAGTAATCCAAATAAAACCACTTACCCAACCGACCCCAAAAAAAAATACTTGAGAAAACCCCAGCACGCCCCGAGAAAGCAGACCAAATTTGAGCTTCCAAGCAAACACCATGTTCAGTCACGTTTGGAGATGCCGGGGATGGTTCGGAAACCTCCCTACGAGGGAGAGAAGAAAAGGGCAAGTTTACGACCGTCTGCGACTTCCATGGTGGTTCGGGGGACGTGGGAGATGTGGGATGGGGGGGAGAGCTCGTGCTAGTGCTGGCCAGCCAGCCAGCCATTTCCCCTCCCTCCCTGGGCATGGCAGTCTCAATACGTCTTCTTCTCCTTTGTCCTCTGTTTCTAGGCAAGTCTCCGCCAGCTTGAGCCCACACAGCAGCGGCAACTGCAAGCGATCCCACCTGGCCGTCTATTAAATTTGCCCGCCCCCCACCCCCGTCCCGGAAGCATCCCTGCTAACATTTCTGAAACCGAAACCCCCCGGGGACACCCTATAAGGAGGTCTGTTCGTCCCTCTCCGGGGTCCCAGCTGTGGGGTGTCTCGCAAAGGGTGCCGTGGTGCCCGTCAAGCGAACCGTTCGTCTCCTTCTTTCTTCTTCTCCCGTCCCTCCTTATTCGTAAAAATGCGGGTTCTTAATGCGATTAAACAATGTGCTTGTACATAGTTTCGTTGGGGAATAGTTAAAGATGCACCTTACTCTAGTTATGTTATTATAACGAGTCCCTTTAACCCAAATTTCATTGGTTGGTATAGCTTTACCACGTACGTACGTCTGTCGCCTCTGTGGTCTCTAGCTCAACTGCAAACAGATTGAGAGAGAGAAAAAAAAATAGTGTATTTAAATTTTATATTTTGTATTTATATATTATTTTTTCCATTAGTTAATGAAAAAAGAACGTAATGCACTCATCTAATGAGAAATAAAAAATTAAGTGTAAAATTTAAATACATTAAAGTTTTCTCAAAAAAAAAAAGAAACAATCGTACCTTTGTTGAATCTAACGTATTATTGTGGTGGTCCACATGATGGCCAGCATGTCCCTTGAATCACCTCACTTGTGGGCCGAGGAATCATGGGGTCCAACAACTTGCGTCCATTAGCCACGAGATACTTCTGACGTCCATGTATCTTGTCAGCGACCCGCTACCGGCGCCCGCCGGTCTTACTCGCTACGTGTCGCTTGTCGGACCGTCCATTTGGCGGTGGGGGCACGTGCGCCGTTGTCCCGTTTTCGGCTCCTGAGACCGGGGAAGGGGATCTCTCTCTCTCTCTCTCTCTGGTTTCCGCTCGGGGTCCAGTGTTCCGCGTGTGACACGAAAGGAGCAGCTTCCCAGACAGCGGACGGGCACACACGTCCTTTCTGAGGGCATTTGATCCCGAATCCGGGCATCTTAAGCTTATGCGTAGCCTCGGCTGAGCGCACCGGACGGAGCGAAAGATCTACCCCGCGCGAAAGCTCACCTTTTGTGGACGCCGTGGGCGGTGAGGCAGAAACGACAACCATGGACACGCCCTAATTAGAAAGTGTGATCCCTTTTTTCCCTCTGAAACGCCGTCATTAAAAAGTAAACAGCGAAAAAAAAGCTACTTACTAACATATTTACTTGAATCGGTCTTAAATGTGAAAAATAAAATTTAAAAAAAACGTACTTTCTTAACATAACTATGACCTGAATTTGGCAGATCAGAACTTTTTTTTTCCAATTCTTAAAGTCCTTCCTTTTCTCTCTCCCCTTTTTCTTTCTACATGTGACACTTAATTAGAAAAATGGAATTATGTTCTTATTGAGAATAAGCTAAAAATTCAAAAAGGGAGTCAGAGTTGTATGTGTTAAAATATCAAAATAAATAAATCTATGAAAAAGTAACGCCGTACACCTGTCTGGCAACAGCCCCATTAAACCGCCCCTCTGCCTCAGCCCTCCTCACCCATTTCCTTCTTCCTTGCACAGGGTGGTTCTCCTCCACCAGATCCCAAGCGACGAGAGCACCTCTTCCTTCACCAGAACAAGAAGGAAGAAGAAGATGCTGCTGAGGAGCGCTTCGACGCCGATCCTGGGATCCCTCCTCGCCTCCTCCTCGTGCGCCGTCCCCTACTTCTACGAGAGCCCCAACCACGGCGCTGCCGGTGGCTCTGGCAACCCCCTCGAGAGGACGCACTCCGACACCCTCCACAAGCTCTCCTTCCACCCCCATGGCGGAGCCGCCGCTCATGGCCCTCACCTGAACGCGGCCGCCTCCTACCACGCCTTCTCCTGCCAGTTCTCCCCTTCTCCTGCCGCCCCAGAGGTGGGGCCCTTCGCTGGCGGCAGCTTCCGGAGGGTGTGCTCCGACGGCAACCTGCAGGACCTGGCAGGGGTGGACTGCCTGGACGAGCCTCGCCGGCGCCCTAACCAGCAGCAACACTTCCCGGCAGCCGGCTACCGCCGGGCAACCGTTCTCAAGACCATCCCGTCCTTTTCGTTCCAGAGCTCCAAGGAGCGGGAGGACAACCCGGACGTGGTGGCGGAGGTGGAGGGGATAGAAGAAGAAGAAGAAGCTCGCAACAAGTGCAGGATCGAAAGGTCCGTCACCATCGGCGAGAGCTTCTCTGGAGAACTTTTCCCCGGCGATAAAGCGAGTGCGGTTGGGAATGCCGGAGAGGAACCCGTTGCCGCGCCTCTGTTCCTCGCGAGGGGGCTCGGACTGGGCGTCGGAGATGCAGGATCGGGTCTGATCGTCGGATTCGGAGATGGCGCCGGTGGAAGAGGCGGGGAGCACCCGGTCACGCTGGGCAACGGCGGAGAGCAGTCGGATATGGAGGCGTATTACAAGAAGATGGTGGAGGAAGATCCCAACAACGCCCTGTTCCTCAGGAATTACGCCCGGTTCTTGTACCAGGTAAGGAGATTTCAAAACCCCCCATGACCAGAATCCATGGTAGTTTCTCTCTGTCTGTAGATTCTCATTATAGCTGCAACTTAAAGTAACCTTTTTTTTTTCTCCTCAAATTGAAACAAACATGAACACCCACGTGGGGTTGATTGATTTCTTCAACAGCCTGTGTCCATCATGGGTCTGTCAAATCCAACAAAAAAAAACTCCTCCTTTTAACGCACTTCTTCTCTTCCTCCTCTCTCGGTCGATGCAGAGCAAGGGCGATCCCCAGCGTGCAGAGGAGTACTACTCCCGCGCAATACTCGCAGAACCCGGCGACGGGGAGGTCCTGTCCCAGTACGCCAAACTAATCTGGGAGCTCCATCGCGACCACGAGAGGGCCAACAGCTACTTCGAGCAGGCGGTTCAAGCATCCCCCCAGGACAGGTCTCTTATCAACATAATACTATTCCAATCGGAAGCTTCTTTCCACCATTGTAGGTGGGTCTGAACTTTGCTTCTGCATCTGGACAGTCATGTTCTAGCCGCGTATGCGAGCTTCCTGTGGGACACAGAAGATGAGCAAGATGGCGACGAGGAAGTGGCCGGCCTACCTGGAGACTACGCGGGGACCCAGGTCTCCTACGGAGCCCTCGCTTCCGCTCACGTCTGACGGTGCGCTTAGCGGACCAGCTAGGAGCAAACTGTTTCTGCCTAACTCGCGCTTGTCCACGCAGAGAAGCTGATCCGAATATTTTTCGATGGCAAAGCGTGCGCCGAGTTGTTGTATGCAAATCTGTAGATCTTAAACGCGTCGCTCATTCTAGAAGGTAGTGTACTAATAAACGCGTTCCCCGGTTTAACTTTCCGAGGATGATACCGAGGGAAATGCAATGAAACACTGCAAGAGAACCGGTAATAGTTTGGTGGAATCGACGATAAGATTTTCTGTGTATAAATTATTATGAGAAAGGAAGTTCTAGGTCTATCATGCATGCTTTGATATTTGCTCATGTATCATTCCCAGTGAGAAGAACCTGTATAGAAAGATTTATCTGAACTTGTATGGACTGTTTTATTATAGTCTTCCTAGAACCCTGATAGCAAGTGTCACGTAAATAACTCGACATGATGCTTCGACACAACTCGTATATGAGGGCATCCAGCTAGCTCTCTTCGGGAATAATGTCGCATCTCTGGCTAAATATCTTGTGAAACTTTATCACACGTCTTTTAGCCGCATGATTCAATTCTTTGTATCACATTCTTTGTTATACTTGTACTTCTCAAAGATCATTTAAATTTCTGCCATCCAATTCAAAACTATCATACTTAAATTATTTTCTTACCATATACATATACTGATATTCTCCAAAGATAATGAGATAATAAGATGGGAAGCCAAAAAAAGGATTGGATCTCGTTCGCGAACCAACATATCTTTGTGTGGGTTAGGGTCACCCGGACTTTGAGCATTACCTTTTTTCTTTGAGCATTGCTTTGTGCACGGGCGGACGTGCCGCACCAGGCAAGCGCGCGGGCGCGACCGCATGGGGCGTCCCGTGCGCTCTGGTGCGGGCACAAATCATTTGCACGTCCGCCCGTGCAAATGGCATTTCTCTTTTTCTTTTAGAGAGACTTTGAGCATTACTTTCACGTACTAGTCTGCAAACAGATTAATCCGCATTATAAGGTTTCAAAGAAAATGGGACATAATGGCTTGTTTTCTCTAGGTAATCTTTGGGCCTCGATGCGGTCTTGCTTTCGGTCTGTACTGCCCTCCTGAATTAAGCAGGCCCACTTATGAGTGTCCAAAACCCTGCCAGAATTGATCTACATAAAATGTAATTAATAGTATGGTAAATGGCGCATACAAAGACGATTAAGCAGGCCCACTTATGAGTGTCCAAAACCCTGCCAGAATTGACAGCAACTTAATACATTCTCCCTGCTCCAGTTTCGACAGTGGATTACCACCAAAAAGTAAACAATGTTCACAAAAGAACTACAGTATTTCCTTTGGATTGGTACAAAAGAATAGCTTAAACCCAGTTATAGAAACAAATCGTAGCATCTCTTCAATATGAACATAGTATCAAAAACAAATAGATGGGCAAAACACCCTTGGAATAACATTAACGAGGGCAAGGATAACTTGCGAAGCACGGGGTCCGTGGAACCGATACAGGGCTCGATGCTCAGGTAGAAACTGGGTTCACCTAGAAGATTCCTAACTTGGCACAATTGACAAAAGAAAACCAAACACGATACACAACATGAGATTAGACAGTTTGACATCACTCGGTACTCGAGAAACCACCTCAATTATATTTGATCTGCTGAGGACATAACATGAATAATTAAGTTAAAAAAGAGTCCATAGGATGCAATAAACTCACCTAAGCTAAAGCAAAAACGCCCATATCCCTCTCCTGTAGAAAAAAGGAAAGAGGAACAGAAAAAGACGCGGGATTCCCGCCAAAGATAAACAGTGGAGACGCGCATTTCAATGCCAGCAACTCCCCACAGAATAATGGTCGACGTTTGGCTGGGAGAAGTATACAGGAAAGCAGGAAAGGACCAGAGTCCTCATATAGAGGTCGGTCTCCTCAAACTTAAGCTGCAGCATCGGATAGGCCCTGTCCGTTCCTAGACACCTGGGAGCCTAATATACCCCGTTCTTGACGTGGGCCCCGTTGATGATACCCATTTCCCCTGAGCCTGGTGTTGTAGTCTCCGCGTTCGCCACCGTCTTGCGTGCCTCCCCGACCAAATGTCCTGGAACCAAAACGCCCTCTAGGTGCCTCTGACTGGTACCCTCCCCTTCCTCTACCCCTTCCTGCCCAGAATGGAGGAAAAGATAAGTTCAGGAAATTAAGCACTCTTGGCGTGAAGAACCAAAACTTATTGGCCAAATGCATCCTAAAATTCCACAAGCATATTAATGCAAACATGAATTAACATATTATAAGTAGGGGCCTACACATGAGTCATTCAAAATAAGTCTAATACATGACCAAAAACAAGAAGTACGCCCATCCATCAACCACCATCACCACCGACTTGTCACATCTAAGAGCTTTCTTTGGGTACAAACCTTGTGACACATTTAGCCAACTAGATAACACTGATTAGTCACCCGTACCTAAACCAACTTTTTTTAAACGCATGGACAACAAAATAATATGTGAATTTTACTTGTTTCCCACCAAATATCTCCATGCTACAACCACAGTCCTCAAGGGAAAACCCAAGTGATCAAAAGAAGTCAAATATCTATTGCATCACCCCATTCTATGCCCATCTCCTTCAAAAAACCCTCAGTCACTGAACGTGATACAGAACCAGTATGCACAATGACTGTCCTAACCACTAAAAAGCCAGCACCTGATTTGATAGGAAAGCGAGGAAGAATCATAAAAGTAAACGAAATGACGTTGAATTACAAATGGCAGCAATCATCATGACACTTACTTCCACGAGCCGCAAGGCTACCAGGTCTGCGTTCTTCTACATATATGTTTCGTCCACCAAATAGAATTGGAGATGCCTGCCAAGAGATAAATCAGAACATGAGGAAAAATAACCACCAGTGTGCACTTCAATTACACAACTTGAACAGAAAATTACAGAATGCAAGACTTGAAATGTCAGACACTAGGACGGTCAAAGAATTTTCGACATACAATACAGAGAACCCTAAGCAATGTTAGTGGTCAATAGCCACGCTGTCCTTACAAAACTATGTAAATGCAACAAACATATTATAGCTTTAATCTTCCTTCAGTGGGATAACCAAGTACATTATCCCAAGACATGAACCCAAATAGTTTTAGTACACATGAAATGCCTTCTTAAACTATACTAAAAATATGTAGAATAAGACTAATTCAAAGTACGAGACATCATCAACTGCACTTAAGACATCTTTTAGAGCAGACAGCAACTGCATCTAAGGTGTGAGAAAAGTGATCACGCAATGCCAAAACTTTGCTATGTAGAACAATACACAGTGGATGCATTGTATACATATGACTAAACGGCAGATATCCTACATTTCACAACCATTAAATGAACAAACCTTAAGTGCATTTTGAACACCAACAATATCCTCAAATTCAACAAATGCATAATAGACACCAGCATCCTGGAAAACAAATAAATGAAAAGAGAATTTAATAAGTTTCTTTGCAACACAAAAATATACCTACACATACATATAATAAGATAGAGAAATAAAAGGGGGCGCCACCTTCCGGCTCTTAATAAGAACTCCATCACGCTTGATTCTACCAAAGTTTTTGAACTCCTGCTCAAGTTCGGAAGCAGTGGCAGAAGATGGTAGGTTTCTCACATAAACAGATTTCACCTCACCTAATAAGAATGAGAGTGAATTTCATACACAATAACCAAAGAAATAAAGAAGAAAATGGTACAAATGCACTAAAATGAACAGAAATTGCCTGAACTTAAAAAATTTGAAGGATTCAGACTGATTTTCTCCAACACTTTTGAACACACAATTATCTTCTAAACCTATGTACAGACATTGTAGTGAATGCACATAGGAACCGATCACCAGCATTTTAAAGAACTTTTTTGAGATTTTTTTTAAATGCCAGGAATAGAAAGATATGCAATGTACTAAAAAACTAATGATGTTCCCCCAAAAAAGTATAGAAGGACTACAACATTCAATAGAAGCCAAGTTCATATTCACTGCCCAAAAAAACTGCACCAAACAGAAGAGAGGTGTATTTAGGAATCCTCCAAAAATTCAGTATCAATTCAAACTTCCATTGTCTGAAAATTAGTTGTGCATAACAAAGTTCATTTTCATCATCCATAAACATAGCAGGCTAATAAGAATGAGAGTGAATTTCATACACGATAACCAAAGAAATAAAGAAGAAAATGGTACAAATGCACTAAAATGAACAGAAATTGCCTGAACTTAAAAAATTGAAGGATTCAGACTGATTTTCTCCAACACTTTTGAACACACAATTATCTTCTAAACCTATGTACAGACATTGTAGTGAATGCACATAGGAACCGATCACCAGCATTTTAAAGAACTTTTTTGAGATTTTTTTTAAATGCCAGGAATAGAAAGATATGCAATGTACTAAAAAACTAATAATGTTCCCCCAAAAAAGTATAGAAGGACTACAACATTCAATAGAAGCCAAGTTCATATTCACTGCCCAAAAAAACTGCACCAAACAGAAGAGAGGTGTATTTAGGAATCCTCCAAAAATTCAGTATCAATTCAAACTTCCATTGTCTGAAAATTAGTTGTGCATAACAAAGTTCATTTTCATCATCCATAAACATAGCAGGCTGCGCAGTTAAAAAATATCAGTAAATGCACAACTGAATCTCAAAATCAAAACATTTATATCCTCATAATAATAATTCACTAACGAAATAGAGAAATCACCTTCATCATCCAGTACTGCAGCATCTTCTACTTCAGCAGTAGATCTCTCAGGTCCAGAATATGACTGCTGAGGAACAGCTTGCTGTGCCTGATGCCATTCTGATTGCGCAGGTGTACCTTTGGCTACAGTGGATTGAGGAGGTACTGCAGGTCCAGGCTGCCATTTTGCCACCCGTACCTGGCATTGATATAATATTAAAACATGATAATAAAATAGGGTAAAAATACTAGCTTACAGAAAAATACAAGGAGATATAGCACATACAATGGAGGCATATGTATGCTTTGGTTGTTCCCTGATTGGTTCCTCAACAGGTAAAGGCTGATCCTGCAAGTTAGATGCACTCACAAGTGAAGCAACAGGTTCATCCACTGGAATTTCTTCCTCATCCCTGTCGTCACCCTCAGAAATCTGCTGTTGAGGCTCAGGGATGCTGTATTTGTCAACTGTCTCACTTTCTTCAGGATGAACTGAAATTGTTGCCTCATTCTCTTGTGTTTCCCTTGCATGTGCGCTTTCAGAAACAGCTAAAGCAAAATATCACTCTGTCAGCATCTTGTCTGACAAGTGAATAAGCAACATGGGAACTTAGACCAGAGCGATTAACTAATGACTAGGAGATAGGGATCCAAAGGTCGAAACCATTATTAAAGTATAACATAATTAAACTGCAAGCTGTGTATGGGGAAATAAAATAAAAATGAGATCATTCAACCATGTTATGTTTCCCTTTTTACCCCATCTAACACAGGCCAAAAAAAAACCCAACCGCGAGAAATGGATCCCAAATCATTAGAATCTCCTAGATTCTAAATCGAGTTTTTATTTTTCAGTCCCTACAAATATATGTATTTCCCTTTTAGACCATCGTTATCATATTAGTCCCTCAAAACCTCTAAATCTTGCTTATTAGTCCCTACCAGAGGGACTTTTTTGCAAGGTTTTAGAATTTTTGAGGAACTAATATGGAGGGACTAAAAGGAAAATACACATATTTGTAGAGACAAAATAAAAATAAAAAACCCTTCTCAATCAAATGTAATTTTAATACAACTGGGTACTATCTGCAACTCTATTACCCACCTCTGCAACTGCCTAATCTAAAACATTACGAGTGTGTCATCTTTTTACATTCTCTTCACAACATGTCAATCTTTAAGTAGAATTCTCTCTCATGTAATACAAAAATAAGACATTTAAAAAGAGTGACTGCATAAAAGACATCACTTATATGCCAGTTGATCACATAAAACCAATCTGCAGTCTGCAACCATAGTAACCTATGCAACAGATTTCTACAGAGTGAACGGGATGCCTGGAAACCCCCAACTATACCAATATAGTTTTGCCCATTACCAACACTTTCCCCTTCATCCATTCACTACTTAATTGCTTGATGGAACAAAGGAAGGGGGGGAAATGTGATTTGTTGCACTCTGCAGACTTCAATTGCACTAATTCTCCTATAATGGGAAAGGCAATGGGTGATTGGATGCAAACCAAATTCACTAAAGAGAAGCATAATGAAGTAACAAATTTGCTACAGTAGCATCATGATTCTCAAAAATTCACCTTCATAAGGGCAATCGGTGGGATGTGAAAAACAATGTAAAAGGTAGATAATATTAGAATCCAAAAATAATTAAGTTTGTTTGTGTAAGGAACAATACCTGGTTCAGGAACTGGAGTGGAAGCATTAAGCTCAAAGTTACTGTGCCCTAACATAGCTGTTTGGTGTGAATGTGACTGCTCTTCATCCTGAAGGTGAAGGATATCATTGAGAACAAAATATCCTTTCTCCTGAGGAGCGAGGAAAAAGGTCTGCACAAATCCCCTCCTACTACTGAACTCCTTGGTTTGCACAAGACCTGATACCATCACCAAAACACCACTATTCCACGATTCCAGAGAATGAGCTGTTTTAATCTCAATGCCAGTGAACTTCAGAGACATGATGAGAGCATGTATTTGCTGCAATCAAAATTCCGAAAGAAAGAACTTGAGTGACAACAAAAATAGACAACCTGTTGCATCTAAAAGAAAAAAGTCTCTCAAGCATAATGTAACTTATACAAAGGATTACAACAGCATACACCTAGAGAAGCATGAAACAGACTACAATCTGTTTCTCTATCTTTATTTTCAAAAAAATATATATGAGATTAAATACATATGAAAATTCACTAAAAAATGAATGATATTGTGCATGTAAATATGGATAAGCCACCTGCTACCAAATCAAAAGGACCAAAAATTATCAGTATTCATCCGTACTTACTGGATAAACAAACTCAAGGTGACAAAGGGTCCTCCATAATGCCACACATGAAAGAAAATAAGTGAGTTGCTATTTCAAAACAATCATATAAAAACCTATGTTCATTGAGTTCGTCATCAGACTCATCACAGACTCTAATGTCCGATCTTTAGGATCATGAGCAGGCAAGCATGTCCAGGTTTCCACAATTGTGGGAATAATCTCGAACATCCCCCCCCCCAATATCTATGTTTTAAAACATACAAATTTCCACAGTTCCAAACAAACTACCAACAAACTGAGATATTCTAAACAGAAATAATACCTCCCATATAATGCACAAACAATCATCTCCCGATCTTGCAGTTAAAAAAGGGACTCAAACCCCAGGCAATCACAGAGTCCAGTGCAGTGCCTGTTTGTGCTGGCGGCGGACTGCACCTCAACTGCCAGTTCTTGATCCAACAGATGGATTCAAGGTACAGGAGGCGATCCCCAACAGCCCAATCGCAGTATTGCAGGCATGGAATCGGACAGCTAGCTGCTTGCCTGCATGTGCCTTCCCCATTCTGCTTTCTCCTTTTCTTTGGTCTGAATCAATCCATTGGATCAAAATCCAACCATTTAGATGCAATTTGCTCCAGTGCATGCAGGGGCTGCAGCAGACTGTATCACTACCCTTTAGCCCCATCTATGTGGTACAAAAGCATGGCATTAAAAATGAGTTTATGCAGATTAGTAGCAGACAGGGAAGGTCAAACAGAAGCCAGCTTATGCAGACTTAAAATTTACAAGCATTTAGATGGTTCAAGCCCAGCTTAGTAGAATACTGCAATACTATCATTTTGCCTGGCACAAATTTCTAAATTCACTTCTTTTTTTCTCTCATTACATATTCTGGAAAGTAATTCTGACTAAAATACTTGAAAATGTATTCCCAGGAAAATTCTTTCAATGTCCATCCTCAAACTCGTTTGCCGCTGCATCCTCCACTAGTCATTTGCATGACCTCTTAGCTGGTAAGCTGCCAACAGTGTTTTTTTTCATCTTCTGCGCACTCCATGGATTCAAATGCCCTTTCAATTTCATTTATCCAATGCTCTGTCAGGTCTGGATTGGCATCTTGTGCAAATGTGGACAGGTTCAGCTACAAGAAACGTACCACCCTGAGCAACAGCATCCTCTTCTGCACCTACTTCCTAAGACTGATAACCAGGCAAGCATAGTTCTTCCACATGGCTTTCTCCTACAATTCACAGTAACTCAACGGTTAAGGTAGACAATTACACACGGTTGTGAGCAAACGACAAATAACTATGCTTATTACCCTCACTTTTATATCCTGTGGGTATACATCATAATATTCTAACACTTAAAATTGTCCGTAGGTAAAACTCTTATGCTTATTTCCTACTGTGGGTATATATGGTCTATACCAATTGATAACCCACACTGTCACACATAGGTAAAATCCACAGGGATAGCCAATTCACTTGTGGCACATAACAAGAAGTTCCAGGAGGTCGGCATGGATGTGCTCCAGATATGAGGTGCCTATGGTTGGATTATTGAGAATAGCAGCTTTCAAAGGCTGGCACAACCTGTTGACAATCTTTGCCTTCAAATACCTGTTGACAACCTCTGCAAAAAGGATACAAGATTATGAAACTAGGAAATAACACAAGTTGGTTGGAGACTTGGGAATCCTCGAGATCTAAGTGGGGCACCAACTTGGCTTTAGACTTGGGTTTGCTACTCAGGGCTTTGAATTTCAGTCTATCCAATAGCATATGGGGCCTTGGGTCAGCTCAAAACAAGCGTGGACTTTGCACAGAATGTTTAAAGGTACACATCATGTAGCAGAACAATTGGCGTGGCCTTTTCAGGCATTCACGGGATATCTCAGCTGTGGGTAAGTTAAAAACAATGGAAAGATAATGCACTTTCTAAGCACAAATGTTTGGAGAATAATTCTCATGCATACCCATTAAAACGAATCGGTAAATCCATAAAAGCTAAAAATCTCATTTAGGCTTGTTCATTCCAGTACCTGGAGTTTCTCAGGAATCATGAACACCAGCCACTCAAGACCTTATTTGATATGATCCAATCTTCTTCTATCAAAGAAGTGATATTCCAATATAGAAATTACCTTAAGACTCTTTTCTGATGTACTTTGGAAACAAAGGTAGTGGCATCTCTGCACCATTAAAAGTTACTTCTCACTCTCTACCTTTTACTTTTGAGCTCATATCTTAAGACCCATTTGGTTGCTTTTGATATAGCATGCTGTCATTGTTGCCCTGAGTAACTTAGATTGACCATGGCCAATCCACATAGCCAATTCAATATTCCATGCTGCGAACACCTGGGGAGCCAAGGTGCACATCCTGGGAACCCTAACCTCACTCAGACAATCCCATTTAAAACTCAAAGCCCGTTACACAGTTGCTTATACAAATGGAAGCCCTCGTGCATAATGCCCATTCACCCTCACAACATTCCCTTTTGTCTACCTCTGTTTTCAAATGCGGGATTTCTAATATATTTACCCAGTTAGATAACAAATTGGCACATTTCCGATAATTGAAAACAGGAATTTTATAGGCTTCAAACGGCTTCATAACTGTTTTGTTGTAATTAATTATATATCTATATATCATTTAAAAAAAACCTCAAATGACTATAGCAACGGAATAGACATTTGAGGCCCAGGTGACCTCTCCGTTGCACATAGATATGCCAAAAAAAATGGCTAAGCAAAATGACAGCTTGAGAAATACAGAATTAGACATCAGAGGATCCACTAGACTATATAATAGTATATGCACATGGACTCTGGCTAAGAGACCACTAAGTCAGCCGAATTTTAGAAATGTGTCATATTAGATACCATTCATTAAGGGCTTCCTTTCCTAAAATCACATTAAAATTTTGACATCTAAATTCAAAACCAACACATAAAGTTATATATTTTCCTCGGTAAAGGTTAGCCACCGTTGCCGTGTTGCCATTATCCTAAGTCGGACAAGAAGACAACTGAAATAAACCATTCATATGTATTCAAAAGCTACTGCTGATGCTATCACAGAGATTAGGGGAACTCTTTCTTTACGGAAGTTTTCCAGGACGGCAATTAGCCATATGCAACACTGACCGGGAAGCATTTAAAGGAACTAAGAAAAAATGAAAAACAAGAGCAGAACCAGAATTACCAGCATGCCAGATGCTGTCTCCGTCATGCTCCCATCGATGTGCATCATGGTGCTCAAATCCGTGTAGAACTGATGGACGAAATCGGGCTGCTGCTGGAGAACCTGGTAGTACTGCCTCACGAAGTAGCTTCCCACCTGCTCCAACCCGAAAAACAAACAAAGAGACAATCCGTAAACCCCCGAGAAACCCTCCAGGAGAACAAAAAACCACGGATCGATGGCCATCCCCACAGACAGCCCCCGGCGCCTCCTATACGAAGGAATCAACAGTCACCTGGATAGCGCTGACGGGACGCACATACGCGGTCGCCATTGTTGCCCTAGCAGAGCATACAGCGGGCGCCGGCACACACACCTCCCACCACCACCACCACCACCACCACCAGGACCTCCACCGGCACCACTCCCCCGTCTCCGCTCCTGAAACCCTAGATCTGCAAGATCGAGATCTCGGCGGCGGCGGCGGCGGCTTTTTGACTTCGCGCCCAAGAGCACTGATCTGAGATTTCTCGCTCTGGGGTCCAAATAAGAAGAGAACCTTCCTTCCGCTTCGTGGCCTCACAGGTCCGCTTTATCACCAATGGAGGCGCACTTTAGCGCGGCCGCTAGGCGCCAGCACAGTGTGGTCGCGTGGAGGGATTGAAGCCGTCAGATGTCCAGAATGGCCATCACGTGGGTACGTGGCTCTCGGTTGACGCCGGTGAGTCTAGGTTTCCTCCCTGTCCGTCCGATCGGTGTCCTCGTGGACGGTGTCTAATCGCACAAGGACAGAGCGCACGTGGTTTGGCCGTAATTTTTATGCCGAATTTGGGTGGCCTGAGCGGACGCGGGGAGGGTTGGGTCGCCAGTTGTCCGACCCTTTTCACGGCTTAACGAGGAACTTTTACGGTGGCAGCGGCGGCAATCATCGCCCCCACTTCTAGATTCGCATAAAGAAAGGGGGGGTTCAAGTTGACCTGAAAATTGAATGAAGTGCTTCGGAATTAAATGGTTACAGTAAAATACGAATTGAAAGTTTTAATATTAAAAAAACAGAAATATTTATTACTAATTTGGACTGATACAAATTTTAAAGTGAATTATTTGTCAAGTAATTTTATTTATCAAAATTTTTATAAGATTTTTTTTCTCCCTCATCTTCATCTTCGATTAATAAATTTATTTGATAAGTAACTCTAGGGAAGTGTCAATTAGGCCGGCCTGGAGGCCCAGAAGCCTGGCCCAGTTTTAACAAGATTTGGGCCGAAAAATGAGTCCGTTACAAATTTTTGGCCGGTCCGGTCCGGTTCGGAAAAAAATAGGACCAGGTTTGAACTTTGTGTGACCCGGCCAGGTCGGCCCGTCCAGTCCGGAAAAAATAAAAGTAAAAATAATTTATATTAAATATAAATTTTATATTTAGAAAGAGAATTATATTTATTTTTTCTATAATAAATCTACTCAAAAATATAATCTTTTATAAATTAAATATTATATAGATATAAGTAAAATGTATATTATTTTTTTATAAATATATTATAGTAGATATATTAAAATTAATATTATATAAATAAAATAATAATTTTCTTATATTTTTCGGGCCAGATTAGGCCGGACTTTTTTTGAGTCCGAACCGGGCCACCCATACCGGGCCTACCTCCGGGCCTGAGACACGCCCGGATCAACTCTTAGAAAATCGGGCCTGGGCCGGGCCTAGCAAGGTCCGGTCTAGGCCGACCTTGCTAGGCCCGGCCCATTGATACCCCTAGTAACTCGCCTAAAATTTGTTACCAATCAGAACCTATGACAAATATTTTCGTTGAAAAATAAGAATTAAATAGATTGACTTGTAGCATCGAGTGTCTCAAGGTTTGGTCATTTTATTAAAAAAAATATTGAAAAATAAATATAAACATGAGATTCAACACCCCCATACGATATCACACGCAGAAATTTATTTATTTATCATTTTTATTCATTAAAAGTGACAAATAAATTTTATTGGACAATAATGTGGGGTTGAAACCGTAAGTTGGGCTAATCTCTTGTTGAAGAGTATGTGTGATTCCTAACTAGGTTGGAAGTAAATATTTCTTAAATTTATTATATCAGAACAAATTAAATTATTATTAAATAAATTGTCAAAATATTATAAAAACAAGCATAAATAATAGTTAGATTGTGGACAGTGTATAGGCTACCAAGTTGGTAAAACTTTCGAGTTTCACGTGTGGTGTTTGTGTAGCTGCACCGCCTATAATTTAGAAAGGGAAAAAAAAGTTACTAGGTCCAACATCCGAGCAGGTTGCTAAACCTAAAAGAAAAAAGGATATTTTTTATAGCATCTTACCCTACGATTAGAATCGGATGGGATCAAATTGAATGTTTTTACTAAAACGAAATGTAGATATAATTTAATCAATTATATGAGATGTACTCTGCTTAGACAACACTTGCTACACATATGATGAGTATTATTTTATTAGACAAATTAATTAAGAGTCCTTAATTGAAATAGAGATATCTTTATTATAATAAGACTTAACATATATTGTAACAAATTATAATATTTATTGTAACGAGTTATAGTTCTGTCGAGGATTAAAAAATAAGTTAAACATCTGATAAGAATTTATAATTAATTTATTATATTTTATTTGAAAGAAAAATTACATAAAATATGTAACCTTAAATTTTATATATTATATTCTATACCTTAAAAAAATCATTACCTCATTTGATTTCATCTGTTTAATTCAACCATATATACTTAAGTTTAAAGAGTAGAAAGACTAGCTTGTCCCTTACAACTATTTTTTTCAAAATGAGAGGACTCCGGTTAGGTCGATCGGTTAGAACTCTTGTTTAAAAGCAGGAGGTCCCGAGTTCGATTTTTGGTGATGAACTTACCTGATTTACATGTAATCTTCGAGGTGTGTAAATCTGAGATTTTTTCAGGTCAAATTGGGTAAGGACAATACGGGTATACGAAAAGTATGAGCTGTCAAGTCCTGATCTTGGAGTTCACGAACATCAATCTCTGAACCTACAAAACCACACGGAATGGGATTTCCTCGTTATAAAAAAAAACTATTTTTTTCAAAATCTCTATTTATCTCTCTCAAAAATCGGCGCCTACTCTCTTACTAAAAGAGGAAACAGCTTTTTCACTGCTTCCACTTCCCCTCCGTCGTCTCTCTCTGCATTCTCTAACTCCAACACTTCATTCCTCTTTTAAGAGAGATATTTTACTAAATCATCTCTTATTTAATATTTTACTAAATCATCTCTTATTTAACAATTCTGTTAAGATAATAGTGGAGTATTTCTGTTATTCTGATGGCCAACTAATCATAGAGTGAAAACTAACTAAATTTTATATTTCAGGACTATAAAATACAATATGCAAATTTTGGGGGTAAACATATGCATACATGTATTTTAGGGGCTTATTTGAATTTGGTGAATTTTGATAACACAACTTTTGTTTTCAAAACAATAAAGTGCTTAAATAAAGTCACAAGAAAGGGATAGAGAATTAGAGTTATTAGTAGTAAAGAGTTTAAGTAAAGTATAGGGCAAGAATATATATATATATAAAAGGACGGCGAACAGTTGAGTTGGTTGGTCAATCGTCACCTCTCGCGAGTGTTAAATGCATGTTCATATGTTTTATAAGTTGGGATGCAAATGGGTTATGTAGAGGGCATAAAGTGGTCAACGAATTTTTATCATCCAATTTTATATTGGTTCTTAATCTTTTTTGTTGAGAGATAGAATGAGTGGTGATGGAGGCCTCGAGAGCAGTTCTCTAGTGACATGAAAATTATGAACATATGTAAATACAATTATAAGAGTTTAAGATGAGTATATATTTACAATTTCTAAAATTAATTTTAGAATATTCAAATAAAGATTAAGAATAAGGCTAAAAATAAAATTAAGTGATGCGGTAATGATTTGGCTAATTTAACCTACAGTAAATAAATCTGCCACATGTTTTAACATATGTCCTTTGTCTAGAAATTTGTGTTGGCTGTTAAGCTGCAACAGTTGTAGCAACCTAAAATTATGAAAAAATTATAAATATGATTAATAAGGAATGACATAGTCACAAATCTCAAATATTTGGATAGAAAACTTAAATAAAAATCTAAGAGGATGACTAATGATAAAAATGCTAAGACACATTACATGTCTTGGTGATGATAGCATCTAGAATTGTGGCCATTGTGAATAATTTAGTCCAACTTAACTTTTAAGTTAATTGCTCAAGTTACTTACTATTAAAATAATGGGAAGAGTTACCTTCAAAATTATAACTATCATCATTAGAGAGTCTAAAGCTACGCTTATAGATACATAAAAACTGACTGCCTTCTTCTTTTTCCCTAGATATAAAGGCACACTTATAGCAGCAACCAAAGGAGAGAGACAGACAGTCCTTACGACCTTTAAATCTTCTAGGGATAAGATAGGTATTTTTAAATAAAGTCAAATCATGAACCCTTCTTATTTATAATTCTCACCACATTCGTGATACTTTGTGAATGTTTCTATGATAGACATAATCAATTTGTACTATTGGTAAATTTGAAGAAAAGATTTTTATTAACATATATGATTTTATAATGTTTAACTCATCTTATTTCCTTGTATAAGACGTCGTTCATGAGCCTATCATTAAACCAAGCCATAAATGAGATCCTTGAATTCTCACCATCAATTTCAGTTTATCCTTAACTTTAATTTTATGATCAATTTATTAACAGTTTTGACTTATATCTCACTTCTATGTGCTCAATATTTGACTTAATTTTAAACTAATATAACATTTCTTATATGGGTACCAAAGAATTTTTGTTAAAAGTTAACCTTGTTTTTTCGATCAAATTCTTCTTTAAGCTAACTATATATTTTTATCAAAAATAACACCCAAAAATTTTAAAAAAATAGCTTCTAAATATATCCACCAACCATTTTCAGAAGTACCCATAAATTAACAACCCCCTCCCCTCAAACATCTAGAAATCAACTCTTAAGAAATAGCCCTAAGAATGGACTCCAAACTATGAAGAAAACAAGTCTCAAAAACATCATAATCAACTCCTAGGGCCAATCAATTACCAAACATGACTTCACCCAAATCGAGTCTCAGATACATGTTGAAACTAACTCCCAGAGTTTTATAAAACCAACTCTCAATTTGACTCTCAAACTCATTAAGAATCGATTCTTTCACTTAAATAATTGACTCTCATTTAAAAAATTGATTCTCCCACCTACACGAATCGACTCCCAATAAATCTTTATTACTCTAGTCGACTGAAATTGACTATTTGGTCGATCAAAATTTAAAAGAACTTTCATATTTTCAATCAATATTAATAGGTCCACCGAGGTCCACCGAATTTTTTAGTATGGTCAACCAATTATTTGGTTGACCAAATTTCTCAATAACTTTTAGATTTTCGGTCAAGACTAATAGATCGATCTAAACATGAATATTGATCGAGTAATTATTGATTTTCATTTAACATTAAATGATCTTCAATCTTCAATAATATTTATTTTTTCTTGACTATCCTTCATTGTTCTTAACTAATTCTCATGTTTTCTAAGGGTACTTTTAGTATCATTTCTACAAGTCTTGAACATAACACCCTTACAAGTTTGGCCATTTATATGCAATGAACTAACATAAAAGTATTATATTGGGGTCTTGGATCTCTTTTGGATTTATGTGTCAAAAGCTAAATCTAGTCTCGGAAGGAGCATTCTAACGCCTTTATTGGTCAGCTAGAAGCCTATTAGTCAGGTGTTTAGACATGACACCACTACAAATTTGTACAAGTTTAATTTTTAAATACTTGAATGATAGTTCAATAACAGTTCAACACAACACTTAGTTCATTCTAATGACAAGTTCTATTTTGTGACAAGTTCTACAAAGACATTTGTTATTATTCGAAAGGAACACTTATTTATACTTGATAATTGTCAAATCTTTACTTGAATCTTGTTCATATATGATTAGTTTATTCCTGATGACTATATCATTAATTAAAATTTATTTGAACACGATCATAGAACAAATTCATGTTCATGATTGCTAGACTCTATCTCTTGAATGAAATCACTTATTCGTTCAAACTCATTTTTTTGCTTGCTAGTCTTTAGTTTTTAAGATAATTCATTTTAGTATCACAGTACCTTCTAGTGATTTGATTCATTTGGCTTGATTAAAAGATAAATGTTATTGGACATTTTGGGCTCATATTGGTTTTCTATTTTTTTTAAGGTGGAACTCAAGACTAGAAATCCACTAGGTGGGATGAGAGCTAAGAATTGTTAATTCTTTGATTTTGATGTGGTTAATTAACCCACTAATCACCTATGATCAACCATATTTTAATGATTGCAAAAAGATAACAAAGGTTATAAAACCTTTTTGCTTACAAGTATATGTCTTAAAATATAGATAAAGTATATATAAAATTTCAAAAAGTTCATATCTACAAATCTTGAAAGTTTTGTGCTCAAAATATCTTATAAGTAAAATGAGTCATGCCCATGCAAATGTCAACATTTCACAAAAATGTCAGACATAGACTCTCAAAAATAAAATTTTGAATTATATTCATGAGTAAGATATTTTAATAGTTACTTTACATATGGAAGATCTTTAAGATATAGATAAAAGACAAAAGTGTAGCTGCCCATTATTTTATTCACCAGTCATTAAGGACAGATCGACACTTTGGCTAAACATCGACACTTTCTGATTGCAATAATATTTGTTGAGATATTGACATAATTATGTCTTAGACTTTTTGCAGTGATAGAACCTCTTCCACACGAGTTTACTTGGCCTACAAGCTTCCCAAAGAACTTATAAATAAAAATGTATTCCCTGCATTTAAATCAACCAAGTGAGGCAGCCTAAACTAGTCAAGTGCTGAAGTATTTTCTCAAAAATCAAGAGTGTTATTAGTTTGCCAAATCTCTGAGCTTCCATAGGAAAGAGAAGCCTTTAAGAGTGTTGTGCTAATCATCATTCTTTTCTAAATTATCTTGACAGCATCTTCATGTAATCACGAGAATTATGCCTAATGAAAATATATGAAAAATTTATGAATATGACGAGTAGATGATCGTGATTGCCACTAAAGCATTTTCCAAAATAAACAGATACGAATAAGGCTAAATATCTTGGAATATGAAGAAGAAGCTCCCAAAAAGTCCATGTGTATGAACGTAGTTGTAAATATGAGCGCCTCCAGAAGATGGGCAGAAGATCGAGCATGTTTAGAACACTGGCGACTTCCTGAGTGCGTTTATGAACAGTGGGATCATATTGTAGATTCTACTTCTTTTCACTTCAGCTGGCTGAGAAGCAAAGGCCTTGTGCTATAATTCTTTGTTTAAGTCTGCCAAGAAAGAGAAAATATAAGAAAACAATCTCTTAGAACTTGATTTTGTGAACTTGATTTTGTGTAGACTTTATTCCAAGTTGAAAAGAGCACCGAACAACATTGGGAGAAGTTGATTTTAACCTTTGTGGGATGAAGATTGGGTATGAATGTAACACCTCAATTTTATTTATAATAAATAATTGGTCATGTAATTTTTTTTATTACGTGATAACGTTATGGTTAATGAAGTATGCCTCACTAAAATAGGCATTTGGAGATAAACACACATGAGTTTACATAAATTGACAACCTCAATAATTAAAATTTTTATTGATAGGAAAGGTTTAAAAGGAAATTGTAATATAATAAAATGAATATATATATATTATTACACACTTGATTACGTAATGGGGTTATGTTCACCTACGTAATATGGATTACGTATTAACCCCCCCTCCCCCCCAAGCCCAGGTGAAAGCCCCCCCCGAGGAGTTCATGATCCTCATCGCCCACCAGTTGGGGGAATTCACGCACACCTCTCATATGTAAACTCTACATATACACCCATGTTGATCCTTATCCAAACCTCACTTGCTGCTGCTCTTGCCGAAGGCTAAGGAGAAGAGGAAGGAAGGTGTGCTACGTGCTAGGTGAAGGAGACTTTGAAGCTAGGTATTCGGTCTTCTGGACATCTCTGTATTACTCTTGGTCATTGTGGATGCATTTTCCTGTTTGGGCTGGAACCAAACGGGTCTCCACTAAGAGAAGAGAGGAGACGGTCGCCGGTGTGGACGATGACCTACAAATCTCAAAAGAGGATCAGGGGGCCCGATTGAAGAACCGGGGGAACCCTCCGATGCCTAAGTCAGTTGTGACTGTGGAAAGCAGGAGAGGAAGGTTCGCTGGTGTGTGCTTCGTGCGTGGGCGAGTGTGCATGTAGATGGATGCATACCTTTGCATGGGAATTATCTGTGCCTTTATAGGAGAGGGAGGCGAAGAGTTCGGACAGGATCTTCTCCCATGATGATTGAGGGGACACGTCGTTTCGTGTTCCCAGCGAAGAGTTGTCCGTTGAGACGCCTTTGGGACCCTTGATGGTTTAATACTTTGTCGTGGGACACGTGTCACACCACCTCATTAACTATCCAGAAGGCGAACATCTGTTTTGAGGACTTCTGGCAGAGGGTCACTGAGCAAAGTCCCTGTTCGGTAACCGACCAAGTTGCCCGGTACTCGGAAGCATAGTTGTGCTCGGTGACAGGCTATTCGAGGGTTCGAGCAGGCCCTGCTCGGTAAGCCGTGCCTTGGTCGAACAGGTTGCAGGGCGTTCGAAGACTGCTCTTGGGACCCTAGGCGCCTTGTGACTAGGACGTGTTCGGAAGCCTTTGGGCTGGACCCGAGGACATGTGGCTTGCTACCTGAAGGCCACACCAGCCTACTGGGTCATGATGGGCCGCAATGGGGCATGATGGGCCCTGCAGGCCTAGGGGGCTAGAAATAGCCTCCACACTTGCCCCCCTGCTCTCTCAAGCCTGCTCGGTTTCTGGAGCACTTGAGAGAGGAGGTCTGCCCGGCTGTCATTCGCATTAAATGCGATATCAACCTTGATGGCGAGAATGGTTCTAGTGTGACGCCATTTTGGTGCTCTCCTAGGGGGTGAAACTGTCATGATAGCAGGGGTGACGTGTCAAGCGGGGAACCCTGCACGGCTCATTCGAATGATCCATTGGAGCGGGAGAACTGCCGATATTGCCTTTGAATTCATGCCCTGCTTTCCTTATAAGGATGAGGAAAGGAGAAGGTGGGGGTTCACACCTTCTGCTTTCAGAAATCCCTCTCGTTCACTTCTTGTCGATGTCTTCTTCCTTGCGACGTTCGTCGTCCGTCGTCTCCCTCCCTGCTTCTTCACCCGCTGTTGGCAATGTCGCAAAAGGGAAAGCTGTTGCTACTGCCGGAGCGAGCGAGACGGCGCCGGAAGCATCGCAGAGGACGAGATACCAGTTTTTCGAGGGCTTCGCGAGCAGTATCGTGTCGGGGAAGAATACGAGATCATCCTTGCCAAGGAGGACAACTCGTACATGCTGCAGAAGCCTAGGTGCATCGCCATGTCCCTGGACTTGCTGGAGGCAGGGTGGAAAGCTACCATTGCCGGTGGTGGTGAGGCATCCTCAATGCTGGGGGATTTCCCCTATTCAGCTGACGCCAAACTCGTGGTGCATGATCTGTGTCTTCTGCATCTCTTGCAAGGTGCGTGACATCAAGCCGACGACAGACCTCTTTCGGGGCACTTCAGCCTCGCGGCATCTCCGCAGACCGGCATCAGCGTCTATTACACCAAGCACCGAGCCAACAGGATGCGGATCCACTCTCGCCCAAGTATTCCAACGACAAGGGCTGGACGCATTGGGTGTCCTTCATCGCCCGTCGCGAAGGGGGTGAAGTGCCGGAATGGGGGTTCCCTATTCGAATCAGGGACCCTCGCAACAAGGACATGGTTCCCCTCCTGATCCGAGACGGTGAGATCTCTGACCGCCTTAGCAACATCATGGCAGAGAAGGCTGAGCAGTACCTGACGGAGGCGCAGCTCGTCAAGCACAGGCTCAACCGAGCATGGAGTAACCGAGATTCCATCTATCTTCCTGCTTGATTAGAGGCCGTTCTAATCAATTTTTTTACAGCGCCGAAGAGCTGGGCGCAGGCCGTGATACGGAGGAGATGGCCCTCTATGCCGAACACATAACCATCACGTCATACATGGCAGTCGTGGGTGATGGGCCACCCCTTCCGTCCTGTGACCAGCCGCCCTGCCGGAGGGCGAGCTGCGGAAAGAGGCCTTGAAGATAAGCCTTCGGGGGGAGTCTAGACCCAAGACGGTGACGAGGGCCGCGCAAAAGTGGCCGAGGAGGAAGAGACCCCCCAGCTTCAGGTGCGGAAGAAGCGAAAGCTGGCGAAGGCGGCCGAGCAGGCGAGGCCGCAAACGGCGATCAAGACGAGACCCCTGACCACTGAAGGGGTGGTGTGGCGGAATGCCTCGGCCAAGCCCGTTAAACCGATAACGTACTTGATCCGAGTCCGCCTCCGCGAACGGGCCGAAGCCTCGCAGGGAAACCAAACCACAGTCCGTGTAAACACAAAGGAACACACCATTTTATATATATAATTCACAAGTTACATAGCCAATTTCCACAAAACTGAAAAGAAGTACAAGAGCCTGGGCATACCCCGAGGTACAACTGAAGAAAGTAAACAACTAACTAAACTACACTGTTGGAGTACTACACAGCTGGAACTACACCGCTGGAGGTACTGACTCTGCACCGCTACGGCGCGGCTCTGAGCTGGACGACGATCGTGAACCGTCCTCCTCGCTCTCACCTGTGGGGGTAGGGGTGAGCCTCGCTAGTCACTGACTCAGTAGGAACTCCCCCAACACCGAGCAAACCAAAACCACAGGTACGAAAGCAGTAAACAATACCAACAATTTATAGAACAGCTAAACAGAATATTAAAGCTGTAAAAGTACTCACCGTCTGCCGACTACGTAAAACAACTTTATAATTAAACGGCAAACCAGTACAGGTGTACAAGCTAAAGTAGAGACAGCCAACACGAGCCACTGAACTGGTTCGCGACACCAGAAACTGACTCGGGCAAGCAACACAGATCTACCTCTCAGTCTCGCAGCCACGGACGAAGGTCCAGCTGCCGCTCCACGTGAAAAGGTCAAGTAACTGGGGACCAACTAAACACACCACATGCGGACCACACGGTCGCAGGCCCATGCCTGCACCTCAGGAGACCCTGGCCCGGGCTCTCTAGAGTGAGGCACTGGAAAAGGACTAGCTGGGGACCAGTGTCGACTACTGGTGTCCGTACCCCCACTACGAGCGCGCTACAAGTGACTAAAGACAAACACAAGTGTCACTGTCCCACTGTCGTCTTTCCCTCAGCCGGACGTGCAACTCAAACACAAGAGTGAGGGTGTCCAGGTCAGACGACACAGACCTCGACGGTACAACACAAGTACCGGGACAAAGCCCCGAGCTAACAGCCTGGCTCACAAAGAACCTGGGGCACCCAACTGGAGAGGTAACCACGGTAGGCGTCGTACTACTAGCAACGTACACAGAACCACGTGCACATCATACACAACCACGTGAAACCTCACGTAAACACAAGTAACAATGGTTCACTACACGTGAACCCAACTGACTCGCGTAATACAACGCGCAGCACGAAAGTAAGTAACTAACAGCATACCTTGTATGCTAAACACGAGAGCCAGTGCACTCAGTGTACCTCATGTACCAATACACACGCATCATCGATAAATACCGTAACTTAGTCATTTCTGTTCATAACCAGTAGGCGGCAACATCGACTGCCGCTTACAAGAAGTCAACGGCAAGGATCTGGCCGTCTACATCCTGGCTGAGGAGCTTGGCGGCAAGCGATGTTGACGCCAAGTTCTTCGGCCTCAACCCCTGCAGAAACCCTAATCCGATCTACAGGTTTTCCAACCGTTTAAACTACAGAAAAATATACTGAAACGGTTCTTTTAAACAGCATGAACCCAAAACAACCCAACACACGCATGCTTTGTTCACTAAATTACTCAAACCACCCATTATCCCGTATGGTGCAACTTAATCCGAAAATACATTATCATATGATTCAGGTGGTTTACGATGTGTTTTAATGTTTCTATGGAGCTAAACGGGTTCGTCCCCTACCCCATAACACGCTAGAACCTCCCGCAATTTCCCGGTCACGTCGAACCCTCCGCGAGTTCCCACGAGAATTGCACCACGTCACGACGTTTCCTCGCACAATTTGGCGACGCCACGCGTTCCACGATCCTCTAAGCACCCTTCAGTACCTGTTGAAGCTTTAGGAACACTGGGGCAACAAGCTGGGGCAAGGGGGATTGAGAACAGGGTAGGAAACCTGCCCTCGGTGAGCCTATAACCTGCAGAATTCTCAGGTTGGCGTCAACCCTATGCCGCAAGAGCAACCCCCACTCTAACGTCCACATCCTAAGCCGCCAAGTTCATGCAGTCAACGTCCACTTACCTGACGCCAACCAGTCAACGGCCACCCCTGGCCGCCAACTCCAACTGAACTGCAGCATATCCTATTTCATTTCAGACCAACCCTGCACTTCACCTGCTCAAGCCACACATCCACACCATACATTCCACACAACCAACTCACATTGGCCTCACAACGGCCGCCACAACCACAACACACGATCCGCATGGATCCGAAAAGCACACGACGTTACATTACTATCATCTAAAAAGAAAATTTCGACCTCGAAATTCTAACATAACTCAAAGTTAAACAACTTAAACATACACACATTTACAAGTACTATCATCTAAAAAGAAATAAAAGCTTATTCAAAAACAATAGGGATACCCTTTAGCCATTTCCTCGGCTAACTCCCAGGTATCCTCACCTCCAACCTATTTTCCCATCTCACTTTAACTAGCTCAATTTCTTTATTTCTCAGTTCTTCTTCATCTTCGATCTGTGATCTGCACCCATATTCTGACATAGTCATGTCCGGCCTCAGGTCACCACCTTGATATCTGATTATTTGAGCTGGATCTTCAATACATTTTCTCAACATGGAGACATGGAAAATATCATGCACATCTGCAAAATCTGCTGGCAAATCCAGCCTATACGCTGTTTCCCCGATTCTCTCTATTACACCGGAAAGGTCCTACATATCTTGGACTCAACTTTCCAGACTTGCCAAACCTCATGATTCCCTTACTTGGAGAAACTCTCAGGAAAACAAAATCTCCCACCTCAAACTGAAGTGGTCTTCTCCGACATCTGCATAACTTTTCTGCCTACTTTGAGCTGCCTGCAATTTCTCTTTAATAAACTTTACTACTTCAGTGGTTTGCTGAATTAATTCAGGACCCACTAACTGCCTTTCTCCCACTTCATGCCAGTTCAATGGGGTTCTACATGGCCTTCCATATAAAGCTTCATACGGTGCCATCCCAAGACTGGTATGATAACTATTATTGTAGGCAAACTCAACCATTCCCAAATGATGCTCCCAGCTACCTCCCCAAACTAAACAACAAGCCTGCAACATATCTTCAATTGTCTGATAGTCCTCTCTGTCTGACCATCTGTCTGAGGATGATAAGCGGAGCTATACCTCAACTCAGTTCCAATCACCTTCTGCAAACTTCTCAAAAACCAGAAGTAAATCTTGGATCTCTATCAGACACAATTGTCTTCGGGATACCATGCAGTGGAACAATCTTTTCAACATAAATATTGCCAACCTGTCCACTATCCAAGACATACTCACTGCCACTAATATGCATACCTTGGTCAATCTGTCAACAAATACCCATATTCCATTATGCCCTGAACTCGACCTTGGTAACCTGCCACAAAGTCCATAGCAATATCATCCCACTTCCACTGTGGAATGGGTACGGTTGCAATAGACCTCCAGGCTTCTGATGCTCTGCTTTAATCTGCTGACAGGTAGCACATCTTGAAACAAATTCTGCTATTTCCATTTTCATAAGAGGCCACCAGAAATGCTTTCTCAGATCATGGTACATTTTAGTACTACCCGGATGAATAGTGGTACCTAGATTTATGAGCCTCTTCCAATACTCGCTGCTTCACCTCTCTCACTGCAGGAACAAACAACCTGCCCCTGAGCCTGACCACACAATTATCATCAATAGTAATACTCCTTCCATTTTTAACAATTTCAGCCAAACTGGCATCTGCTCTCTGAGCTTCAACTATCTGCCAATACAAGACGGCTCTACAGCACTGGCAGCTAGCACTGCCCGTCGCTGACTACTGGGCACTATAGGAGTTCTCCGCTACTTCTTCATACAACTTCCACTCTTTAATCATCATCAATTCATATATGCCTTTCTGCTCAAGGCATATGCTACAACATTGGCCTTACCCGGATGGTAAGCCAAACTGAAATCATAATCTTTCAAATACTCGATCCATCTGCGCTGGCGAAGATTTAAATCTTTCTGCGAGAAGATATACTTCAAGCTTTTATGATCTGTAAAGATCTCAAATCTCTCGCCATACAGATAATGCCTCCACATTTTCAAGGCAAATACAACTGCTGCTAACTCCAAATCATGAGTGGGGTAATTCTCCTCTGCTGGCTTCAATTGTCTGGACGCATACTTATCACTTTACCATGCTGCATAAGTACTGCTCCAAGACCTCTCCTTGAAGCATCAGTATACAACACAAAACCTCCACTCCCTGCCGGTAATGTTAATATAGGTGCTGAAGTAAGTCTCTTCTTTAATTCCATAAAACTTTTCTGACATTCACCGGACCACACAAGGCACCCCTTTCCTGGTCAACTTAGTCATAGGTGCCGCAATCTTAGAAAAATCTTGAATGAAGCGCCTGTAATAACCTGCTAATCCCAGAAAACTTCTAATCTCAGTTATTGTCCTAGGTACACTATTCATCCGGGTAGTACTAAAATGTACCATGATTTAAGGAAGCATTTTTGGTGGCCTCATATGAAGAAAGAATAGCAGAATTTGTGGTAAGATGTTCTATCTGTCAGCAGATTAAAGCAGAGCATCAGAAGCCTGGAGGTCTATTGCAACGTTGCCTATTCCATAGTGGAAATGGATGATATCGCAATGGACTTTGTGGCAGGTTTACCAAGGTCGAGTTCAGGGCATAATGGAATATGGGTGTTTGTTGACAGATTGACTAAGGTGTGCAGATTAGTGGCAGTGAGTATGTCTTGGACAGTGGACAGGTTGGCAAATATTTATGTTGAAAGAATTGTTCCACTGCATGGTATTCCGAAGACTATTGTATCTGATAGAGATCCAAGATTTACTTCTGGTTTTTGGAGAAGTCTGCAGAAAGTAATTGGTTCTGAGTTGAGGTATAGCTCCGCTTATCATCCCCAGACAGATGGTCAGACTGAAGGACTATTCAAACAATTGAAGATATGTTGCGGGCTTGTTGTTTAGTTTGGGGAGGCAGTTGGGAGCATCATTTGGGAATGGTTGAGTTTGCCTACAATAATAGTTATCATACCAGTCTTGGGATGGCACCGTATGAAGCTTTATATGGAAGGCCATGTAGAACCCCATTGAATTGGCATGAAGTGGGAGAAAGGCAATTAGTGGGTCCTGAATTGATTCAGCAAACCACTGAAGTAGTGAAGCTTATTAAGAAAAATTGCAGGCAGCTCAAAGTAGGCAGAAAATTATGCAGATGTGCGGAAGACCACTTCAGTTTGAGGTGGGATTTTTGTTTTTCTGAGAGTTTCCCCAAGTAAAGGTATTATGAGATTTGGCAAGTCTGGGAAGTTGAGTCCAAGGTATGTGGACCTTTACAGGTGATTGAAAGAATTGGGGAAGCAGCATATAGGCTGGATTTGCCAGCTGATTTTGCAGATGTGCATGATATTTTCCATGTCTCCATGTTGAGAAATGTATTGAAGATCCAGCTCAAATAATTAGATATCAAGGTGGTGACCTGAGGCCGGACATGACTATGCCAGAGTATCCGGTGCAGATCACAGATCGAAAGATAAAGAAGCTGAGGAATAAAGAAATTGAGCTAGTTAAAGTGAGATGGGAAAATAGGTTGGGTGGTGAGGATACATGGGAGTTAGCCGCAGAAATGGCTAAAGGGTATCCCTATATGTTTGAATAAGTTGGTGTATTTTTTTTTTAGATGATAGTACTTGTAAAGGTATGTATGTATGAGTTGTTTAACTTGAATTGTGTTATGAATTTCGAGGTCGAAATTTTCTTTTTAGATAATAGTAATGTAACGTCGCGTGCTTTTCGGATCCATGCGGATCGTGTGTGTTGTGGTTATGGCGGCCGTTGTGAGGCCAGTGTGAGTCGGTTGTGTGAAATGCATGGTATGGATGTGTAGTTTGTCCAGGTGCAGCGCAGGGTTGGTCCGGAAATAGAATGGGACATGCTGCTGTCCTGTTGGAATTGGCGGCCAGGTGTGGCCGTTGACCTGTTGGCGTCCAGCTTAGTGGACGTTTACTGCATGAACTTGGCGGCAGTAGATGTGGACGCAGAGGGTGGCAGTTGTTGTTGGCGGCATGGAGGTTGACGCCAACCTGAGAATGGTGCAGGTTATAGGCTCACCCGAGGGCAGTTCTCTCAGCTCTCACTCATTCCCTCTTGCCCCAGCTTGCTGCCCCCGAGTCTTTGAAGCTTCCTACAGGTATCGAGAAGTAGTTGGACGATCGTAGAACGCGCGGCATCGCTGAATTACGCGAGGAAACGTCGTGGCGTGGTGCAATTCACGTGGGAGCTCGTGGAGGGCTCGGCGTGAACCGGGGGATTGCAGGAGATTCTAACGCGTTCTGAGGTAGGGGACGAACCCGTTTAGCTCCGTAGGAACATTAAAACACATCATAACCACTTGAATCAGCATGATAATCCACGTTTGAATAGAGTTGCACCATGCGGGATAAAGGTGGTTTGAGTATTTAATGTTCAGAGCATGTTTTAGTGGGTTGTATTGGTTCTAGCATGCTAAAGGAATCGCAATTGCATGTTTTTCAGTAGTTAGAACAGTTAGAAAGCCCGCAGAGCCGGATTAGGGTTTCTGCAGGGTTTATGGCCGGAGAACTTGGCGTCAACATCGTTTGCTGCCAAGATCCTCAGCCAGGAGGTTAACGACCAGGACCCTTGTCGTTGACTCCCTGTAAGCGGCAGTCGATGTGGCCGCCTACTTCTATTTGAGCAGAATGACTAAGTACAATAATTATCGATGATGCATGTGTGTTGATGCACGAGGTGCACTGAGTGCACTTGGTTTACGTGTTTAGCACAAGGTATGCTATTAGTTGTTTACTTCGGTGACTGCGCATTGTGTACGCGAGTCAGTTAGGTTCACGTGTAGTGGACCAGTGGTTACTTGTGGTTTACGTGAGGTTTCACGTGGTTTGTGTGTGACGTGCACGTGGTTCTGTGTACGTGGCGAGTAGTACGACGCCTACCGTGGTTACCTCTCCAGTTGGGTGCCCCAGGTTCTTTGTGAGCCAGGCTGTTAGCTCGGGGCTTTGTCCGGTACTTGTGCTGTACCGTCGAGGTCTGTGTCGTCTGACCTGGACACCCTCACTCTTGTGTTAGAGTTGTACGTCCGGCTGAGGGAAAGACGACAGTGGGACAGTGACACTTGTGTTTGTTTTTAGTCACTTGTAGCGCGCTCGTAGTTGGGGGTACGGACACCAGTAGACGTACTGGACCCCAGCTAGTCCTTTTCCAGTGCCTCACTCTAGCGAGCCCAGGCAGGGTCTCTGAGGTGCCAGGCATGGGCCTGTGACCGTGTGGTCTGCAGGTGATGGTGTTTAGTTGGTCTCCACAGTTGCTTGACCTTTTTACGTGGAGCGGCAGCTGGACCTTTCGTCCGTGGCTGCGAGACTGAGAGGTAGACCTGTGTTAGTTGTCCGAGTCAGTTTCTAGTGTCGCGAACCAGTTCACGTGGCTCGTGTTGGCTGTCTCTACTTTAGCTTGTACACCTGTACTGGTTTGCCGTTTAATTATACTGTTGTTTCTCGTAGTCGGCAAACGGTGAGTACTTTTACAGCTTTACTTACCTGCTTAGCTGTTATATTAATTGTTGGTGCTGTTTACTATTCGTACTCGGGGTGTTTGTTTCGCTCGGTTTTGGGGGAGTTCCCTACTGAGCCAGTGACTAGAGAGGCTCACCCCTACCCCCACAGGTGAGAGCGAGGAGGACGTCTCTCGTCCAACGTCCAGTTCCGAACCGCGTCGTAGCGGTGCAGGGTCAGCACCTCCAGCAGAGTAGCTCCAACATGTAGTTTTGTAATTGTTTACTTTATTCAGTTGTACCTTGGGGTATGCCCCAGGCTCTTGTACTTCTTTTTAGTTTTTGTGGAAATTTGGCTATGTAAACTTGTGAAATATATATGAAATGTGGTGTGTTCCTTTATGTTTACACGGACTGTGGTTTGGTATCCCTTGCGAGGCTTCGGCCCGTTCGCGGGAGGCGGACTCGGATCAAGTACGTTATCGGTTTACAGGCTTGACCGAGGCGATCCGTCACACAAGCTGCCTGGCAGTACTCTGCTGCAACTCCTCCACCTCAGGCCTACCTCGGCCCTGCTGGAACTGCGGACGACCTCCCCATCCTCTTCCTTTTCCTTTAAATGCTTGCTTTAATTTTTGACCCCATTTACCGAAGCCTGATGAAGAAGGTCCTGCTGGTGCTTTACCCCTGCTTGCACCCACTGACTGCTGCGGTAACCGGAAACTACCTGAACCTGACTCGCCCACCTGACGAGTCCGAATAGATCTCTCCAAGTAGCTGCTCTCTGAGCTGCCTCTTCCACTGTCTTGCACATAAGAGGTACTATCGCATCCTGCAATTCCACTCTCAAGTCTCTAATAAAGTACTCAACCATCATATTATTATCAGAAACAACATAAGGTGCATAACGGCTGAGTGCCATAAACCTCATCTGGTACTCTAGAACTGAAGAGTTACCTTGCTGAAGAGTCCGGAATTGTTCCCTTTTCACCTGCTGCACTTAAATTGGAAAGAATGTATCATTAATACATCAAGAAATTCCGACAAGTGATGGCCTCCTCTGTCCTACCTGCGAAGGTGGTCTGCATCTTCAGTCGCCACCATTCCAAGGCAAAGACCTCAACTGATAAGCAGCTAATACAACTCTATCTGCTGCCGGACACCTCATAGTCGCAAAGACCCTCTCAATTTCATGAACCCAAGGCTCAGCTGTATCTGGATTTGGCCCTCTTGAATAAGTAGGTGGCTGCAATCTCAGAAACTTCTCCACCTGCATCACTGGTTCTTCTGCTATCAACACTGGTGGTGGGGTGGCACAAGTGCTGCAAAAGGTACCTCCACTCTCGGCAGGACTGGAGCTACAGGTACAGCCTCTCCATCCCCAGGTGGCACTGCAACTGGTGGTATCGGCGCCTGCTGATCCATCCTCGCCCGAATATCCGTGAGGCTTTCCCAGATCCTCTCTATCATACGCTGGGTGCTTTCCTCCGGATCATCTCCTCCACCACCCCAATCTCTTCTATCAGCCATTCCAGAAATTTTCTACATAAACAAAATACAAACAAGAATCAAAACAACAAGTTATCAAAAACCAGGGTCCCTACCAGCAGTGTACAAAGACTGAAATAAGGCTATGTATCTTTCTAGTTCCCTTTATTAGCACGGACCTTGCTCTCATACCAATTGTGGCGAAATGCCTCGGCCAAGCCCATTAAACCGATAACGTACTTGATCCGAGTCCGCCTCCCGCGAACGGCCGAAGCCTCGCAAGGGAAACCAAACCACAGTCCTGTAAACACAAAGAACACACCATTTTATATATATAATTCACAAGTTACATAGCCAATTTCCACAAAACTGAAAAGAAGTACAAGAGCCTGGGGCATACCCCGAGGTACAACTGAAGAAAGTAAACAACTAACTAAACTACCTGTTGGAGTACTACACAGCTGGAACTACACCGCTGGAGGTACTAACCCTGCACCGCTATGGCGGCTCTGAGCTGGACGACGGTCGTGAAACGTCCTCCTCGCTCTCACCTGTGGGGGTAGGGGTGAGCCTCGCTAGTCACTGGCTCAGTAGGGAACTCCCCCAACACCGAGCAAACCAAAACCACAGGTACGAAAGCAGTAAACAATACCAACAATTTATAGAACAGCTAAACAGAATATTAAAGCTGTAAAAGTACTCACCGTCTGCCGACTACGTAAAACAACTTTAATAATTAAACGGCAAACCAGTACAGGTGTACAAGCTAAAGTAGAGACAGCCAACACGAGCCACGTGAACTGGTTCGCGACACCAGAAACTGACTCGGGCAAGCTAACACAGGTCTACCTCTCAGTCTCGCAGCCATGGACGAAAGGTCCAGCTGCCGCTCCACGTGAAAAGGTCAAGCAACTGTGGAGACCAACTAAACACCACCACCTGCGGACCACACGGTCGCAGGCCCATGCCTGACACCTCAAGAGACCCTGGCCCGGGCTCTCTAGAGTGAGGCACTGGAAAAGGACTAGCTGGGGACCAGTGTCGACTACTGGTGTCCGTACCCCCAACTACGAGCGCGCTACAAGTGACTAAAGACAAACACAAGTGTCACTGTCCCACTGTCGTCTTTCCCTCAGCCGGACGTGCAACTCAAACACAAGAGTGAGGGTGTCTAGGTCAAACGATACAGACCTCACGGTACAACACAAGTATCGGGATAAAGCCTCGAGCTAACAGCCTGGCTCACAAAGAACCTGGGGCACCCAACTGGAGAGGTAACCACGGTAGGCGTCGTACTACTAGCCACGTACACAGAACCACGTGCACGTCACACACAAACCACGTGAAACCTCACGTAAACCACAAGTAACAATGGTTCACTACACGTGAACCCAACTGACTCGCGTTATACAACGCGCAGCACGAAAGTAAGTAACTAACAACATACCTTGTATGCTAAACACGAGCCATGTGCACTCAGTGTACCTCATGTACCAATACACACGCATCATCGATAAATACTGTAACTTAGTCATTTCTGTTCATAACCAGTAGGCGGCAACATCGACTGCTGCTTACAAGAAGTCAACGGCAAGGGATCTGGCCGTCTACATCCTGGCTGAGGAGCTTGGCGACAAGCGATGTTGACGCCAAGTTCTTCGGCCTCAAACCCTGCAGAAACCCTAATCCGGCTCTACAGGTTTTCCAACCGTTTAAACTACAGAAAAATATACTGAAACGGTTCTTTAAACATGCATGAACCCAAAACAACCCAACACAGCATGCTTTGTTCACTAAATTACTCAAACCACCCATTATCCCCGTATGGTGCAACTTAATCCGAAAATACATTATCATACTGATTCAGGTGGTTATGATGTGTTTTAATGTTTCTATGGAGCTAAACGGGTTCGTCCCCTACCTCAGAACACGCTAGAACCTCTCGCAATTTCCCGGTTCATGTCAAACCCTCCGCGAGTTCCCACGAGAATTGCACCACGTCACGACGTTTCCTCGCACAATTCGGCGACGCCACGCGTTCCACGATCCTCCAAGCACCCTTCAGTACCTGTTGGAAGCTTTAGGAACACTGGGGCAACAAGCTGGGGCAAGGGGGATTGAGAACAATGTAGGAAACATGCCCTCGGGTGAGCCTATAACCTACAGAATTCTCAGGTTGGCGTCAACCCCTATGCCGCCAAGAGCAACCGCCACTCTAAACGTCCACATCTTAAGCCGCCAAGTTCATGCAGTCAACGTCCACTTACCTGGACGCCAACCAGTCAACGACCACCCCTGGCCGCCAACTCCAACTGAACTGCAGCAGATCCTATTTCATTTCAGGACCAACCCTGCACTTCACCTGCTCAAGCCACACATCCACACCATACATTCCACACAACCAACTCACATTGGCCTCACAACGGCCGCCACAACCACAATACACACGATCCGCATGGATCCGAAAAGCACACGACGTTACAGGCGGTCCCCGAACTGGGGCTAGTTGTGGTGAGCGACCAGTCCGATGAAGGCTCCCCAGTGGAGCAGGTGGCGACGACCGCACCGCAGGACCCTACTGTGGGCGAGACGGAGGGAGACGTGGCCGAAGTATCCAGTGCTGCAGTGAGAGCACTGGGTGTTGCGGCGGAGGGCAGAGCCATCACCGCGTAGGGGTCATCCTCCTAAGCGGCCATGGGAGTGGCTCGTATGGAGGAGACGTTGGAGGGGACGATGGTCCCCCTTCTCCCGACTGAAGCTGGTACGGAGGACCAGCTACCGACAACAGCGTTGGCGCCGTCTGGGGTCGAGCAAATGGAAGAGACCAAGGAGGAAGGACCTTGGGGGTCTCCTGTCGCCGTGGGGGCCCAAAAGGTGGCGGCTGCTGCGGACGTCAGTAGTGCGACTGGGGGGATGGATCCTCCCGCCGGGCAGATCGTCGTCGCCAACGAGGATCGCACCGAATCGGAGGAGGACCGAGCACCTCTTTCGCAGGTGCTGAAGACTAGGTCTCCGACGCAACCCTTAGAGACAGTTATGGAGGTCGCCTTGGAACGCCTTCGGGGGAGTGCGTCCAGGGGGCTCCCCCCTTGCCCCACTGCTTCCCAGCTCGAAGTCCTGGTGCAGTGCCAAGGGTTGAGTCCGGAGGGCAATCCCGAGCGGTCGGAGGAGGTCCACCAGGAGGAGCATCACACGGATGAGGACGACGAGGTTGACGTGGAGGTTTTAGCAGATAGCGTCGTGCGATCGCTGGGGACACTGAAGAAGCTGGCTTTGCGAGCTCGGGACCACCAACTGATGTGGGACGCAGAGTTCGCATTTTGCGAGGAGCTTCAAGTGCAACACCAGCGCCGTGAAGCCGAGCTGCAGAAGGAGGTGACGAACCTCCGCATCGCGCTCCGAGCTTCCGAGCTGGATCTCGCCGTTGCTTGGGCGGAGAAGGCGGCTCTTTCGAGGGTTCTATCCGAGGCCGAAGCTCGAGGGGTTTCCAAGTACAAGGCGGGGTCTGAGTTCCAAGAAGACTTGGAACAATATGGCGCCACTTGTTACAAGGTGGGTCATCAGGTCAGCGAGGACCGAGGTCGGAGGTTGGCAACGGACGAATATGCCCGTGAGGTGTTCGAGGCCGCCCTCCGAGAGTGCCAACGCCGTACCGGAGACCCCTGTCTGGAAGGAGTCCATTTCACAAACTTCAAGGCCGGGCGGATGACCCCTAGGGGTGACGAGGTCGGACCTTCCGAGCGAGCCCCTTGATCCGTGTACCTTTCTCTTCACTTTTTTTTGTCCCCCAATAGGTCTTTTGTACAAATGTTTTGAAGGAATGAAATGTACCTTGTTAGTATGTGAGTGGCTCTCTATCTTTTACTCTTGTCGTGTTCTGTTCGAATCGGAATTCGCTGGTCATTTGGAGGCTTAATACTGCGTAAGTTTTTGGGAATTGGAAAGCTCTGACCTGGGGTTTGCCTCTGTTTTAGGATTTCTTGGGTACCATACTAGTTTTCCAAGCCGAAAAGCTTGGACTAGAGATGGTCCGAACGACCTTTGTTATAAACCGGAGGAATGGGAGGAAGAGAGGTCGGATGCCGAACACAATGCTTTCATAAATAATAAGCCTTTAAGTTAGATAAATGCCAGGTTCTGGGTATGTCTTCGCCACTAGGGGTAGTCAGCTTGTAAGAACCTTTCCCAAGAACCGGTCGTACTATATGACCTCGGTTGTACTTTCAGGTTGTTCTTTTCCTAGTTGTACTATATGAGTCTATATTACTTAAACTTGATCCAACCCAACTTACTGGTCTTACCTAGTCCTGCTATTCTGATTCTCTTGCATTGGACTTGCTTTAATATTAATGTTATTTTGAGATCTGTCTGAACCATATTAAAATAAATGATCAAATAGAAATGGTGACACTTGGGTCTTCGGACTCTACTGGACCAATGCATGTGCAAATAGGGCCGATCCAATCCCGAGGAGGAGCACCCGAATTCGATTACTGAATCGTACAATTCGAGAATGTACCAATCGAAAATGGATCCACTGAGTGTTTGGCATGACACCACCTACTGCTAAATTTAGTCTACATTTCCTTGAACTGTATTATGGCATGAAATTATTTACTGTTTGGTTCATGGCAAATTATGTTATGATATTGTCATTTAATTGTGTTACAGTATCACAATAAATAGCAATTTGTATCCCCTCATTGACTGGTACACATGTTTTTATTTCAATGCCACCTACCTGTCCTACTTTTATTGTTGAATGCAAATTTTCCTACTGGGCAAAATTGCTCACGTTTTTCTGTACTTTCCTTTTAGGCATCTCCGATGGGACTAACTCTCCATGGAACTGTGCGTCGAGTGAATCTTAACTTTATCCACCTTACCTCCTTTAGACTTTGCCATATAATATATCGTATATATTAAACTTAAAAATATCAGCTCATATAATAAATTATTCGGCTACACTATCTTATGTTTATAGATGATGTCGTTATTGCTTTATCTAGAATCCTCTGTCATATCCAAAAATCGTCTATAAGTAGGACGTGACATGGAGTATGCTACGAAGAGATATTAATGTAGAGAGAGAGGTATTGTCAATCTAACATGCATGTGTGAAAAAAAAAAGAAGTAAAACTAAACGAATACTACTCCATTTGATGTGCTTCTAGTAGGAGGTTGTAGATGAGACTTAGAGAAACAATTTTAGTGACCGACCTCTGTTGGTCTCAATTCGGTCTCAGATTTGAGACCGAATTGTCATCGACATTTTCGGTAGCAATAATTTCCACGGAAATGGTCAAAATGAATATAATTTGAAACAGAATATATTCAGTCTCAATTCGGTCATAAAATTGAGATCGAATCTGAGACCAACAAAATCTATCTCAATTCAATCTCAAATATGGAACCGAATTGTCACCGAACTTTTTTTGGTCACTAATAGCGCAATTTTGTGACCGAACTTTGTTGGTCTCAATTCGATCTCATATTTGAGATCGAATTGAGACCTATCTTTTTCGGTCTCAAATCCGATCTCTATTCATGCATTTTTCTTGTAGTGTTTGAATGTTCTTTAAATTATATGTTGCTTAATTCGTTCTATGTATGCATACCAATGAGATGTTTTTTAATTCGATGTTATTTAAGTATTTAGAATGTTCCATGTGAGCTGAGGTGTGTGAGTGCAACTTAACACTATACGCACCTCAAGAAAGCGTGTTAAGCTTGTTTCAATGAATTTTCTCATTTAGGATTTTGGGATTGATGTGTATGTCATTATTTATTTGATGAGAACGTATATATCTAACTTAAATGATTGGATTGTCATGTTTGGACAGTTTGTGAATGTTTGATCGTACTTAAGTGGTCATTTACTATTATGTGTTTGTACTTTTTGTTGAAAATTTTTGGTTGCGTCTACTCACTCATCTAATATAACTTTACTGATTTTGATTATTTTATAACCACTTACTAGTAAGTATTTAAGAAAATATCTTGATCAATAAATATTTTTTGTATATTGGAGAGGAGTGGAGAGATGCTACTAAATTTTTCAGCAAATTGTACATACACACATAGTAAAATTCACATGAGGACTATATTGATGTGAACGTTAAGTGATTTTTCTGCATATGAAATGCTATATGATTATAACACATATGGGAACCTATTATATCCTTAGTGTACGAACAATACAAATCATTTGTACTTAAACATGGTAGAAAGTCATGTTGGTCATTGACTGTTTTTACAAAAGAATCATCTTATTATAAGACAAAAAGACAAATTCATGAAGAACAAATGGAAATAGATGAAGTTGATTTAGAGCGGTTGTCAAGACGACATATGGCAGCACAAGTACAAAACTTGTCAAATATAACACAATTGGTGGGTAGTACACGACAACTCCCTGGATTTGGGAAGGATCACAACTAAGTAAAGAAAAGTATTTTATGGGAGTTACCTTATTCGTCAACTTTTCTTGTGCGGCATAATATCAACGTCATGCATATCAAAAAGAATATTTTTGATAATGTGTTGAACACTATTATGAACATAAAAGGTAAAACAAATGATAACGACAATGTACGTTTGGACTTTTTCATACTTTTTAAATGTCTAGAGTTAGAACTTATTGAAATAATTGAAAAATTAGTTAAACCTAAAGTAGCTTATGTTCTTGGAGGTGGACAAGTTAAGGAAGTGTGCTAGTGGCTAAAACAATTAAGATTCCCATATGATTATGTATCCAACATTGCTCGTTGTGTGAATGTCAGTGAGAGGAAAACATATGGAATGAATAGTCATGATTGCCATGTGTTCATACAAGAGAAAGACTTTGTGCACTTGAGAAAGTGCACAAAGTGCATTCCACATGCATTCCACATGGGCCACATGGGCAATTTGCCCATGTGGAATGCACTTTGTGCACTTTCTCAAGTGCATAAAATCTTTCTCTTCATACAAAGGTTGCTACCAATTGCATTATGTGACATGTTGTTGAAGCCTATATGGGAAGCATTGGCTGAGTTGAGTCAGTTTTTTAAGATTTTATGTCCATCAGAACTCATACTTCAAGATGTGAAAATCATCGAACAAAATGTGGTCACCACCATTTGCAAGTTAAAGAAGATATTTCTGCGCACATTATTCAATTTGATGGAGCATTTGCTTATACATTTACCGTACGAGGCTAAAGTCGAAGGCCCGATACAATATCGATGGATGTATCTATTTGAGAGGTATACTTGAATATAAGTTTTTTTTCCCTTCTTATAATTACTATATATGTACGATGTGTTTGTCATTTGTCATGTGAACTATTGATGTAGGTGTATGCATGACATGAAAAATGAAAGTTCACAACAAGAGGAAAGTGGAGGGTTCTATTGCCGAGACATATATTATGTAAGAAATATCAAACTTTTTATACGATGTACTTTGAACCAAACATGTAGCTCGTTGTACTCAACGTATACGTAATGATGGGGGGAATCTGTCAAGTTTGACCGACTCTTTATATTTAAGCATCTGGGCATGCGTTCGGATGTTCTTCAACTCGCATGCTTGATAATAGAGAGTTATATGCTACAAAGATCTATATTCTTTTAAATTGTACTGAACTTTAATCTTATGTTGAGTAAGTCCTCAACTCACAATTCATTATGTATATAACTTATTTGTCCTTCTTCTAGCCATTAAAGGTGCTCTTGCATTCATATTGCAGATAATTTGATTAAAAATAATTCAAATATATCCACATCTCACTAACGCAAAAGGTTGAAAAAAAAATGAGAGAAGTCATTGACCTTGTGGTTGAAATATCACCTAAGTGTCATTTAGCTTATTTCTATTAAAAGTTAAGTCCACTTTTTAACTTGTCTTCTTTATATGTAGGTTGAACAATGTTTTATTAATGACGTTAGGTGAGTTATGGCCTATCAAAAGTCGCACATGCCTACTCATGATTTATTATGAATGGGTATAGATTTCACACAAGAGATTATGGGCATAGTAAGTCTACGATGAACAATGATGTATATGTCAAAAGAAGTACACACAATGTAAATGAATATGACAAGACAACCATATATTATTGTTTAAGTGTTATTGGTTTAATCACAATTCTATTCGGAATGACACAATATATGGGATTGTCAATGTTAAACATAAATCTAAATTAAATACTTACGAGCCATTCATTTTGGCCGCACAAGTCCAATAAGTGTATTATATAAGATATCCATCGTCCAAGAATAAACAAAGAAATAATTGGTGGACAGTTTGCAGGATTAGATCAAGGTTTTCTCCAATTATGAGTTGGATTTGACTGAAACTATACTTTGAGGTGCCAATACTGAATTCTTTCAAGTATACATAGTTGATGATGTAGAGTTGGCAGATCATACCAGTTTAAACGAATCTAATCAGCCAGTTTGTTTATCTAAAGAGAATGAAGTCAAAGAAATCGATCCACAAGAGATAAAACAGGATACTGAAAGGCGAACATATTTCATTATAGGAGAGGTATTTGATGAGGATTCCGATGAGGAGGAGGAGCATACCAGTAATGAGGATGAAGATGATGATGAAGCTGAATTATATATATCGTCAACATTTGAAGTGAAATGGATATTGTTTAAAAATGGGTAGAAATTTTTATTAGAAATTGCACATCTTATCATTATTGATAATGACACATTTATTAGAAATTTCTCATATTTCCTTATATCATTGCTGACTAATATGCATGAATTTTATTATTCCCCGTCGATACATGTTTCGAGGAGCACGATCGAGCTCTATTGGTGGGAGGAGACAGAGTAGTGGGAGTGGATCTGCTCTATTAGTAAGTATGCATATTAAAATTTGTAGAACTTTGTATATTGATTATATACACTATTTATGTCATTCAAATTCTTACAGGCTCGAGTCCCACTGCGCCTCCTCCTTTCGTAGTAGGTATACATATTTAATTTTGTTGATTTTTGTGTATTGATTATATACATTGTTTATACCATTTAAATTCTTACAGGATCAAGTGTCTCTGTGCCTCCTCCTTTCGCGGCAGATATACATATTTAAAATTTTTTATTTTTTGTGTATGATTATATACATTGTTTATGCCATTCAAATTTTTATAGGTTTGGATCCCTTTGCGCCTCCTCCTCTTGCAACATGTATGCATATTTAAATATGTTGATTTTTGTGTATTGATTATATACATTATTTATGTCATTCAAATTATTACAAGCTCAAATCCTTCTCCACTCCTTCCTCTTCTCTTCCTCTTCCAACCCTTGTTTTGACCTCCCCTCTCCACCTTCACTTGGATAGTTGGATAGGAGGAATGAAAGAGAGGGGGTGGTATTTATAGGAGGAGGGGAAGCATAGGATGAGGACACATGTCCCCCAAAGGTGGCACAATCTTGGGTTGCCTTCCCTTAGATGTGGGACTAGTGTCCTATGGGATATGTATCTTCTGGATGTGGGATAAGTGTCACTTTCTAGAGATTACTAAGATTTTATTGGAAATTCTATAATTTTATTTAATAAAATTATATTTAAGTGCCCATAGTTTAACAATTTAGCTTTTAACCCTAAGGTTCTGAAAATTGCACACATGCCCACTCCACGTCTCGGTTCGATCATTCTAGTTTCAAATGACCTCCAATCAGAATTTTGATTGTGTCTTCAGGGCCTTCTAGAAGTTACACTATAGTCCTTTGAAATTTTGTTAATCATATTGGGATCATATACTTTTGATAATTATATATGCCCTTCCTTAAATTATTTTATTTATGTTTATACTTTCTCTAATTTTTAAAATTTTGATTTAGTGTGAAAAGGGGTTAGAGTTAAACCCCTCAAGGATTCTCAGTGTGAATAGGGGTTAATACTTTTAACCATAATATTCTATAAATTATAGATATACTTTTTTAAAATATCTCAAAATTATGTATTTACTTTATTCATTGTGTGGGATATTATAGATATCTCCTTATATAGGCGTCCTGATCTCCTGATGCAATTTGTAGCAGAGTCGTTTTGCCCCCTGTCTATTGTTTGAATTTTTTTTTTTTTATTTTAAACTTTTGGATTAGAGTCAACTGGATTGGATGCGATTTCATCGTATAACAAAGATTGCGACTTTCGCTAGTTCTTGTGTCTTAGATCACTATTTAGTCTTCTTTAATGTACTGTTCCTATTAGTACATGTCTGTACAATACCATAAAAGTTACTAACCTCATGTAAACACTTTAATCAACCATAATGCTATTCTAATGATTCTATTATTTTGATCATTTTTTCATCGTGCGATTATCTATGATCGTGTCCTTGTATTTCTGCCTGTTACTAAAATGATAATTTAAGTTTGTTGATGTGTTCACTATCATGCTAATATCATCGTGAACATTATGTTAATATCATCTTGATAGTTATGTTTTAGTTATCACTTACTTGTCTTATTTAGACTTTCCTAGTTTGCACTTGCCTTGCATCATTATTTCCCTATTTTACCATGATTTACATGTTATTTTATGGAATGTTCATTTAGGCACATTACTAAATCTCACGTACTACACACTCGCACAAATTAGGCAATCTATCTTGATGAATTGAAATCTCTTTGTGAGACATTCGGTTCTGACAAATTATGAATCTTTTTGTTAAGATCTCTGTAAATCTTCATACTATATGGATTTCCTTATGTGCACTAGATGGCCAACATGAAAATAACCAACTAACGACAATGATAATAAATAGACAACTTAACCAACAATGAAATCATACATACATATAATTATACATGATACTTAATATATCTTTGGAACTTAGAACGTGTACTTCCACATTCATTATCTTTGAATCAAGAAGAATATGCATGTCAATTATCCTATCAACATCTTCTCCACTTGTCATTCTCATTTTTTAGTTATATCATTCAGGTATTACACATTTCAGCTCCACTTTTTCAACACTAAGAGTCCATCGATTACAGGCGTCACTAATAATATCATCAAATGTCATGCCTCGATATAAATGGATGACATAAAACTCATCCTTATAAGTAGATATGCTCAATATCTGATTCATTTCAACTATAACAATGTAAGATTAAAAACCTAAGACAGTAAATATATTACATAAAGTAACCTAACCATTCCCATCATAACATGTACCACACAATAAAATGAATTATACTCTATTTTTACCTCTATACGAAGATGGTGCCAAGGTGGAGCTTGGGTGCATATCAGAGCCGATATTCAATGTCTATCGTCGTTGCTAGGTTAGATCGGAGCTGTAGCATGAACACACATACACACACACAAATTGTAACGTTCCGACCGTTCGGATCATCATTGTGTGGTTATGGAGGCCAGTGTGTGGCCGATGATGTGTGTGTGTGGCAGGTGGTTTCCTACTAAAGGTGTATTAAGGTTCAGTAAGAAAGGCAAGTTGAGCCCGAGATATGTTGGGCCGTTTCAAATAAAAGAAAGAATGGGTGAAGCAGCTTATAAATTGGATTTGCCAGCGGATTTCACTGATGCGCATGATGTGTTTCATGTCTCAATGTTAAGAAAATATATCAAAGATCCAACCCAAGTTGTCAGTTATCAAAGAGATGATTTGAAGCCCGACATATCAATGCCAAAATATCCAGTGCAAATTTCAGGCTACAGAACCCAAAAGCTCAGGAACAAAGAAATTGAGTTGGTAAAGGTTAGATGGGAGAACAGGCAAGGTGGTGAAGATACTTGGGAATTAGCGGAAGAAATGAGAAAAGCGTATCCATACTTGTTTGAGTAAGTCTTTATTTCTTTTTAGGTGATAGTACCATATGGATTGAATTGAAATTTTGATAGTTGGCTTTTGTTTTTAATTTAGAGGACGAAATTTCTTTTTAGGTGATAGTAATGTAACGTTCCGACCGTTCGGATCGTCATTGTGTGGTTATGGAGGCCAGTGTGTGGCCGATGACGTGTGTGTGTGGCAGGTGGTTTCCGCAGGTTATGAGATTTTGCCCAAAGCAGTCACTTTTTCTCGGTTTCTAACGCGACAGTGAGGGGCGTCGCATTTTGATCGCGACAGCTCAAGGCGCCGTGTTCATGACACCGCCAGTTTAAGTGAACGTGTGCATGTCTGCCGCGTGTCGCATGCAGGGCGTAAGGACTGACGTCAGCAGGCTTAAGGCGACAGCCTAAGGCGTCGCATTCAGGTCGCGACTTAGTCAAGCGTCGCGTTCTTAACTTCACTACGTTTTTAAGAAACCCTGGCAGAACAGAGCTCAGAGAAGCTCTGCTGGGCCAGGGGGTTTTTCTATGAGAATTGTGGGCGATTCGGCTTGTTAGTGGTTGGCTTGACGAGTTTCCACTGCAAGGACGCTACGTGGAGCGGAGGAAACGTCTTTCGAGTGTCGTTCTTTGCGTTCTTCGCGAAGGTAGGGAGATTTCTGTGGTTTGATCCGTGAAACGTCTGTGTGATGTGGATAATGTGTTTCCTGCTTTCTAAACCTTAGATAGCATGTGTAGGAACACATTAAAGCATGAAAATGGAATGAAAACCGTAGGTTCTAAAGAGTTTGGGGTGATCCAAACGAAGGATTCAAGTTTAGGGTTCACACCTATTAAGGCGTCGACCCATGGCGTCGCGACCATGTCGCGACACAGTGATGCGTCGCGTCCAGAAGGCGACACATCGTGCCGTCGCGTTATGAAGGCGACGCAGTACCCTGTCGCGATAACAGCTGAATGTAGTTATTCATAAATACGTATAAGTGTTTGATTATCCGTCTAGTGTGATTTGTGTTATGTGAAGATAGTAAAGGTGCATTGGCACTCTTTCAACGCTCGGGGAGCGTGTGGTGTGTGGTTCATATGGTGTTCACGTGATTTGCGTGAAGGTTTTACGTGGCTTGTGCGTTGTGCACGTAGTTTCTGTGTACATGGTGTGTAGTTTGACGCCTTCCGTGGATACCTCTTCAGTTGGGAGCCCTAGGTTTTGTGTGAGCCAGGCACGTGAGTGCTCGGGGTTTGTCCCGATACTGGGTACCGACGAGGTCTTGTCGTCTTCCTGGACACCCTCACTCTTGTGTTGAGTAGTACGTCCGGTTGAGGGAAAGACGGCAGTGGGACAACGACTAGAGAGAGTTTGTTGTGTTGTCACTTGTAGCGCGCTCGTAGTTGGGGGAGACGGACACCAGTAGACATACTGGACCCCAGCTAGTCCTGTTTTCCAGTGCCTCACTTTAGGGAGCTCGGACCAAAGTCCCTAAAGGTGCCAGGCATGGGTCTGCGAGGTGTGTGACTTGCAAGTTGTGGTGGTTTAGTTGGACTCCACAGTTCTTTGTACTTGTTTAGTGGAGCGACAGCTGGACCTTTCGTCCGTGGCTGCGAGACTGAGAGGTAGTCCTGTGTTGTTTGTCCGGGTCAGTAACTGGTGTCACGAACCAGTTGACGTGGCCCCGAGTGTGGCGTTTCTCTACAGTAGCTCGTGCACCTGTTTGGTTTCGCTGTTTATTTATTTACGTTGATTCCTGTTATGCAGCAAAGGGTAAGTGGTACTTACAGTTTTATATCCCGGTAGATAATAATATAAATTGCTAGTGTAGCGTTTCCTGCTTTGCTACTTGTGTTCGTTTGCTCGGTTTCTAGGGAGTTTCCCTACTGAGCCAGTGACTCGAGAGGCTCACTCCTACCTCCTACCAGGTGAGGGAGATCAGGAGATTTCGCGCCCGTCGTCCAGTGGAGGGTCAGCACCACCGGTAATGTAATTTTACTTTTTTGTTGTTCACTTCGGGGTATGCCCCAGGTTCTGTTGTAGTTTGGTTGCAGTTGTACTACAGTTATGTATATTTCATGTAAATATTTGTGAGATTGGCAGATCTTATGAATATTTGAGCTAGTTCCTTTATGTTTCTACGGACTCGTGGTATGATATCCCTTGCGAGGCTTCGGCCCGTTCGCGGGAGGCGGACTTGAGTTAGGCTCGTTATTAGGTTAACGGGTCTGAATGGCGAGGACCGTCACACAAATGTACTATGGGGAAGCTACATTTCCATTGCATGATGGAAGGTAGACCATAGCCGGCCTTAGATGACAAATCCAGCGTCTGGATGCCATCGGTCTTCACACGCCGTCGCTGTCGATCTTCTCGTGTCGTCGTCGTCGGTCCTCACACGCCATCGTCAATCTTCACACACCGTGCACAGATCGGCGCCTGACTGCCATGACATAGATCGGAGCAGTCGCCGTTGCTCTTTACACACTTCGCACAGATCAACTTCTAGCTACTGTGACACAGATCAGAGCCGCCTTTGGTCTTCTTGTGCCGTCACTGTCGCATAGCTCGTGCCGCGCACAAATTGGCCCCTTCTCCCTGCTGTTGGTCTTCTTGCACCATCGTCGTCGCACAACTCACGTCGCACACAGATCATCCCCTTCTCCTTGTTGTTGGTCTTCCCGCGCCGCGCGCGGATTGTCCCCTTCTCTTCCCACGCCGTGTCATGCACAAAACACCCTCTCCCCCCCTCTTCTTTCTCACAGCGTGCACATTCCTCTTGTCTCTCGCATTCTGTCTCCCACTCACACTTTTGATTGGTTGGCATGGACAAGGATATTTTGGGTTTCTTCAAATTTTGCATAGTGTTAACCCAATCGCAACCCTCTTCTCTCTCTCGTTCTCTTTCCCACTCGCACTTATGATTGGTTGGCATAGACAAGGGTACGTTTAGGGGTGTAAATGAACTGAGCCGAGCCGAATAGTGCTCTTCTCGAACTCGACTCATTCGATTAAAATTGAGTTCGAACTCGGCTCGTTACTCGACGAACTTTTAAAGTTCAGTTTGAACTCAGCTCATTTAAGTTTTCACGTATTCAAACTCGACTTGCCGAACAACTCATTTAACATAAACGAGTTCAACCTCGACTCAGTTTAAAACTAACTACAATTAAACAAACTCATCTCGTTTACACGAGCAACGAGTTAACTACACCCGATTAAAATGAGTTGAAATAAATTACTTTAAAACTCAAGCTATTATATAATTTCGAGGTTCTCAAAATCGAGCCCAGATAGAGCTCGATATGAGCCCATAAGGGAAACACCTATGGGACAATAGTGCAACGCCATCTGCTGAGGGCTCTATTATATAGAGACTTTAAAACATTCGATGTGGGATTATGGGATGGGATACAAAATAGGGGTGGTTGACTAGGTCGCAAGGGGTGGCGATGGGGGCCGCCTGCGCCGACGGGTGGGCGACGATGGCGCCAGCGGGTGGGAATGAGGTTGCGGGGGGTGGGGACAGGGTCGCTTGCACCATGGACGGTGTTTAGAACCGATGCGGAGCTCCTTACAGTGGGCAGCAGTTGTTGCCATGCTACCGCGCCGCCGCTGCCGCCGAGAGGTCTAATGGGTAGTTCGTAGAGGCCGTAGGGGCTGACTGCACGGGGTCCGGCGTCTGGGGGGCCGACGGCGGCACCCCTTAGCCGCACAAACTTGCGGAGACCGACCTGCACAGGCACCTCGAGAGGAAGAAGATGAAGAGCCGCGATGCCTGCGAACCTTCCTAAACCCCATTTTGTACATATGCCCTTTTTTCTATTGATTTTCATTAAATCAGATTGTCCAGTATAATTTATTTATATGATTTGGTACATGTATTCTCTAATATTCGTTTTTTTATATTTAAGTCACATAAACTTTACACTTTTAATAACAACTCTATAAAAATCCAAGTTAACACTTATTTTAATACAATATTAAATAAATAGTTAACGATTATTTAAATAATTCTTAACGAGTACTTAATGAGTATTTAAACAAAATATTAACGAGTACTTAATTGACTTCTTAACGAGTACTTAAACGAGTTGTTTGCGAGTATAATCGAACTGAGCTCACTTTTGTTCAGACTCGACTCGTTTATGAACTGAGTTTTTTGTTTGTTTGTTCAAACTCGACTCATTTATCTAATAAATTAGTTGATGCGAGTTTTTATCGAGTAGAGTGTCGAGTTACTCACGGAAAGTAACGACTCGTTTACATTCTTAGATATTTTGGGATTTTTTTTTCTAGAAGTACACCTAGGGTGTTAACATATCGGGTATAAATTTGAATAACTTCACAGTCCAATGAACTAAAATTTATAACTTAGTCTTTGGACGGGATTTAAATACCCCTCCTAATTGACCTGAAAATTTTCCCAAAAAAGGGTTTTTTATTAAAAAACATATATATTATTTAATTATTTATTTAATCATATTTTACATTTTTTCCCAAATAGTCACCAAGTTGCCACATGGCACTTGGTGACCGGAGACCCGGTGGGAGCTTAGAGTCTATGGCTGCCGCTCAAAGACGCATTGCCAATGCCGACTTAGAGTCGGCATGGCAATGCCGTCTTTGGAAGTCGGCAATGCCAATGGGACTTAGTCTTAAAATAAAAAAAAACCTCACAGCGCGCTCTTTGAAAACACAAGAGCGCGGAGTCGGCATTGGCAATGCCGGCTTTGAGTCGGCAATGCCAATGCCGACTCCAAGTCTTAAAAATTAAAAAAAAAAACCTCACAGGCCGCGCTCTGTGAAAACACAGAGCGCGGCCTGTCTGTGTTTTCACAGAGCACCGCTCGCTGTGAAACACAGGCGGGGCGCTCGGGTGCTGTGAAAGAGCACCCCGCCTGTGTTTCACAGAGCACCCGAGCGGTGCTCTGTGAAAACACAGACATATGTGTGAAGTTCACACAAGTTAAAATTTAGATAAAATTTAATTATCTATATTTATTATTTAATTTTACATTGAAAATTTATAAGAGTTTTACCATTATATATATAAAGGAAATTCTCTCAACTCAACGTCTGAATTTTAGATTAGCATTCGAGTCTTTTAATATGATAGTAAAGTAGATTATTAATAACAAATTATACGGTTGTAAACATATCTTTATTTCTGTTAAACATTATTTATTTTTAAAAAATCGACAGCACCTCCCCTGTTTCACATATATTTTCATTATTTGTACCTGTTCCTGTACGATAACATTTCTATGTATATGTCAAGGATAATCACAAAAATGGTTCATGGCAAAATATTTGTAGATGTCCAAGTCATATATACATCATGTCTAAATCACAAATACATCAAAATAACAAGTACATAAATCATCTCAAAAAAACTGTGGAACCATCTCTTCTTTCCCTTTCTAGATGCTCGACCTCTACCACGACCACGACCACGACTGTGACACTGCTCATGTGCATCAACCTCTGTCTCCGACTGCAACTGTGTATCATGTACTAACACATCATCACATGACTCTGACTGCTGTCTCAGAATCCATGTCCTCTGATATACTGCCTAATGTCTCTCCAAGTAGATCAGACTGACTCTGCTGTGATAGTGTGCTAGTCGATCCTCTGTGACGTCGCTGGCGACGATATGTACCTATCGTAGACTGTGGTGGCTGTGTATCTGTCATGCCCTCATCTGTCACTATCTGTGAAGCTCCTACGTCATATAGACCATACTGTGAAACTGTCATAACATCTGGAGAAAAGTGAGATGGTCCTGCATCATCTGGCTGCTGCTGTGGTGTGTCTGCACATGGCTCTGAAGGTCCTGCATGTGATGTAGATGAATCTGTCCGCTGAACCTGAGATAACACACTATCAATATACATCTGCATGGATATAAATGTAGACTGTGCACTATCCGATATATCATCCTGAAGGCCAACACTAGCCATCATATGTAAATGCTTCATACCGTCTACCAGACTCCTCTCTATGTGATCTCGCGGCTCATAACGCATATCATAACTGAAACCTGGCCGAGCAATGTACCGCCTAGTGATATCCCAATACCAAGCCATATACTCCCCTCTACCAATACCAACAGTCTCCTCATCCGGTGGTATAATGTAATCTGCCCGATGATGCCACATCTGTACAAAATGTGCAAAATATCTAGCCCAATCAATATGCCCACGTCCCTTTCGGGTGACACGATCTAATGCATCAACATGACCAGGAATATGTTGTACTCTACCAAACTGTCTAAGTACTCTATCTGGAACATGCATCTCAACAATAGAAAAACAAAGGAGAGGAACTCGAGACAACCAAAGATGAGATGCCTGCCTAGAAACAGCTGGTAACATCTCCAATATATCTGCAGTGTATGGCTCCCACCTAATCTGTATTGAAAATACAATTAGTAAGTGTAAGTATCGTATCCTCTGTGTACAATATAATAGTTTTCATTATGTTTACCTGGTAGTCCTCCTGATGATCAAACTCTGATCTGTACAATCTCAAAACATGATGAGGATTATTTATCTGCTCTTCGAACATTCCACCTACAATTTATTTGTGACTTAGTAACATTCATATAATAAATAGTCACACAAAATTTTAAATGTACCTGTGTCCCAAAGGCATGTCTTGTGTCAAAGGATGCATCGGAATGTCAGGACGTCCCACATGAAGTCGCTCCCAAGACCACAACTGCAAAAAAAATCAATTACTTAGAATATGCAACCACATGCTAGAGACAAAATAAATATGCAGTAAATGACAAATTACCTGAAGAAGAGTCAATGAACCACAAATGGCCTTGGCACCCGACTTGCATGCAATAGATAACTGCCGATATAGATAAGCAAGTGTCGCACCACCCCACGAGTATCTACTAACCCGATCTAAGTCCCCTAGAAGGGGTAGATACATAAGTGGCACTGAATTTCCTGACTTATCATTGAAAATAGTGCATCCCAAAAGATGTAACAGTATGCCCGTGCATGTCGTCTAACAACCTCTGCCGATGCATCCTCTGCAATAACTGCAAATGTCTCTCGCAACCAAGATAATTTTACTGAACCTCGTTTCATCGTATCCGGAATATCACCTAAAAGGGCCATGCAAGCATCTGTCCAATCTAAAGTAGTGTCTCCTACAACAGCATCACCATCAATTGGTAATCCCATCAAAATAGCAACATCCTGTAATGTGATACTCATCTCTCCATGCCTAAGGTGGAATGTCTGTGTCTCACTCCTCCATCTCTCAACAAGGGCAGTGATCAATGCCCAATCTAACCTAATCCACTGAACCTGAGTCAAATGAAATAAACCAGATCTATGTACATATTGTACAATGCGGGGGTCTACTGCCCATGCACCTAAGCTCCTATGGTGCTCCCAACATTTAAGAACTTCTGTTTCCTGAAAAAAAATAATTAAAATATGTTAACATTAAATTTATGCACAAGTAACAACAACAATATATTAACAATAACAATACCTGGCCAGCGCAAACCAACTGTGATCTATGAGATTCCTGTGCATATAATACAGAAGTATCTACAGGACCTGGAAACTGGTCCATCTCTGCAAAACATACGTGTAAAAGGAATTATAAGTATATAACCAACATGTGTAACAAGAGACATATATGCTTGAAAATTTATAAGTATGTAAGGAACATAAAAAACACTTACTAATTGTGATGAGGGGGTTGTACCCCTGGACATGTACTCCTATAATGTCCTGGTTGGCCACAATGACTACAATGATTATGAGATGACCCTTCTTTATTCGTATCCATATGCATATGAAGGCGTCTACTACGTGGACGACCACTTTGCCTGCGACCAAATGGAGGTTGCAATGTAGCACCTCTATGCGGCGGCCAATGTCGACTGTCCAAGACAGGATGAAAAGCAAAGCCATATGTCTGTCGATAGGCCTCCACAGAATAAAATGCAGCACAAAAGTTCAAGTGTGAAATATTTGCTGAAAATGATCTACAAGATGCCACTATGTGGACACAAGGAAGACCTGTCATGCAATAAACATTGCAGGAGCAACCACATTGCGGTCCCAAGTTAACAGTATACTGATGTCCGTGTGAATTAGTGACTTGAAACTCATGTCTAGAAAATCTGATCACCTGACATCTTCTAGCCTCTCGCTCAGTAACACGAAGTTGGACTTCTACACTAGGAGCATATGATGCTTCCCAATTCAAACCATCCTCACGTCGTTTAACAAAAATTTGTTTAACCTGTAGAAAGTTTTTTGCACTAAAGCCTGGATAGGCAAACCTCGCGCACCTTTCAAGACACTATTAAAACTTTCAGAAATATTTGTTGTCATCATACCAAACCGCTTACCACCATCATATACCTTTGTCCACCTTTCATAACCGACATCTTCCAACCATTTCTTTGCTTGAGGATTCATTTTCTTCTATTTCTGTATGAGATGTTGAAATTCAAAGATACATGTTCTAGTTGCTGCAGACCATAACAGACCTGTCAATGTCTTATCACGAAATGTTTTTGAAAATTATCAGCAAGATGTCGTAAACAGCAACGATGGTAACCAATAGGAGGAGGAAATATCTCAGGTACTGCATGCTCCAAACCTCTATGTCGATCAGAAATGATTGCAAGATCACTCTATTTGTAACTTTCTCTCTGATACACGCCAAAAACCATGCCCAAGAATCGCCATTTTCCGATTCAACAATAGCGAATGCAAGGGGGAATAACCATCATCTGCATCTACACCAGTAGCAATCATCAAAACACCAGGATATTTTCCATACAGGTGTGTTCCATCAACACTTATCAATGGCCTACAATGTGGAAACCCCTGTATAGAAGGTGCAAATGACCAAAAAACTCTCTGAAAACGAAAGACAGATTGTTCTGCATAGGTGAACTGCACAACTGTCCCCGGATTTGTCAATTGAAGGGCCTCTAATACCTGGGTAGAGTAGCATATGATGATTCCCAACTGCCGAAGATTTTTTCATAGCCAAACATTTTGCAATCCATGCTTTCTTATAAGAAATTTCAACATGATATTCATCTAGTATTCTTCTCACAATCTCTTCTGGAGTAATTGTTAACTTTGTCTTCACAGCTGACAAAATCAACATTTGAACAAAACGAGATGTGCATTGGCGATTGGAACTTTGCAATATTGGATTCACACATGTATGGGTCCAGCATATTTTTTTACTTTGAAATATTCAAATCCATTCACAGTGATGCATGAACCCTCCATGCACATGTATCATGAATGCATTGAGCTGTAAACATCTTCGTGTGACTTCGTGTCACCTTATATTGGACACTATGTTTAACTGAATATGTTTGTAATGCATATATCAAATTCTTCTTGTTTAAAAACTTGTCCAACATGAGCTCTTCACCCTCTAAAGTACAAGGTACATCTATCCCTTCATGAGAATTATTCATTGTGGCTTCATCTATCCAGTGATCAGAAGTGAATACATCTGGAGGGTCTTGCTCATATTCTGTATTATTAACCCTGGCAATATCAAATAATGGTTCATCATCTCCTTCTTCCATATTCTCATTGTCATCTATATCATCTTCTGAATCTATTTCATCTTCTTCATCCTCCTCAATCACATGTTCTTCTGTTACATGGTGCCTACATATCAATCAAATGGCATAAAATTTATGGTATGTTATGTGAATACATCAAAATAATTTATCAGGATGATGAAATCACATACCCTGATGAGCTCGCACTATGAAAAGTATGTGACGGATCAGTGATTGGCATGAAAGGATACTGTGAGAATCCACCTCCATAGCCAATAGACCTCCAAATAAAAATTAAAATGTTAACAAAATTTTCTCACACTAATATATATTTCGTACAATTATGGGAGACAACTCACCGTGGGTTATAATCTGTAGGTAAAGTGTAGTCATATGATTCGTACCGTACATCTCTCTCATTAGCAGAATAAAATCCAGTAGAATGAACATCATCATTCAACATACGTGTGAAGTGTCCAGTTGGTTGTTGATACTCATAGTGTTGAGTATGCAAGTTGTCATCAATATGACCATGTGTTTGCACTTCATCATTACCTTGAATAGATATATATCTATATCTTCCTTCTCTAAATATAATTGTACAGTAGATACATGAGAAGGATACAAATCGAACATACTTTCAACAGTTTCATCATCTTCAACTCTCACTGCAATATATTCACCCATAGAAGTAGGCCACTTGCATGTTATACCAATCTTAACATGTCTTTCGTCATATTTCGTCAAGATATATACTTTCTCATCAACTCAGTAAAACTTGTGTCTTTCTTTACACGCAAAATGCGTACAGTACCTCCTTCATATTGAGGTTTATGATCCTCAATATGTAAGACACCATCATAATAGCACATTAAAGAAATGTTGGAACTAGTCATATCTGCCATTTATAAGATAAATAAATTACATATGTCAAATCAAAATATTCAAACAAATCACATTTGTCAAACAATAATAATTTAAACATATTTTATTTGTCAAACAATAATCATTAATAAATCACATTTGTCAAACAAGAAATCATTAAAACAATTATATTTTATCAAATAAAATCATTAAAATCAATTACATTTGTTAAACAATTTATAATTGTCAATAAAAACCATGAAACAAATTACATTAGTCAAATAAAATTATATCAATTAATATAATAAAAATATTAAATAATTAATTAACATACCTAATGGAAGTGGGGCGGCTGGCTGGGTGGGAGGGGGGGAGGTGAGGGAGGTGGGGAGTGGTGGAGATGGCGTCGGATGGGGGATGTGAGGGAGTGAGGGAGGAGGTGGCCCGGGTGGGGGATGTGAGGGAGGAGGCACTGCTGGCGCGGCGAGGAGGGCCCTGCGTCCGGCGTCGGCTGGCGCTGGCGAGGAGGTCCGGCGGCGGCTGGCGCTGGCGAGGAGGGTCCGGTGGCTGCAGTGTGAGGAAGAGAAGAGGGGTTTCGGGAGCAGAGGGGTTTCGGAGGTTTCGAGGCGGGGGGTTTAGTTAAGGAGCTGTCGGCATTGAGAATGCCGACAATAGAGTCGGCATTCGCAATGCCGACAATAGAGTCGGTATTGCGAATGCCGACTTGATGTCGGCGTTCCGGCGTTCCCAAAGCCGACTTTAAAGTCGGCATTGAGAACCCGACGCTATTGTCGGCATTCTCAATGCCGTCTTTAAAGTGGGCGTCCGGTCTCCACCAGTCACCAAGTTGCCAACGTGGCAACTTGTGACTATTTTGAAATAAATTTAAAATATGATTAAATAATAATTAAATAATATAATATGATTATTTTAATAAAAACCCCAAAAAAATTGGTGCCCTCGCAGTAACGCTTCGACGGAAACGCAATCGCCGCACATCTATCTTTTGGACTTCGCAGGCGGAGAAGGGGGATGACATTACACCGCCGCGCGGCGCTAGTTCCAGCAAAATCGGGAACACGAAGGCGGGGGAACGGCGAGAGCGAGAAAGAGGAGTGGAAGAGCTCGGCTGCCGGCTACGTGGCGGACATTTCAACTCTCCTTCTCCTCCACCTGCTGCGCCCGAGCATCCGAATCTTTGGATGGCGGAGTATTCTCTTGTCTGCTTCGTTCTCATCCAGCGCGCCTTCCTTCGAATTTCCCCTTACCCAGGTTCTGTTCTGTGGGGACTGTGTGCCCTTGATCGCCGCTCGGTGTTCCCTTGCTGAGGGGAAGTCGAATTGATTGGTAAAGTTGGAAGGCAGCCGTGTTTTGGTTCCTTTTATGTTCATGGCAGAATCGGTCTCCGGGTTGTGTCGGTTTTCTGCCGCTGTTGGAAGGCAAATAGCTTAAAGGAGGGGTAGGTGATATTTTTGTTTTCAGCTTAATCGGCCTCTGGTCTCATGTGATTGCACCGTCTTTGTAATTCAAGTTGTTTGTCGGCCACTGGAGTGGTGAAGTTCGAGGTGTTGGAGCATAGTCTTCCTTCAGCTCAGTTGTCAAGTTCTCAGCCTGAGTACTTTTCCCTAAGCTCTTGGATACGATATTGGGTGAACAGGATTAGGTCACAGCAGCAACTCTCGAAAGCCCCAACCGTAGGTCCGAGAGAAGGGAAAATTTTCTTTTTCATTCTCTCTCCGCTGCAACTGCTAAGTTTCTCGATCACATTCGGGTGCATGAGTCCACAACCTGTTGTGCTTGACATAAGTTCCGATGAAGAGGATGCAGTTTTCGATGGGTCGGGTAAAGACTCTCTTGACTGCAATTCGTCCTTGGATTGGCTCTCAAAGATGCTTGAGCTTGAGGATGAACCGTGGGAATCCAAGGACGTTGTGGACGTGGATGAGCTCAACTGCACAGCCGGGATGCAGAAATTGAGTTCTGTTGGTTCCTTTACGGCGAAGCTCGATTCCGACGATGATTCTGATGATGATTGCAAGGTTTTGGATGGCGACCCCGACAACCCTGTCGAAGAGATTCAGAATGAAGGGAATGGGTCAGACGAATTACTGATTGTTGGAGAGAAGGGTCAGGTACAGGCTGTACAGCTCTTATTTCGCCTATATTCTCCTTTGCCAACTGTTTGAATTGAAAGTGACAAGCTTCACTACGCAATAGAGCATATTCGTCGTAGCTTTTTATATTGTGCCGGCTGATGAAAGCTTAAGAATTTATATTGGTAGTTAATAACAAATACATTAGTCCTGGTGATCTCTTTATTTCCACGAGTGATTTTTTTATGCTAATGCAGTCATGCAATCATTCTCACCGCACCAGATTCATATCAATATTCCTTTTGGATACTAAGAGTAAACCCACCTGTTGGGAGGCCGTTGACACGTGGGAAAATTTCCTTTTTGAAAATACGCGGTGGATTGCGTTCATTCGTTTTATTTGGCGTGTGTATTTATTGTTTTATTTTTGATGTTTGTGGGGGCGTGCCATCCTGTCTAACAGACAGAAAAAAGAGTCCGCGCAATGCGGGAGAAGAATTTTGGTGTCCGGGAAAGGACGGTATGGTGTCCGTGGAACGGACGGGTATGGTGTTCGAGAAAAGACGGGTTTGTCCGCGAACGGACGGTTATGTCCGTGAGGCGGGCGTGTGTGCCGCGAACGACGGGTGCGCCGTTTTTATCTGAACTTCTTGAGTCCCATGTCTATCTCATCATTGATTAGGGTAGCATGTGCTGGACCTCTGTCTCCATCGATCGGAATCGATGTTACATTTACATCGAGTTAGACACTTGGTATTTTTGATACCGGTCTAAACCCGAATACCATTTCATAGCAAAAGGACGAGAAAAAATGCATGCTTTTTCTTAGAAAATCCTGATTATGACATGTTTTGTTTCTTTTGATTGTTTTGAAATGCTTTGTTTTGGATGTTTTTATTTTTGAATGACTGCCTTTTTGGGAGTCCAGAGTTTGATTTCTTTTGAAAGGGGAGCGGGTATATACCCGGACCGATTGGAGTTTTTTTCTCCTTTTTTGCAAAAGGTTGTTATGGGTTTTCATTTGGAAAACCTGGAGATTATTATTGTGAATGAGTGTATGCCCGAAGATTTTGATTCTGAACTTGGAGGTGTTATAACCCAGAGTAACACTTCCATATAGAAGGATGATTGTGCAAATTTTTATATGGTTCTTTTGCATGCCATTTCTGAGCAGAGTCCGAGTTTGAGGTAGAGTTTCTTTTCTCCTCATTTCGTACTTGTGCGGTCCAATTTCCGAGATCATATGGATGTATCTCCACGGAAGTCTTTGTCCCATTCGTGATTTTTTGTCCGAAGTCCATTTCCACGGGTATATTCCTCGTGGAGGTGCATATGTGCTCCATTTAGGGTATCTGAGCACGGTTCTTGTCCCACTTCCCTTTTCTTTGGATGTGTGTATATTATCACAATCCCTCTTTTTTTATTATATTTTTTTTTGAATAGGTGAATATGTCTTGGTGAGTCCCTGCTTAGGCAGGGTTCCTTGTAGAGATTTTTCATATTGGCTATGTTTATATCCATGTATTCTCGGGAGAAACTTTACCCGGAGGGACTTTGCCTTAAAGAGATATATGTGTATAACACAAATTTGCACTTTGTAATATATTCTCAAACGTTATCTCCCTTGAGCAGAGTATCCGATAAGAAGGAGCCCCCCTGTGAACGGAGTCCCCTTTTTTTTTGAGAAACATATACAAATGGGCATATTGTGATTATATAGATATATTCTCGAGCAGAGTCTCTATTTGGGCAGAGATTCCACTAAGAAATACATTTATTAAACATGAAGTTTGTGATTATACGGATATGAATTTAGAGGGAACTTTGTCCGGGCAAGATTCCTCCAAAGATATATGCGTATAAGCACAAATTTGTGATTTTATGGATATGTTCTTAGGGAGTCTCCATTTGGGCAGAGTTTCCTCTAATGAACATATACATAAGAACATAAATTTGTGAATACGAATATGTTCTCGGACAGAACCTCCGGTTGGCAGAGTTTCTTCTAAGAAACATATACATATAACACGAGTTTGTATTACATGGATACGTCCCCTGAGAGAGATTTTTGTCCGGGTGAGATTCTCCCTAAGGAACATATTTGTATAATTACAAATTTGTGATCTTTATATATGTTCATGGACGGAACCTCCGCTTGGGCAGAGTTTCGTCTTAAGAATATATATATAAGAACACAATTTGTGAATATACGAATTGTCCTTGGGCAGAACCTCCGCTTGGGCAGAGTCTCCTCAAGAAACCATACATATAAGCACAAAATCCACCATCCCAGAGACTCGCTCGTGGGCGGGGAGAACATGGTATTTAATACCATTGTCCATAGAGATTCGCTCGATATGGACGGCATTTAAACCCGGGAATATCACCCCACAGGACTCGCTCGATGTGGGGGATGGAGATTAAGAAGGAATGCTGATGACGATTACGCCGACCGCTCTCCTTTCCGCACATGGCCTATCGGGCTAAAGAAGGGATTTGTACCTTCACACACCGGACGGGAGGGATTTGAGAATGAGAGAGGGAATGAGCAATGCTCTTTTCTATTTTCCTGGATTTTTCCAACAGGGCTTCGCCGGAGCAAATTTTTCCACCCATTTTCTTTGGAATAGGGGGGGTTTTATAGGGTTTCGGCCCCTTACATGCGTGGGAGAGGGGAGAGAGAGAGTGCCCCAACCGATGGTGACCTCATGATGAGGTCACCATCGGTTAGGGGGGACTCTCCCCTAACCGATGGTGACCTCATTGTGAGTTACCATCGGTTAGGGGGTCCTAACCGATGGAAAGAGAGGGGAGAGGGGGGATTTTGTCTATAAATACTCCCCCTACACCCTCATTTCCAGGACTTGTTGGAGCCCGGAGGTGCTGCTGAAGTCCTGCTTTTTTTTTGGAGTTTTCGCCCGACTTCTCGGAGTTCTGCCCGATCGAGGGGGCCTTTGCAAGCCTCGGAGTTCTTCCTCGAGCTTGTTCTTTGTGCTTGTTCTTTGTATTCGGTCTATAGACCTTGTGCTGCCGGAGGTGCTGCTGGAGTCCGGCTCCGTTTCCTTGGTGCTTCGCCCCGACTTCTCGGAGTTTTGCCCGATCAGAGGGTGCCTTTACAAGCCTCGGAGTTCTTCCTCGAGCTTGTTCTTTGTACTTGTCCTTCGTACTCGGTCTATAGACCTTGTGCTGCCGGATTTTTCGTGCTTCGTACTTTGGACGGAGACATGTTCTCCTTGTACTTTCATTTTAACCGGGACTCCGGACACCATTTTAAGGGCCGGAACTCCCCTGCTGAATTTTGGGGAAGGATCCCGCTAATAAGTTTGTAACTTAAATAACCTTGGGGTCATTTTAAATCACAACTTTTTGGCCTCTGAGCAGGCTGCTGATAATGTATTGTAACCAGGCCTGCTGATAACCAACATTTAATCTTCGTGGCCAACGGCCCCTTTCATCATGTCCGCGACTCGAACCGTCGTCTGCCAAAATAGGCTTCAACTAGGCTAGTCGCCGGACCATCATCTGATGGATTTTGTAATTTCCGCTGAAATAAACGTGTCACACTTTTGCCGTTCAACAGAGGCCAAAACATCCATGATCGGAGTTGATATCTGCATGTTAGTGTGGGCTATATATCTTCAAAATCAGATGGGAAGTGAATGCTTAATCCAATGAGCTTAGTGTCAGAAGGCAGTGTTTGTTTCTGTCATATAAAACTCATATGAGGTGAATAGAAGAGGACCATCCATTATTCAGCAACTGTTGCTGTAATATCAAAACCAAGGTTTTTGGACTAGAAATGTAATCGAGGAAGTGTCAAATGACAATCTATGGACATAAAGTAATATGTGTTCATAAAATGTCAAATAAAGGCACAAGTTGGTTGATCCTTTTCCAGCATGCAGGATTATACTAGTTTCTTTAAAAAGTTCAAGCATACTATATCGTATATTCCATGCTAGAGATAAGCAGTGGCCATGCAACTTATCCGTTCTATCTGATCAGACTAGTTGGCCTAGTCTTAAAGCCCATCAAATATAAAATAGTTCTTGCATATGCAATTCATTTTCTTAGGTTGTTCTTATTTGATTTAGGTTAACAACCAGCAACCTGAAAGAGAGGTCTTGCACAAAAACAGATGATGTAGCATCATGTATATGTGCAGCATTATCTTTGGCAGTCAATCTGCTCTTGGACCTTTTTTTCCCCTTTCAAGGTAGACAAATAGAAACTTGGCCTCTGTATTTTTGTGCAAAATGGAGCATCAGCTAGGTTCTCACATATTGATTCATTATTTCTATTTTCCTAGCATACTTAGACACACCTCTTACTGCAATAATGTTGTCCGTACCCAGTCACTATCAAGTGAGTTTGCAGTAGCAATCATCCAATATGGTGCCTCTTATCATGGGAGCAAATACAAGATTTAGTTTGTGTTGGTTATTACTTTGGAGATCTTCTTGAAGAGAAAATTTAGAAGAATCAAACAATGTTAGCTGATTATGTTTCGTCCTCTGGTCTTTCTTTTGTTGGGTTCCCTATTTAAGTTAATGTTTGGTTGCTGTCTTTATCTGTCTTTTGTCTCATCTCCCTTACTCTTGGCATGCCATTTTTTTGTAGAAATTTCCTTTTTCATTTTAGTTTATACAGTGCAAGAGAAAGGGACAAACTTGTTCTAGTTGGCTAACAGGTTCGCATGTATCTGAGAATGTATGACTGCCTTTTGATCAGTTTTTGTCTTTGTAAAAAAAAATACCACAAGAATTCTTTCCAATGATGGAAGAGGGTGGAGATAAGGTGTATCCTATATATTTTTGCTTTAGGGATCATTTTGGAGAGAGATATTATATGTCTGGAACAGACAATTAGCATGATTGGAAGAGTCAAGGTTGGTGCCTTGGTAGTGAACCATCTCCTATGTGTTGACATTGCATTACTATTTTAAGGCCACCAGAAAATGAGTCTAGGGAGTAATGCAATTTGATCTATTGCACAGAGTCTATGTGACGGGCAATGACATGAATTAAGAGGATGGATAAATGAAAGATCAACCTGTGCAAACTTGTTGTTCAGATAGAGATAAGGAGCCTTTCTCAGTCCAGAGTGATTACAGAAAGTACAATTGAGAAGTTCAGATTCTTCAGGTGCAACAACTCAATAGAAACTATTATTTTGCATCCTTGATATTTCCTAGAGGGATAAAGTCAAAGTAATGCTCCAGCCTTTGGCTCGATTAATTTGTGGTGCATCACTTGGCCACTCCCTGTCTATCTCAGCTTGCTAACAAGGAATTTCGTTAACCCAATTGATAGTGGACAAACCTGAATTGGGACTTGAAAATAGGACTTGTGAAGACTCTGTTGATGCTATTCCTAATTCTGATTGGACTTCCACTAGAATATGTAATCTCCAACTGTGTTATAGTGAAAACTAAAATGATCCCATAAGCAATCAACTCCTCCTCCCAGACATTAGATTCAGATAATATGTCTGGATCTTCTTGCCTCCCAGTCCACAGGTGCCTCTGTATTGATTTTTTTTTTTAGTTGGATTGATCTTGGCTCCGAAGTGCATCTCCTTTTTTTCCAAGAAGGCAGTCTGGTGGGGACACCCGAGCACTGGACCGGGCCGATAGGGTCCAAGTTTGCCACAGGTGGAGGCGACGAGCGGCGACGACGGCGTCCATTTGGCTTGGTGACTTGCTTTCGGGCCACTAGCTTGTTTATTTTATGAGTTTGGGCATTTAGTTGTTGTAATAAGGCCCATATGAGGCCCATTAGTGCTCTTTCCATTTTCTGTGTATTTTCGGATCCGAATTTGGGCTTATTCTAGCTTGTGGGTATTTTAGTCCATGTATGTGTCAGTGGGGGCCATTAGGGTTCCCTCACTGTAAATAAGTTGTAATCTCCTGTTTGAAGGGTTAACGAAGATTTGAAGAAAAGCTTTGTGCGCAGCCTCCAAGTCTTCTTCTTCAGCGGGGTGGAATCCCCAGGGTGGAAGCCCAAACCCCCTTCTTCTTCTCCTTCCTCTGCACCTCACCACTTCTGTTTTCTGTTTTTTTCTTACCACCACGCTCTCGTTCCGCATCACAGTCTGTACCATTTGCTATTAAATTTTAACGAGCATGTATCTCTCCCCAAGTCCCAACCCAAAAAAAAAGAGAAGGAAAGGAAATAGAAAAAGAAAAGGAAAAGGGAAAATCATTATAGAAAAAGAAAAAGAGAAGGAAAAAAACATTATTTTTGACAATCAGGGGTGACAATGATCTGGGATTGATGAGTCCAGCCTGGACCAGCTCAGAAACCTCAATTACTCATCTAGAAAATGAGGCATGCAGCCTGCTATAATCACAATTTTTGTTAGTGGCAGCACTGGCAGTGGGAGACAGCATTGAGAGAGTGGAAGTGGAGGAGCCACTCTGGTTTTTGGCAAAAGTTGTGGCAAGAAAGTGGTGTGATGGGCTGCAGGACTTATTATATCTCCCTGGATCAATACTTAGTAGAATGAATACCCTGCTGCTGCATCTGATCCTGGTCACCGAGGAGAAGGGATGATTTGGGGTTGGGGGATGGAAGAAAGGAGGAGTGGTGGTTGGACAAGGACAAGAAGGGGCAGAAGGTGGGCATGAGGGCAGAGGCTCTGTTGGTATAAAAGAATGGCAGCAGCAATTCTGTGGAAGAGGAAGGCATTGACCAGCGCTGCAACATGTGGTGGATAGAGTGGTTGTGCTATGAAAAGGGAGGAACAGCCAAGTGGGGTGTCTAGCTTTCTAAATGATCAGCACTGATTATGGGGTTTTCGTTTTGTTCTCTCTTTAGCCTCTCTAGACTGAGAAGCTCGGGGAATGGTGCGGCTATCGTGGGCGAACAACATTCCCCTGGGGGTGGGATCTCACACAAGAGCTCCAACAGCCGGTTGCCGGAGGGTAGCTTTTAGGGGGATAGCCTCCTCCAGGGGCGTGTCCTTGGTCCGGGGAGCCAACATCTTGGTGGGTGTGTTTTGGTTGTGGACGGTGGGCCACATCCGGCGCCACTGCCCTGGCTGGAACTCGACAACTTCGGAGGAGGCCAGAGTCCCCGTCTACTTCGCTTGTGGGAAGCTTGGTTGTTGGTTTCATTCGAAACCGATACGTTTCGACCAAAACGTATCGGTTTCGGCCATGACCGAAACGAAATTGATCGAAACTACTGTAGTATTTTTCGAAACTGAAAAAATAATATTTTAATTAGTTTCGTCCGAAAACAGATCGAAATCGTCTGAAACTAGACCAAAATCGGTCGAAACCGACCGAAACTAACCGAAACCAGCCGAAACTGACCAAAACCGGCCGACACTCTCCTCTTGAGGCCCTTCGAGACCGACTGAAACCAACACAAACAAAATCGAAACGGTTTTGGTTTCGGGCATGGGCGATCACGAAACCGAAACTCCCATCCTTGGTGGGAAGAGAGGCCACCTTAGACACCAGAGCCTTGTAGGGGAGCAGAGAGAGGCAACATCGAATGGTGATTGGAGGATTGGGAGGACGAATGCTGAAGTGGTCAGGGGCAGCAGGCTACTCATCGATGTGGGGGAGTTTCTTGATGAGCTGCTAGGGAGGGCGAGGGGCAAGTTGAATCTATGCCGACGGTGTCCCTGTTGGAAGGAGTTGTAGAGATTGAAGATGTGGCTAGACGCCTGGAGGAGGTGAGGGGGGGATGGAAAGTCTTCAGGATGTTGTAAGCTTTGTTCTTGGCGGTTGGCAGTGATGGAGGTGCTATGGGGATCTTGACGGCGACTAGTTTCCTAGCAGCGCGGGGTGGGGGGGGGGAATTCTTTGGGTCACCCGTTGGACAGAAGCCATGGAGACCTACCCCACTTGGCCATTGAGGAGGCTGCGAGTGGCCTTCAAGGGCACTTCTTTGTATCTTTGTGACGAGGAAGGTGTTAGTTTCCTAGTGCATCCGTTTGTGAGGCTGGAGAGGGGTACGATGAGTCTTCTTTGAGGGGGGGGGTGTCCAAGATGAGTGGGTTGCAGCCATCATTCAGGCAAAGTGGGCCGAATGGTGTCCCGATAGTTGTCATAATAGGGATTGACGGCCGCACGTTTGTCCTTCAACGTGAGGTGGATGAGGAGCTTCGGGGGATACCGTCGCCGCATCTAGGGCATCCTTGCCTGCGGTTGGAGGTAGGAGACGACCTCGGGGTAGGATTTCAAATTTCCAACACTTCGGATGTGCGAATCCCTTAAAATGGTTGAATCGGACAAATGACGAGCCGATTCAGAGTCGAACCTAGGTTCGTGGGCCTGGTTTTCATAGTGTGAACTAGGCTAATGTGTTCGCTAAATCGGGACCCAAGTCCGACCCAACTATTATCGCAAACCACAACTTAAGTCATAGTTCGCTCGCTTCTCGTAGTGGGTTTGCGAGATCCAATAAGGGTTGTCTCATTCGCCTGATACCTAAGCAAGTGCTCGACGACAGAGAGCAGGATGAAGCTGCAGTGCTCAGGCACCTTTTCAAGCATGGCCCCAACCTGGAGTTTCCTCGGCCCCTGGCAGGAGGATTGCCAGTGGCTTCGTGACCGGTTCTTTACTCCGAGGAGAAACCTACGGCTTTGGTCACCAAGTTGTAGCACGACAGGGCATCTCCAGTCACCAAGTTGTAGCATGACAGGGCGTCTCCAGATAGGACTGATAGACGGGGGGAGCTACCAACGTGGCCTGCCTTAGGGGATCCTCCACCCCCCTACTGCTCTCCGGCGGTGGATGCATCTCTGCCAAGTTCAGTGGTCGGCGACGAGGTGATGTCGCTAGTATCACTGGAGGAGAAGGATAGCTTAGTGCTGGTGGTGGTACCCTGCCCCGATGTAGGGGTGGGCCTAGTGCAAGGCGATGCATCAAAGGGATTTGAAGACGATGGTGGGCGATGTGACACAAAGCTGGTTTCAAAAAGGAGGTGGCTGTTGTTGCACAGGAGGGGGAAGACAATCCAGGGGGTAAAATTGGGGTGAAGGAGATTGAAGGAATGTTGAAGTTGCTGGAAACTATGTGCACTGAACAAAGGAGGTAGGTCGCAAAACATATTGCCATTTTTTTCTTATCCACTGAGAAGGGCATCAAAGGGATATTTACTAAAATCAACAAAAGATGGTGTATGAGTATTTGGATGGGGGAGAGGTCATACGCTAGGGCAGGGAGAGGAGATGAGGAGGGAGGAGAGGAGAGAGGAGGTGAGGAGGGAGGGGAGGAGAGGGTGGTCGCTTCTTCCCAATAAGGATTATCTCTTGGAATATAAGGGGGTTGGGCGGGTTGAGAGGAGAAGGGCGGTGAAGGAGCTTATTAGGAGGTGCAAGCCGGTTGTCCTGTGTATTCAGGAAACCAAGTGAGACGGTGACATCAGTGACCTTATTAGGGAGATTGGGGGCTGATGTTTGTCCTTGGGGGTTGCTTCCCTGGCGGTTGGGAGGTCTGGGGGCATCCTAGTCCTTTGGAATCCTTTTGAAGTAGAGGAGGTCACGACTCACGACAGATGGGGTGGTGTCTAGGTGGGGTATTTCTATGCATTTCAGGGGTGTTAGGGATGGTTTCTCTTAGGACTTTACTGAGGTGTATGTGCCTCAGGCGAGAGGAGAAGAGGCAATTGTGGGATGTCTTGACTCAACAACATCTTCTTTCTTATAGGCCGTGGTGTGTGGGTGGAGACTTCAATGTAGTGGTGGTAGCGGGGGAGAGGACTAGGGTTATGAGCACTAATGGAGATAGGGAGGACTTTTTTAACTTCATTCAAGAGGAGTGCTAGTGGATTTGGGCATGGCCAGTGCATCCTACACTTGGTCTAATTTGCAAGCACATGCCTCATATTCTAGGTTGGACAGGTTCCTAGTGACCATTGATTGGGAGGATAGGTTTCCTTTTGCACAGGTGGTTTCTCTTGCTAGATCGGTATCTGATCATGAGCCTATTTTGCTGAAGACCATCAGATCACACGACAGATATTACGACAGATATCACATCTTCAGGTTGGAGCAGTTCTGGTTCAAGGAGGATGATATTATGGACATGGTGACTATTGCTTGGATGGCTCATCACTCAGCTAGATCTATTATGGCTTCTTTAGTTTGTAAATTAAGGCATACAACTCAGATGCTAAGGGAGTGGGGAGCAGGTAAAACATTTCCAGGGAGGGCAGCAAAAGACAGAATCCTACAACAAATTGAGCGTCTAGATAGTTTGGACGAGGCATGATTGATGGATGAGGAGGACATGCTCTTTGATGACTCTTTGAAGGGGCATTATGAGGAAATTCTGATAAGAGAAGAGATATATTGGAGACAAAAGTCTAGAGATAGATGGATCAAGGAAGGTGACATGAACACAACTTATTTTTAGTGGATAGCATTTGGTAGGAGACTCAACTCCATTTCCAGCATAAAGGTGGGGGATCTCTACTACCATGCGGAGGAGGATATTAGGGGTCGAGGTAGTTCTACTCTAGGCTTTTCACAGAGGACGACTTCTATAGGTCGAGGATTTTTGATGATTGCTACCTTGTCTTTTTTGCAGAGGAGAGGGAGGCTATTTCTAGGCCTATCTCTGAGGTCGAGGTCCAGAGTATGCAGTTTTTTCCCTTACGGCTTATAAGGCCCCTGGCCCTGATGCTTTCCGTATGGCGTTCTTTTAGAAGTGTTGGTATATCATTAAAGAAGACCTAGTGGCAACAGTGAGGGAGTTCCAAGAGGGGAGGACACGTCTTGGTGGCATCAATAAAACTTTCATGGTGCTTATTTCCAAGAAGCTATGTAGTCAAAGGCGTGAGGCTACCCGAGGTGACTAAAGGTTGCCTCAGCCTCAAAGGCCTAGGCAATGGAGGTGATATATTATAAAATAGTATATAGTTAAAAATATGAAATATATTTGATGGTTCTGAACAAGCTCCTCTTTTAGTTCTTGTACTAGGATTTTTGTTCCTGCTCAATCGGAGAACCAGGCTGCGGTGAACGGTGAGAGTTAGCTAGAGAGAGAGTCGAAAAGGGGGAGAGAGGGATATGTGTGTGTGTGGGAGAGAGAGAGAGAGAGAGAGAGAGAGAGAGATGTAGCATTGGCTCACCAGAGATGTCCATTGTGCCATTTGCCCTCATTGGAGAGGTTCAACACTCGCCCCGCCTGAGCACGTTCACCGCTCACTGGGGCTAGTTGACGACGCTTCGAGGAGAGGAGGGGGAGAGCTCAGAGTCGGGATCGTGATCTATGGCCTTTTAGGGTTCAAAGGGGGGGGGGGGGGCTGTTTATATGTGGGAAGGAGCGAACTGGACCGAATCCGGTCTGGTTTAGTAGGGGCTAGTGACGGACGCGATCGCCCTGGTAATCTTGGCGGACTCATCGCCAAGACGATTGCCTTGGCTGCTTTTGATAACATAGCCAAGAAGAAGGGGGCCCTTGAGTTGCAATATTTCAGGCCAATTAATTTGCTGAATGACACCTATAAGATTATTGCAAAAGTGTTGGCATGGAGGCTGGTTTTTGTTATGAATTCATTGGTTGATCACTTTCGAGGAGCTTCTATCAAGGGGATGAATATCTTGGACAATTTTCTAGTGGCGTGTGAGTTCCTATTTGCCATGAAGCACTAGAACAGGAAAGGATTGGTGTTGAAGCTTGGCTTTGTAAAAGCATATGACAAAGTGAACTAACAATGTCTCTTTGATGTGTTGAATAAAATGGGTTTTGGAGACATGTGGATTTCTTGGGTGAGGGCTTATATTTCATCGGCCTCCTTTGCCATCCTTTATCAACTGGAGGCCATCCTCCTCTTTCCTCAGTGGTGGGGCCTCTGACAGGGAGATCCGTTATCCCCTCTCCTTTTTGTTTTGGTGGTTAGTGTGCTTAGTAGGGTGTGACATCTAGCGGAGGCAACATGTCTCATCAGAGGTTTCTCGACAGTGAGAAGGGGCATGCTTGTCACATCCCGTCATTTAATATTTTCACAAATGCCGAGACGCGCGCAGAAAGGAAATCAAGAACAAGTTTAAAATTTTCCGAGTAGGAATTGCCTGCGGTCATGACCTAAAATAAAATATGAATTAACAGTCGTTCCTCAAGACTGAGGTAATTACATGATTCCCAACAACGTATTTCAAAGGTCAGACATAACAAGTGTTGATCTCTCAACACACAATTTTCGATGTCTCCCTTTCTAGAACTGATTCTGATGAATACTTGAAAAAAAAGTAGGTATGAACAGTCTTGTGCAGTAGGATTTATCCTTTAATAACAAAGAAATAGATATTGGAATCAAGGAAAATTTGTTGCACACGAGGATAACAAATAACAATGTTCAATAAAAGGGAAAAATAATGCAAATCAAGATGTAAACTATTGAACCATGCAAGGTTAAATCGATATATTAATGAATTGAACCAAAATAACGAGTGTCAGACATATAATGACATTTCGTCATTATCAAACGTGTAATCACTATTGAGCAGTCCGCTGAACATATACTGGCGGCAAGTGCAAACTAGTTGAGTCATTCTGATGGGAAACACTACCATATAATTGAATATTCATCAATCAAGCAGTTAGCAGTGTCCGATGCCAAGACACTCAAGCAGTAGTGCTATATCATTCCGTTCGGTCAGTAAATGAATTCGGGTGCTCCTCTCAGGGACTGGACCCGCCCCTATTTGCACAGACATCTTGATTCAGTAGAGTCCAAAGACCCGAACAGTAAGTAAACATTCATTATTGTTATGTTCTCGGACAATTATGCAGTACTTCAGAGTTTCAAGGATAAGGCACATGTACAAGATTGTGTGTCATAAGGATCACAAAAGAGTTAGAAATGATTGGAGTTTCAAGGGGTATTAGAGTTATGCAAGATGAGAAGCTTATGCTGGAAGCCGGTATTCAAATTGAAATATCAGAATAGCCAGTTGAAACCAGTATATCTGGTCGAAATTAGAATCTAAAAGTACTCTATATTATCTAGTTATAATATAGAAATTAAATAGAGTTTTCAAATATCAAATTAACCATGGGATGTGGCTCTGATTGTGGCTGAGCTTGTTAGACTTAATTCAGGTCATATTGGATAAAGTTGGCTTGGAATAATTATTCAGAAGCTAAAACAATTATAGTAATGGTGGTATTCGAGTATCAAGTTGGTATAGTCACTTTAAAACCCAAGAAAATTAAACATCCAACTTGATCTCAAAGTTTAGAATCTTATCGTCGAATCAAGTCCGAGAGTAGGTTTACCTGCTCAAGAGAACAACAAGTGTTAACATATGAACAACAGACGTTGACAATTGGACAATAGATGCTAACACACGAACAACAAGTGTTGACATACGAACAACATATGCTGATATATGAACAACATGTGTTGACATATGAACATCAGATGTTGTCACACTGAACAACATGTGTTGACATGTGAATAACAGGTGTTGACAAATGGTCAATAAGTGTTGACATACGAACAACAAACATGTGAACTGATAACAGGTTTTTGGATACTAAATACGTTCGGTCTTCCAATCTTTATCGAATATTCAATGGAAGAGCTCATCACAGAAATCTCATAGTAAAGTATGATAATTTGAACTTTACTGTGGAAACGGTTGACCAGAATGATGAAGTCGGTCGACCGACCTAGTCAGTAGCTGGGTTCTGGTTGCAGGTAAAAAATCGATCGTCCGGAATGGTAAAATCTGTTGACTGACCAGAAATTGATCGACTGACCTGATCAGTTGAATTGGGTTCTTATTGGGGGTAGAATCAGTCGAAGGATCGTTGACCGAAATACAGAAATTGGTAGACCAATCTCGACAAAGAGCCAGAATCGTACGGTCACAATCGCACAGTCTAAACAGGCTTGAGAATGGAAATAAACACTCAGGGCAGGTTTGATAACCAAATAAGTCCTGATAACCCCTGATAAAAGGGGTTTATTACTGCCCTGATAACTGTTCTGTCGCGTTGGTAAACAGGATAGCTTATCAGACACTTATCAGCACTTGTTGGTGATAAGTTCTGATAAGTCTAACTCCCATTTTTGAACTGATAAAGTTATCAGGGCTTATAAGGGACTAAAGACATCTCAAAGTGGAGATAAATCTCAATGACTCTGAAGTGACATAAAGTGACTCATTAATAGCTTGATATGACATAAAGTGATCGATGTGACATAAAGTTATCATACTTCCAAATGTTGCACCAAAGTAAGGGGCGGCTATCAGAGGTTATTTTATCAGTGGATATTCGCCTTGCGGATAGCTTATCTGGTTATCAAATCCGCCCTCAGGGATTATAGGGAGGGACTTATACTTTAACCGTACATATTTTTCAGATTAAAAAAAACTCGTTAAACCTCTCTTTCAAATTCTTTTCTCTTTTATCAGTCGAACTGGAGAGAGAATCGGTCGACCGACATGTCAAAATCGCTCGTCTGATTTCGGTAAAGATCAAAATCACAGAAGCTTGAATCACACAGTGTAAACATGCTTGAGAGTAGAAGTAAACAATCATGAATGATAAAGAGGAACTTACATATCAGTTGGGCATGCTCGTCGGGTGGAGATGAATCCCTAAGCTCCTCGTCTCACTTCTTTCTTTCTCCTTACTGTTCTGCAACATCTTCCCCCTCTTCGTTTCTTCTTTCTCTCTTATCAACTTTCTGCAACATCTTTCTCTTATCTTCTTTTCTTCTTCTTTCTATGGTGGAAGGAGGCATTGGAGGGAGAAGGGAAATAGTGGATGAAGGAGGAAGTGGTGGTGTTCAGTGGAGGAAGGAAAGAGAAAGTGGAAGAAGAAGAAGTAGTGAAGAAGCAGAGGATGCATGAAGAAGAAGAAGAACGGGTAGAAGATGAAGAACTGGAAGGGGGTATTTTAAGAGATTGACATACATCCGATGGTTGCCACAAAGGTGAGGTTTATCATCTTCGAATGCCACTTGTACCTCTAGAGATAAGAATCAACTAACAACCTACACGTAGCCACCCTACACACGTAATGATACGTACGTAACCAAACTTACGTAAATGGTTACATAATTCAAATTTAATTCGTTTAGGTTCTTTAGGCCACTAATTTTATACTTAAATGATATCTAATTGAGATAAAATTTCAGACATAAGCTTATTAAGATGTGATACCAATTATGATGATTTTTGTTTAATTTTTCAGATTAAATTTTTGTCAGGTAGAAATTACTCCAAAAATCATTAAGTCGACTTAATCTCATTATCTGCTCATCAATAAGTCAGGATGTTTATATTTTTGGGATCAGTACATTTTTTTGGTAATTATGGTGGTGTTAGATTTTACCTTCGTTATCGAATTCCGATGATGCTCTGTCGGGATGCGCACATCTGAAGACAGTACCGGGATCACATTAATTATGTGAAAAGATTCTAGATTCAAACATGATTTTGTTCTTGTATCTTTTATGGAAATCAATATCCTTTTCTAATGTTCAATATCTTATTATTATTTAAATTATAGGTGTTAGAATGCCCATCTCTCATTTGCAATACGCGGGTGATACTATTTCTGTTCCTTGATGATGGCGAGTTATTTCCACATACTTGGGAGTAGGGGAGAGGGTTTTGTGGACTATGTTGATTCGGCAAAGGTATTTTGCGAGGAGCAGACTTTGGGATATCCCCTTTGCTACTAGCGGCTCTTCCCTACTTTGGTATGACATCTTGTCGTGCAGGGTATTTCTTATGTCGGGGGGTCCGGGTTCATCTTGGCGGGGTGGCACGACTTGTTTCTGGAAGGATAGGTGGTGTGGAGACTTCACCTTCTTGTCTCTATTTCCTACCATCTTTCAGATTTCAATGGATCCCCTAACATCTGTCTCTTGGGCTTTTGACCCACTCCTCCTTGGAGGGGCTTGGGTGCCGACCTTCAGACGGGACTTGACACAGGCTAAGTGGTTGCAGTTCCAGAATCTCTTGTCAATTTTGTCACCGTTTCATTCGGCCGACTCAAAGGATACATGGGTGTGGAGGTGGGAGAAGGGAAGTGTGTTTTCAGTCAGATCAAATTACGGGGTCTTTGCAAATAGAGGCCTTTCGCCCTCTCCGTCACTAGGTGTGGAGGCCGAGGAGCCCATTGAAGGTGAAGATTTTGATTTGAAGGATCCCACATGGGAGACTCCCCACCAAGGACAGGCTACGCCATTTCATTCATGATAGTCAGCCCACTTGTGTTCTTTGTGGGGAGGAGGATGAGACCATTGACCACCTGTTTGTAGGGTGCTCCTACTCCTAGGGGGTGTGGAGGGAGGTGGGGAGGGAGACTAGCTTCAATTGGCATCCATGCAAAAATGTGCACCAGCTTCTTTTGGGATGGGAGAGAAAGTGGACTCTCAGGGGAGATAGGCTGGGGGGGGAGGAACAATTGAATCTTCAGAAGGGTTTCTAGAGATGGGGCGGCTATCTTCCATCCTTTGTGTGTTAAAGTAAAGGAATGGGCGGGCACAATTTGTAGTGTGGATTCCTTTACTTCCTCTCTTTTTGTTCTGTTGAGGGATTAGTTGTATTTATGGTTTGGCGCATCGGAGCGAATTGGCCCGATTTGGGCGAATCACATCGAATCACAGGAAACCCGATGCGCGATTCGGATCGACGCGCCCGAATCCGGTCATTCAGGCGAATCGAACCCGATGCGCACAATCCGATTCGATACTGTGCGCATCGGGTTCGATTCGCCCGACGCCCTTAAGGGTATCGACCGATGCACTGTGAAAGGGACTGTACAGTCCCGATTCGCAGCGCAGCAGGCCGGACTCCCCTTTCTCCCCCTCGTTTTTATTTTTTTTTTCCTGGAAAAAACCCTAGATCTGCATGCCAGTTCACAAGTGGAGGGTTCCTACGTGAGTTTGCATCCATTTGGACGTGGATTTGGAGGCATTCAAGCCTTGTTCTTCAAGGTTTTTGGAGTTTCTACAGGGCTTTGAAGGTAAGCTACCATATTCCTTCATTTTTTGGATTTTTTCTTAGTGTATGACTTAGATCTTCATGGGAAATGATGTTGCAAATGATTGGTGTACACTTGCAACCATTTCTCATCAAGATCTACAAGTTTTTCATGTAGATTTGAGGATTTTCCCTAAATTATGAATTTCTGATTTTTTTTGAAAATCTTAATTTTTTTTTAAAGAACCAAAAATTGATAGCAATGTTTTGTATAACTTCTATATCATGGTTAGTGTTTGATTCCATATGAAATGGAGCTAAAATTAATTTATGTTCTCGCATGTTTAATAAATATTTTAAAATTTTAAAAAATATTAAGTAAAACTTGAAATTACAGAAAATGCCTATCGAGGTGTGAATGTATTTGTATGATCATGTGAATCATGTCTATGAAAAAAATTATCATATAACAACACTTTCTTTTAGTGTTCAAAATATGAAATTTGAATTAATTTACTGTTAATATATTTAATTTTTATTTGTCCCTCTAGATGGCACCGAAGAAGGGCTCTGATGATATTGGGTGGCAGCATGGCGTCATGTTGGGCAGTAGACACAACTTTAAGTGCAATTATTGTAGCTTTACGGGACAAGGAGGTGGCGTCTCCCGTTTGAAGAAGCACCTTGCAGGTGGTCGACTAGCAGGCTACCATGACGTGCAGGGTTGTAAAATGGTGCCAAGTGAAGTTAAAAAGCTTATGATTGAACACCTTAAACATGTTCGAGTAGAGATTGCAAGAAAGAGGGCGGATAAGGAGATGCAAGAGAGGATAATATCAGGAAGGGAACGAGATGAAGACATTGAGGATGAAGTAGAAATGTACGCAGAATATGTGCCTGATCCTGATGTGCAGGAAAGGCGAGCCAGAGCACAGAGCAGGGCCGAGGCATGGGAAGGTGATCAAAGGGCAGCCTACAGAGTAAGTTTTCAGGGAGCTCAGCATGAGGTTGGCAGTGGCAGTGGCTCAGCGGTAGGGGGCGCCGGCAGAACTCAGTCCCGTCGATTTTCAAATGTGAGGGATTATTTCACTCGGCCCCCTCCCACATAAACACAAAAACAAGGAAGGCATAGCAAGAGACCCACATGTGTACAAATAGAGGACATGGACCCTTATGTGTATCCTAGGGAGCATGGCAAGCAGATTAGGATTGAGGATGCATACAACCAGCAGGGGCCGAAATACAAGGTGGGTCGAGCAATTGCAAAGTGGTGGCACCATGCAGGGTTACCATTCAATGCAGCAAATAGTCCTTATTACAAAACTGCTATACAGGAGGTTCAACGTGGAGGGCTACATGTGCAGCCTCCTACAGCTAGGGACTTGACTGGGAAATATCTTCAGGATGAAGTTAATGAGATCAAGTCTTACATTGACAGTTTTAAGAAGAAATGAGAGAAGTATGGTGTCACATTGTTGTGTGATGGTTGGTCGGGCACCACCAGGAGCAGCCTCATCAACTTCCTCGTGTATTGTGATAGACAAGTCTTTTATCACAAATCTGTTGACGCATCCGATAGAGTACACAACTATGAATACATTTTGAGTTTGATGCGGGAGGTTGTTGAGGAGATTGGTGAGCAATACATTGTGCAGGTGGTGACAGATAATGGATCTGCCTACAAAAAAGCAGGGGAGGAGTTGATGAAGATTTATCCTCATCTTTACTGGACCCCATGTGCTGCCCACTGTGTTGATTTGATGCTGAAAGAGATTGGGACACTGCAAGCCGTGAAAATGGTCGTGGATGCGGGGCAGAAGATTACAAGGTTCATCTACAATCATCATGTTGTGTTGGCGTAGATGAGAGAGTCCACTGGTGGAGGGTTGTTGAGGCCGGCTGTCACCCGCTTTGCAACAAACTTTGTCGCATTACAAAGCCTATTGAAGCACAAGGATGGATTGAAACGCATGTTCAGGGGTGATAAATGGTTGCAAAGCACTTTTGCTGGAACATCGGATGTAAAAGAGGTGGAAGGCATCATCAACAGCTCAAATTTGGGATCGGTGTTCAAGCTGGTTTAGATCATTGAACCTCTATATGAGGATTGAGGATGGTTGATGGGGATAGGAGACCTTCTATTGGATTGGTGTGCGTAAAGTTTGAAGCCACAAAGAAGAAGATCCGTGAAGTCTCACCTCGGTATGCACACTTGGTCCTGGATGTTGTTGAGGATAGATGAGACCGGTAGATGAGTAGAGATCTACATATGGCGGGTAAGGAAATTGTTCATAACTTCATATATTTGTAATGCACTAACTAAGTATTAATGTATTTTACAACCATTAATATTTTATACATCAATTGTAGCATATTATCTCTACCCTGCATACCATTACACGCACGAGCTGGCATATGAGGATGACTTGACGACTGCTTTTACAAGAGTTGTTGAAAGATTGTCAAGAAGTCCTGTGCAAGCAGCGGATGCTATTGATGAGGCAAGTATAAGCTTATCAACTTCCATCCAAACAAATACTTGAGTTTGATATGCATGATCAATTTAATAAATGCAAATGAAGAGCTTTCGGGAGGCTATTGGGGGCTTTGCTGAGCCATCTGCCATTGCTGGTCGGGAGCGTGTCGAGGGCGGTAATATGCTTTCTCTTTCATTTTTTATCATTAGAAGTTGATGGTTAAGGGCTAATAGAGTTAATTGAATTTGGTTGCAGCTGATTGGTGGTTCAACTTTGGGCATACTGTGCCAACATTGAGAAAAGTTGCAGTGAAGATCTTATCGCAGACTTCCTCATCTAGTGGATGTGAGAGGAACTGGAGTACATTTGCATTGATACACACCAAAGTGCGGAATCGATTGTCATATAGGCGGTTGGACAACTTGGTGTACGTCCACTACAATATGAGGTTGAGGGTCAAACATCTCACAGAAGATTCAAAGTAGCGTGGGGACGTAGACTATGATCCTGTTGACATTGGCTTCCTACGAGATGAAGAAGACCCAATGGTTGCATGGGTTGCACGAGCAACAACAGAGCGGGGGGAGTATGAGTTAGATGAGGAGGCAGATGATCCTGAAGATCCATCTCGCCCTAACACTTTCCTGGCAAGGGCAGTAGCAGAAGCAACAACAGAGGAGGAGGGAGATCGTGGAAATGTGGGACAATCATACTCCCCTCGTTATGAGATGGATCTAGAGGTTGAGGTGGATCTTCTTGGGGACATATAACTAGAGCATGTTGAGCGTACTATAGGTGGGAGAGTAATTTCTTTGTTTCATGTTACAGCATTTTATGTATCATGTTGGGGGCTATTGTAGGTGGAGGACATGGTCATGATGATGATGATGATTTTGAGAGGTTGATGGAAGGCCTCTCCCGCACACGATCTGAGGGAAGCACCCTCACAATCTAGAAGGAGAGGGTCATCTACCCAGGATGCTGCTCCCTCACAATCTACAAGAGCTTCCACATCATCTCAATTGGCAAAAGGGAAGCAAATAGCTCAAGAATCCCGCCGAAAAAAAACTGGTGCAACAGAGTCCCGGCCAACTAAAGGAGTTGTTATACGAGACCCACCTCCTCCCCTAGTACAAAAAAAGAAGAGTTGGTTATCTGGTTGGGGATCCAAGAAAGGGAAGAAATGTGCTACCTTTGTTGAAGATCCACTAGACATTGCAGATGCAGAGACTTTGGATCCAGATGCAGAGGATGACACACCGTCTCCGTTGGATTCACCCCGATTGCCCAATAGCGCCTCCCATGATTTGATGACTACTGGTAGGTCATCATTTTGTATTGCACATTACCTCAAATGTATTTGTATTTGTGCTAACCTATCTTAAAATCATATTGCATTTGCAGGTGGTTCTTCTTCAGATGCTGGAGGTGACGGTGGTGGTAACAGTGGAGGTGGAGGTGGCGGTGGTGACAGTGGTCAGGGAGGAGGAGATGGTGACAGTGGTCAGGGAGGAGGATGTGGTGGGATGGCATTCATAGAGGAGCACTTTTTTCGGGGTGCAACCCAAGATACTAGTCATGGTGCCCCACTGCAGTACAATAGAAGGCAAAAGTTTAGACCTGGCGATCGTGCACGAGGATCTCCAGTGGATTCCCATAACTATGACACTATGATATCAGACTTCGAGAGGACGAGTACACAAGAGTCTGTTGGATCCTATGGCGGCCATAACTATCACCCTGAGTCCATAGACTACTCTAGTGGGTACAGTGGGTACACTGCCACAGTAGGCTACCTTGGTCCATCTCCATATATGTATCCTCCACCTCCTGTAGCATTTTCTGTTCCTGTTCCAGTTCAAGTTTTTGCTCCTTTGGAGGATGTACAGATGGCACAACTAAAAGTAGTTCGTCCCGGCTACCAGATGTGGGACCATTATCTCAGGCTTTTTCGACAGAGATACCATACCATGATGACATGGGATGAGTATCGTAGTTTTGTGTCTGAAAGAAAAGGTTATCACATTATTGGAGAGCTACCCTCAGAGTCAGATGAGTCAGAGTCAGTGCCTAGCCAATCCCAATGGAATGCATACGATCCATATCAGCAAGGGCATTGGGGATATTAGAATTTAGAGTTAGTCATTGAATTCTGTATTGGAATTTAGAGTTTGATCGTTGTATTCACTTTATGCAATGTAAATATCTTTCTATTAATGAGTTTCAATTTGTTTTCACTCTTCTAATGGTTTTTTTGATTGAAAATAAATGTTTGTATAACAATTACATAATATAAATCTCATCGAATATGATGAAACACATTTACAAGAGGCCTAAACCAGACAATTATTCAAAAAAAGGCCAGATTCAAGAGAATCGGCCAAGAAATGGGCCAAAAACCAGGTTTCTGGCCTCATCCATGCGAATCGAATTGAATCGGTTCGATTCGGGCGAATCAAACCGAATCAGGGAGAACCCGATTCGGTCCGAATCGCTGATGCGCCAAACCTTGGATGGCAAAATCGCACGGGTCGGGTCGGGGTCGGGCGGGTCGGGGTCGAGTCGGCGCCCGGTGACCCGAGTTGGCGGGGGAACTGGCCGGGATCTGCGGATTCCCGGTAGTCGGGCCGGATCCGCCGGGGTTGCGCGACTTCGCGACCCGACTACCCCGACCCGCCCAACCCCGCGGATCCCCCTTTAAGGAGGGATCCCGTTCCGAGACTGCGCAGACAGAACCCTGTCCCCCTCCCAGCCCCCTGCCCCCCTCCCCCTGTCGGAGCAGCCACCTTCGCCGCCGGCGCCGCCGCCGCCGCCGCCGGAGCTCCGGGGGCTCGCCGCCGGGCGCCGCCACTGCAAGCAGCCGCCGGCGCCCTTCCTCTCTCTCTGTTCTCTTCTCTCTCTTCTGTTAGGTGAGTTTTTCAATTTTTTTTTTAAAAATCTGAAAAAATAGGAAATGGTAAATAGACTATAGATATGTGGATCTATAGCATATTTAACATGTTTATGACTTCATTCTCTTAATCTCCAAATTTAGCCCTAATTAGGGTATAAAAATTAGGGATTTGTGTCATGAATGAAATTAATGTGCATTGAGTGAATGTTGTATGTGTCTAGGTAATTTTCTGTAAATTTTAGGGATTTTTCCTGATTTTTTCTGATTTTTTTTTTCTGATTTTTCTGATTTTTTTTATTTTTTAAATAATTTTTTACTCTGGCCGACCCAGGGTCGGCCAGACTCCATTGAGTCGGCGGCTCCACCGACCCGACCCGACCCGAGTCGGGTCGGCTGGTCCGACTCACCCAGCCGACCCGACCCTGCCATCCATGAGTGGGAGTTGGTTTTGGAGCATACTGTTTACACTTGTATATTCTTCTTTTTAGTACAATTGTGGTACTATCCACTTTCAGTAAAAAATGATCGGCATTGATTATCAATAACATGCAGATTGGGCCCAGAACAATGAGCCTGGTTAAGCTAAAGCCAAGCATATAATATTGCAGAGCTGTACTGTTTAGGGGCATGTTCCTGGATTTTCAGCAATGCAAACCTAAGAGAATGCTTGTTGGACCTTGCATCTCTCTCCCCTTGACACTAACAAGCAACTGTTCAAAATGAAAGAAATCATCTTATGAGTAATTCTCAAGGATCTTTTGCCCGCTGTGCATTATTTCCATAGTCCACTTGGAGCATTTATTTTGTCTCTAGGCTTATTCAAAATGGTAATTTTCCTTCTCATATGAGGCCATTGAACCAGAGGATTGCAGGAGGTATAATGTATCATGTTATTTGTCTGCCAACACTGCCCTATGTTCTCTTTTACCTTCCAGAGAGTCCTCAGTTGTGTTTGGGCACCTTCATGTGTGAACTCCTGTCTCTTTTGATTGTGTCCAGGAATAATGCTCAATGCTCTCTGCTTCAGATGACAGAAGTGAAACACGCTTTTTGTATCCACAGTGGAAAAGTACATGTACTTATCTGAGTATCTGCCATAAGGGTCTCATGTCTACATCTGCCGATACTCATCCTTTGGCTGATGCTTTGTCTGCATGCCAAGAGGTACTCCCAAAAGTGGGGAGAGATAAAGAAGTCCTCAATTGGACTAAAATATTTTCTCATAATGTCCCCTTATCTAATGCTTCTCGCGCTCAAAGTAAATTATCAGGAGAAAGCATCTCTCCATATCTTTCCTGGTTTCCTCATCTCCTTCTTCCTCCATGTGCTCCCTTTTCCCATCTCTTAGAGTCTACTTGGTGCGGACATCCGAGGACTTGCTCGTTTTGACCCGTCACGGGTTTACCGACGTCGTCGTGCGGAGTCGACGTCACTTTGGCTGGACGACGGCGTTCTACAGGACTTTTGAGGCCTTCGTATATTTTATGGCAGGCCGATATATTTTGTACGGCCCATTTAGGTGCCATTTAGCATTTTCCTGTTTTTATGTAATTTTTGGGTTTTTATTGAATATTTTAAGGAGATGGGCATTTTGGTAACTTTGTGAGCCCATCCCCTCCTATATGTATCTACCCGTCTCCCTAAGGATGGAAAAGATTTGAAAGAAAGAAGAAAAGACGTGAATACGGCGTGCCAGTTTCCTGTCTCCTCCCCCCTCCTTCCCGCCTCTTCCCTCTTCGTCCTCCTTCCCTTCCTCCCCTGTCTTCCCGTTTCCCATCAATCTGGTATCAGAGCAACCTTTGATCCCCTTCTGTCTTCCCCGGCTCTTCTCTTCCTCACCCTGTTCATCTCTCCCCCCCCCCCCCCCCATCACCGGAAACCGCCTCTGCACAGAACCCCTCTTCGGAGGCCCCCTGCGCAGACTCCCATCCCCCCTGCGCACAGCCTATACCCCCCTCTCCGGAGGCCCCTCTCCGCCGGCTCGCCGCCTCCCCCTGCTCGCGACGCCACGCCGGACGCGCCGGCTCCTTTCCCACACTCCCACGCCTTCCCTCTCCATCGCGACACCCCCTGCTCGTGTCCATTCTCTCTCTTCCCATTTTTCTCTCTCTCTCGGAACCACTCTCTCCCTCTCTCTCACCTGCGTGCGCAGCCCCCCTGCTCGATGACGTCACCTGCGCGTCTGGCCCCGCCCCCACGTAGAGCCAGAGGCCGACGAGAAAGAAGAAGGGTAAAGAAGAGGAGCCGCCGGTGCTAGCTCCGTCCGCCGTCGCTGGCAGCCGCCGCGAGCGCCGGCCGCCTGCGTCGGCCCCGCCCGCGCCGGCCACTAGCGTTTGCAGCTGCCGCGCGGCCCTCCCTCTCCCCTCCTTCCCCTGCCTTTTCTCTGCGCGAACGAGGAGGGGAATAAAAGGGGGAGGACTGCGAATCGGGCCAAACCGGTCGGCCCGGTCTGCTACTGTAGCCGTCTCGCTACAGTGTCAGTGCACCAGGAGGCTTTATCGCACCGCCAGCGTGGAGGGCTCGTCCGAGCTCGGTTTGACGAGCCGTTCGCGTCGTTGCGGTCGTCCCGGCGGGCCCTATTGACTTGGGGCTCATTGACCGCTGCTAGAGCCCGGATGAATCTGCACGAGGCCGGAATTGACGACGACATGACCCGCGTGTACTTGTACGCATCGGTGTTCCCGCACGAGTTCGGCCAGCCTCGACGTCCTCGGACCCCTCCACGTCTGTGCCCGAGACGGCCTGCTGTCTCGCCCCAGTGTGGACGTAGCTGGGAGTCGGTGGCCGTCCAGTTTGCCGCCTTGACGTTGACGCCGACCGACGCCAGTGGACGCCCTTCTACTTCGTCACCCCACATCTGCAGTGCGGATGTCCGCTCTTCAGCGGGTCAGTGAGTGCTGCTAGCTCTTCTTCCCCAAATTTCTGCTTTCTAATATATGGTTAAATGTGTTCCCGTACTTTTGAGAGTTAGGACTGCCTAACCCGTTATAAAATTCTTGACAATCACTGCTATTTGAGAGTCGTGCGAACCTACCTGTAGCTCTAAATTGAGACATTTGAATGTGATTTTGTTGCTTTAGACTCTTGGTAGTCTTCTTTACCGTTGGCTTGTTTCGTCTCGATACTGAGAGGGACAACTCCCAGAGCTTAGTTTCTTGTTCTTTAATGTAATTATTCTCATGAAACTATTGTGAATGCCTAAATGACGCGTCAGTAGTAGCTCATTTGCTGATTTTCGATCTTATGCATACATGCTAGAGTCGTTGAGTCGGTCCCATCTTGCATCAGTTTGCACACACTGCCACTTGTTAGAGTGTCATTGCATTTAGTTTGCGTCATGCCTTAGCTGTGAGTCCTGTTTGCATGCCCACCCATAGCGGTGTTGAGTACCACATCTCGGCACCAATGTCGGAGTCTCGGGCGGATGCTCATATGGATCGCGGGGTGATGGAGAGGCTCAACCAACTTTTTCTTCGCATAGATCAGATGGAGTGGTTTTCGGCGCGCTCTCGCCGCGAGGACGTCGCATGGAGCGGGGGAGACGCCGCACCGTGGTTGGTTTGCGTGTTCTTCGCGAAGGTAGGGAAATCCCACCTAGTTTCGTTGCGTGGATCGCGTATGATGCATGTTTGGACTGTTTATCGCTTTATAAACAACAGATATCATGCTAGGGCAATCATTGAAACATGAAAAATGAGAATTAACGTGGTTTGTGTGGCTTGTGGGGGTGATCCGGGGAGAGCATCCCGGATTAGGGTTTTCGCCTGTGAAGGCGACGGAGCCCCCTGTCCGTCGCGTTCAGGTTCTTGAACGCGACATATCGGGGTGTCGCGTTCTGAAGGCGACATCACCCCATGTCGCGACCTCAGTCGAGAGGTCCTGTTGTGCATGTGTTTAACAATATGATTATCTGACTATTGATGCCTTATGAGTGTGGTTGGTGTGAGTAGTGCAATGTCACCTGTAGCGCTCGATGAGCGTGACGTCCATGTGGTGGACGTGTTGTTTACATGGTTGGCATATGGTTTGCATGGTTTGATGTGGTGTTGACATGGTTTGAGTGTGTGCATGGCACATACCCTATCGTGGTTTAACTTGTTGGTCGTGGTAGTTGGGCGGTAAGGTTCCGGTGTGAGCCTAGCCTTGGTCCATTAATGTCTGTTATAAATTATATATCTAAGAGGGTTAACTAGTAAGATATGAGTATGGTTATTAAGTGATTATTGTGTAAAGAGTTTGGTACGGCTGTGGAGGTCACTTCGTGACCAATGACAAGCCAGGATATTATTGGTTAAGGTAGTGTATGTGTGTATCTGTGTGGGCTAGCTTGTAGGTCACAGAGTGACCGGGACAAGCTATTCCTCACGTATGTACCGTGGTTTGTAATAAAGATATTATATGTAAGTATTGTGGTTTGTGCATTACTGAGTATGGTGGTCCGGCGCCTATTCCGGAATGCCTCTCTAGTCGGGTACCCCAGGTTTTGTGTGAACCAGACACGTGTGTTTGTTGTGCTCGGGGTTTGTCCCGGTACTGTGTACCGTTGAGGTCTGTGTCGTCTTCCTAGACACCCTCACTCCTGTGTTTGAGTTGTACGTCCGGCTGAGGGAAAGATGACAGAGAGGCAGCGACTTGTGAGAGTTTGTGTTTAGTCGCTTGTAGCGCGCTCGTGGTTGGGGGTACGGACACCAGTAGTCGACACTGGTCCCCAGCTAGTCCTGTTTTCCAGTGCCTCACTTTAGGGAGCTTAGGCCAGAGTCCCTAGAGATGCCAAGCATGGGCTTGCAGCTGTGTGGTCTGCAGATGTGGTGTTGGTTGGTCTCCACTATTCTGTGGCTTGTGCTTGTGGAGTGGCAGTTGGATCTTTCGTCCGTGACTGCGAAACTGAGAGGTAGTTCTTGTGTTGTGTTGTCCGGGTTGGATACTGGCGTCATGAACAAGTAGTCCGTTCCCGTGTGGTGGCGTCGTTCCTTTCCGACTCGTGCTTTGCCACTGGTTGTGGTTTGTGTGTAGTGACTCGTGGGCTGTAGTCTGACCCGTTGTGGTGTGCCTGGTAGGAGGCACAGTTGTAATAAGGCTTTGTGGAGGTACCTCGTGGTGGTAGATACTGTACCCCTCGTGGGTATTTGTTTCTCGTGGTACGCTGTGTACCAGCCTTTTCAGGTGGTGTGGTGGAGCTGTGCTCCGTGGAGGTCATGTGATGAGACCTACCACTCTTTGTGTTTTACCCTTCCTCGGGTAAACTTCCGGTTATGATTTTAGTGTGAGATGGATTGGCATTGCTGTAGCCAGTCCTACTACCTTATGTGTGCCTTTTGACATATCGTGGTTTGGGGTATAATGGACTAGCTCTTGGTCAGCAGTCCTGTTACCCGTGTGTTTGAGGTCCGCCTATGAAGCATGTAGCCTAGGTAGTGGTTTGCCTGTGTGGCTTGTAGCTTAGGCGACCAGCTGTTGTAGTAGTGTGCCTGTGAGGCTTGTGGCCTTGGCACTTCAGTTGTTTGGCAGGCTAGTAGTGCTGTACTAGTCCTGCTGTTCCTCTTTTCTTTGAGGTTAGTATTAGCCGATAAGTTTTTGTTTAGTTGTTTATTATATATTGTGTGAGCATGATATGGTTTGGCTATCGGTGTTGCCTGTGAAACCCTTTAGGGTTGAGGTCTCTTACGTGCGGTTTTTGGGTGGTCCCTACTGAGCCAGTGACTTGTTGAAGCTCACTCCCTTACAGTTCTTTTCAGGGCTTACCGTTGGTATGGCTTGCGAAGGCGTTGTGGCAGACTTGTACCACCAGCGGTAGTGTTAGTTGTGTTGTGTGAGCTTGTGCTCTTTCAGGATATGCTCCAGGTAGTTGTACTTTTTAACTGAACATATAATAATGTATTGAGACAGTTGTAAATTGTTATATGCAGATATGAGCACATGTACTTTCTTGTGTCTTATATTGTTGTGGTTGTCTTTTATATTCTCACTGGACACGTGTGTGAGCTATCCCTTGCGAGACTTCGGTCCGATCGCACGAGGCGGATTTGGATATGGAGCCTTAATGGGCATAAATATCCAGGGCCGTTACAAAGAAGAAGCCACACCATCAGTGGAGGAAGGTACACTTCTAGTTGAAGGTAGTTATACTAAAATGTTATTCGACCTTGGTGCCACACATTCTTTCATTTCTATCATCTTCACCCACTCATTGAAAGGTTGTCCTACCCAAACTTGTGTAGGTGAAATGATAGTTAGTACGTCTACTGAGGAGATTGTCACCACTCTTCACATGATTCCCTCTGTCAATGTTCATGTCGATAAAAGTCTTTTCCATGCTAAATTATTTTTGGTCAACATGAAAGATTTTGATGTTGTCCTAGGGATAGATTGGCTGGCGGACAATTTTGCCCTTTTGGACTGTTGTTGTAAGAGGGTTTTATTTTAGAAGCATAATGAGGAGGAATTCCATTATGAGTACCTTAAGCATAAATCAGGAAAGGTTATCATTTCGGCCATGAAAACCACAGAGCTGCTAAACCAGAGGTGTAAAGCCTTTTTACCTAGTGTGGTGCTTGAGGATAGCCCTAGCAAGTCAATAAGTAACATAGAAGTTGACCGGAAATTTTCAGATGTCTTCCTGGAAGATCTTTGTGGTTTGCGCCTATTCGTGAAATTGACTTCACGATTGGCCTTCTGCTAGGAACCTATCCTACTTATATAGCTCCTCACAGGATGGCCCCAACAAAACTAGTAGAATTGAAGAAACAACTTTAAGAACTTCTAGACAAGGGCTTTATTAGACCTAGTGTATCTCCTTGGGGAGCCCCTATATTATTTGTAAGAAAGAAGGATGTATTAATATATGTGTATAGACCATTTGAAGTTAAATCAAGTGAAAATGAAAGACAAATGTCCACTTTCAAGAATTGAGGATTTATTTGATTAACTCCAATCTGTCAAAGTTTTCTCAAGAATTGATCTTAAGTCTTGTTATCATCAACTCAAGATTAAGGTAGAAGATGTTTCAAAAATTGCCTTTTGGATCTGGTTTGGACGTTATAAATTTTTGGTGATGCCGTTTGGACTTACCAATGTGCCTGCAACTTTTATGGACTTGATGAATTGGGTATTTTGACAGTACTTAGACAATTTGTTGTGTATTTATTGATGATATTTTGGTTTATTCCCCCAATGAATACATGCATAGACTACATTTAAGGAAAATATTGCAACTATTAAGAGAAAGTCAACTGTATGCTAAATACAACAAATGCGAGTTTTTGTTGAATCAAGTGATTTATCTAGGGCATGTTATATCGGGTAATGACATTTCAATAGATCCTGCCAAAGTAGAAGCAGTTTGAATTGGGAAACTCCAAAACCAGTTATGGAGATCTGTAGTTTTCAAAGCTTGGCTGGATCCTATTATAGATCTATAGAAGGGTTTTCTCTTATTCTTGCCCCCCATGACAAAGCTAACTAAAAAGGAAGTAAAATTTGTCTAGACAGATGAATGTGGGCAAAGCTTTCAAGAATTAAAAAGACAACTAGCCTCAACCCTAGTATTATCTTTACCACAAGTCATTGATGGCTTCACTATATATACTAATGTTTTAAGGGTTGGTCTAGGTTGTGTATTAATGCAAAATGGTAAGGTCATAATATATGCCTCTAGACAATTGAAAGGTTATGAGAAAAACTATCTCACACATAATTTAGAATTAGCAGCAATAGTTTATGCTTTGAAAATTTGGAGGCATTTTCTATATGGAGCTAAATTTGAGATTTATACTGACCATCAAAGTCTCTAAGTACATGTTTTCCTAAAGGGAACTCAATTTCAGACAACAACGATGGGTAGAACTAATGAAAGATTATGATTGTACACTCCGATATCATTCAGACAAGGCAAATGTTGTGGCTGATGCACTTAGCCAGAAATTGATGGCGCTAAGCTTGCATAGTAATTGAAGGATGTTAGAAGAATTAATTGAACGCAAACCTGAGATTGGTGGTAGCTAGTCAATAATTGCTCATCTTAAGCTTACCCCAGTTTTATGGGATCATATTGTGGACTCCCAAAAATGAGACCCAAAGTTACTAGAACATGAAGATTTCACTTAAGGACCCAATGAGGCTATTTATTCAAAGATAGAGCTATGCAAAGTTACTAGAATATGAAGATTTCACTTAAGGACCCAATGAAGCTATTTTATTCAAAGATAGACTATGTGTTCCCAATGATCCTAGTTTGAAGAATGATCTGATGACAGAAGTTCACAAGTCAAAATTTTCTATCCATCCTGAAAGCATAAAGATGTATCAAGATTTGAAAAGAAGTTTTGATAGAGTGGAATGAAGAGAGATATCGCTGAATTTGTTTCTAAATGCTTAACTTGTCAACAAGTAAAGATCGAGCATTAGAAACCTAGAGGGCCATTGCAAGCTATTGAACCACCAAAATGGAAATGAGAGCTTTTAACAATGAATTTTGTATCTGGACTACTCTTAACTAAATCTGCACATTTTTTGCCTATATCTAAGAAGATTTTGTTAGAAGAGATGGCAAGGTTGTACATTACTAAAATTGTTTACTTACATGGAGTCCTTGTGTCAATTATTTTTGATTGAGATCCATATTTCACGGCAAAGTTTTGGAAAAGTTTGCAACAAACCTTGGGAACACAGTTAAAATTTAGCTCAACCTTTCATTCTCAAATTGATGGCCAATCAGAGAGGACCATCCAAACTCTTGAATATATCTTGAGAGCTTATAGTTTTGAATGGAAAGATAATTGGGATGACCTTCTGCCATGAATAGAACTACCAAGCAAGTATAGGGATGGCACCTTATAAGGCCTTGTATGGTAGACTATGTCGCTCTCTAGTATGATGGCAAGAGGCTGGTATCAAAAGGTAGGTTGTGTTGGGGATTTACCGAGAAGAGCACACACATCGGAGTTGAAGTCTCTGATGAATCACACCACGAGCAATCGACAAAGAAAGAAGAGATGGAGAAGAGAAACAAGATCACACACACACACATGATAGGGATTTATATGGTTCGGAGATCGAGAGATCTCCTATGTCATTTGGACTCGAGTGCAACGAGTCATTTTTGGAAATCCTGATGGATCGTCTTAGTGGGCGTGAAGTTAGGTGTGGATCTATCCTCCGATATTACGCTTTGTCAAGACTTGGTGCTATTGACTAGGCACCGAGTGGATTTGTATATGTTTTAGCCTAAATGGTGGTTTGTGATGCATGTTCGATTATGAGAGTGAAAATTTGATATGATTGCGTTAAGTAAATTAAGATTTGTATCACTTGCCATCCATGCTTTAAATTATGTTATTCGACCCAAATTCTTATCATGATATGTCTTTATTGCATTCTTTCTTTTGGCTACAATTATTTGCATTATGAGTCTAAGTATATAGATTATGAAAGATTTTGTTACCTTGGGTATAGCCTTGATGCCTATTGAGTCTTTGACTCACTAGTCGTTGGCAAATTTTTTTAAAGGAAATTCAGAAGAGAATTCAGAACTAGCCCTGGAGAGATTAGATTTCATCATTACGCTGAATTTTTTTTTCTCTTGAGAGGTTATTTTAGTTTGTATAAATAAAATAAGACTGTAGATTCCAAGTATTATTGGAAGAGTTGTAAGTGGTGGTTGTGACCATGGTTTTGCATGGCGAATCAGATCGGCCCGATTCGGCCGAATCAGATCGGATTAGGGGAGATCTGATCCATGATTCGGCTGATTCGGTCCGATTCGCATGGGTACATACATACATACCCTTTCTTCTTCATACTTATTTACCTGAATATCATTTAAGTAAATATTTCATTTACTTAAAATATTACATGTAAATAAGGAAGTACCTCCCATTTGAATCCAATAAAAATATCAAAAAAATCATCTCTTACCAATAAAAAGTCAACTCTTCCATCGAAGAAGAAAATCACGATTTCGGTGATTTTAGCGAAATGCTAACTTTCTAATTTCTCATAATTTTGGCCATCTAAAAATTTGATAATTCAAATAAACCACATGGAACACTAAAAATCTGAAGTCCAGTAAAAATCTAAAGTCAACACTTTTTTTCAATACGAGAGTGGTTCCCTTGGAGAAGTCACATGCACGTTTGATTTTTTTTTACAGGACTTTGGATTTTTAGTGTTCTATGTGGTTTATTTGAATTATCAAAAAATTTTAGATTGCTAAATTATAAGAGATTAGAAAGTTCACATTTCACTAAAATCACCGAAATTGTGATTTTCTTCTTCGATGGGAGAGTTGACTTTTTATTGGTAAGAGATATGATTTTTTTGATATTTTTATTGGATTCAAATGGGGGTTTTCTTTATTTATGTAATATCTTAAGTAAATGAAACTATAAATACTAACATTTACCTAAAGAAGAAAACGTGTTTCTCATGGGTAATATACACATGTCTATATATATACATATATTATATGTGTTATATTATATATATATATATAATAATAATAATAATAATCCTATGCGAATCGGACAGAATTAGGGCGAAGTCGATTCGGTCCGAATTGCCGCTCCAGCAAACAACATGGTTGTGACTATGTATAGTATATTTGTCTGGTGAACTAGATTTGCAAATTCCCAACATGTGTATGTACGCGATTCCGTTAACTGTGATGCCCCCAACTCCAAGGTGAGCACGAGAGGCTGTACCGGATTTGGGGGTGTGACATTAAGTGTCTAGTAGAGCGGGCTTGTTAGATGATAAGTAGGCTTGGAAGAATACATGCTTTAGCCTAAGACAACTGATCTCACAGTATTTTTGGGGCTAGAGTCTCTGTTCCATTTTCAAGATGTTTGCGCTGAAGTAAAATCTTGGCCTGTTGCTCTTTCATTATTTATTGCCGATCTTTTATTAGTTCATATCCTCAAAGAAATTCTAGACAGCCCCAGCCTACTTATGGATTGTTCTTATCCTCCATGCCTAGTAGCCAGATGGTTGTTGGTTTTGCCACCTTCTACAAACATGGACGTATTGGAGATTCAAATTATGGAGCTCTGAGTTCAATAGACAATCCAATGGAAGGAACTGCATGAGGACTGGCACTCCAGTTTTTGTTTTCCTTGTATTGCTCGTCGTTTGTCAAATCATTTCCATACTTTGAGTTTAGCCTTGGTAACGAACATTTGATAAGGTTAAGTTTGGGGACAGGTTATTAAATTTGGGTATTCACTTAAAGAAATTAATGCTACATGCATTTGCAATGCTTTGGTATGTATATAATGTAAATATTATGTTGCTTTCTAAGTTTAAGTGACAAATATGTAGTGTTGCAAATGATATGCTCTCTTGGTCCCCTTTTCCAACAAGAGAGGACTAATGTTCATCCCGTCCTGATATTCAACATTGGAACACTTTTATCTGTCTTTATGGAGATGCTATAATAGCTCAAAGTTTACCCTTGTTGTGAAAACTGAATGGACCTATTAATGTAAAGATACTCCATTTTTCCTTCATCCCATCTTCATGTTTTTGGGTAAGGAAAGTTAAGCTGACAATTTGCCGGGTGAATGACCACAGCATGATTCTCTCATCTGCATAAAACTGTTGGCTTTTGAATTGATGGAATGTGCCTAATTTTAAGCAAGGCCTAGAGTGTTCAATTCTCAGGAGACCGTTGCTGTAGGAAGATGGACTCTGCATTTTGCAAGGGTCATGCATGCATATAGCCTGAATTGCCGACATGTCATTTCTTGATCTTATGACAGATGAATTCAAGGCATGACCTTATTTCTTTGTTTTCCCCTGTTGTGCAGGTAGCTTGTAGAGATTTTCCACATTCACGACATTTGTGTGCCACATTTCCATTTGGTACAACTTCACATGAGAAATTCTGCAAATTGGTAAGCCAAAGTGCACTAGATTTTTATTTGGTTTTAACTAGATATTGGTGAGAACCTGTGGATGGCTAGGATTAAATTTCTGTTCCAAAAGTTTAAGATGAATGATTATCTAATTCCTTTTTTCTTTTTAGTTCATTACTATTAGCTTTTGCCTTTTCTTCTCCTGAGTTTTTGTTATATTCTTCATTCTTGTTATTTTTCAAGAGAGAAGCATGCTTAGCATGAGGAAGAAGAGGAGAAAGAGGGAGAGGGAGCAACCGCAGCCCAAGAACAGACTTGTGCCCTCTTTAACCTAATTAGGGTAGTTACAAACTAGAAAATTCACACACATGACAAATGTATTCTTAAAATAGGGATAAATCATAAATAACAAAACTACTGATGTAGGACAGAGAGAGAAAAGAGGGTAAGGATGGGAGAGAAAGGGGAAGGTCACCGGAATCTCACCGGAAAGAGAGATAGAAAGTGGGAGTGTAGGCTTCACACCCTCCCTTTGCAGGGGACCACCTTGGGGCTTCTCACCCGGGACTTCACACCCAAACACAAACTCCATTGTCGGAGGCACTCAACTTAAAATTTTCTTCTTCTCTATTTTTTCATCCTTAGTTACAGACTCTATATATAGACTTAAAAAAAAAGAGACTTCATACGAAAAGACACTTAATAAAGACCTTAATTAAGACTTAGGAAACTCAAAAGGTTTTAAACTTAATTATTTTAATAACTTAGAAATTGTAAAGCCTAAAGTTACAACCATTGGCTTTTAATAGGTCAAAATAAAACATAATAAAGACTTTGATTCAGCACACCTTCATTTCTCATCATTCTCCCTTGGTTCGAGAAAACTCGTCCTTGAGTTTTGAAGTGGGGCAGATACACGTTGGCGATGTCGGTGCACTGGTCGAGTTGGTGCCGCTGGTGAGGAAGTCAACGGTGCCAAACGACACATGAATCAGAGCACGGATGAAGCCTCTGTGAGGCGGTACAATAAGGGCTTCCAGTGCACCGCCCGACACCGTAGCTGGCCGATGGGTCAAATAGGGTTGACCCGATCCACTTTAAGTGGACGGGTCTCCTTCTTCCTCCTCCCACTTCTCTCCACCTGGGCAGGGGAGCTAGAGAGAGCGAGAGATTAAAGAGCGGGAGGGAGGGAGGCCGCGGCGGCAGCTGCCGGCAATGCCACCGGCGGATGGCGGCGACGGCTCCGACGGAGGAGTTGGGCTCCCTCCCTTTTCTCTCCCAACCCTCGCGCAGGAGGAGCCAGAGACGGGAGGGGAGAAGGGAGGTCGCGGCGGCGGTGGGGGCGGCTGCCGCAACGGCTAACGGAGGCGACGACGGATGTCTCCTCCCTTCTCCTCTTCTTCTTCTGTCGATGGCGCAGAGAGAGAGAGAGAGAGAGAGAGAGAGGAGAGAGGAGGGAGAGAGGAGAGAGAGAGGGAGGAGGAGAGAGAGAGAGAAGAGAGAGAGAGAGAGAGAGAGAGAGGTGTTTTAGGGGGGAGGGGTGCTTTGCGCGAAGGAGAGAGGGGGCACGACGCAGGGGTGTGAGAGTGGGCGAGAGAGGAGTGCGCAGCAGTGGGGGGTGGGTCGCGCGAGGTCCGGGAGAGGAGGGGCCTGCGCGAGAGAGAGACAGGGAGTAGAGAGCGCGGGGAAGAAAGGAGCGGATAGCGGCGATCGCAACCTGGCTCTGATACTAAAACTGATGCGGGACAGAGAGAGAAAAGAGTGTAAGGATGGGAGAGAAAGGGGAAGGTCGGCGGAATCTCACAGGAAAGAGGGATAGGAGGTGGGAGTGTAGGCTTCACACCTTCCCTTTCTCGGGGACCACTTTGCGGCTTCTCACTCGGTAGCTTCACACCTAAACACAAACTCCATTGTCGGAGGCACTCAACTCAAATTTTTCTTCTTCTCTATTTTTTTTATCTTTGGTTACAAGACTCTATATATAGACTTGAAAAAAAAAGACTCTTCATACGACAAGATACTTAATAAAGACCTTACTTAAGACTTGGGAAACTCAAAGAACTTAAACTTAATTATTTTAATAACTTTAGGAATTTGTAAAGCCAAATAAAGTTACAACCATTGGGTCTTTTAATAGGTCAAATAAAACCTAATAAATACTTTGATTCAGCCACCCTTCATTTCCCATCAACTACCCTAATAACTAACTACAGAAAACCACAAAATAAGGGACTAAATTGCCCCTCTATACACGTTGCTACACTCCTCTCAAGTTGAATATAGATATCCAACGTACTCAACTTGCTTAAACAACGTTGAAACTGAGCAGTGGATTGTCCTTTTGTAAAAATATCAGCAACTTGATCCTGCCACTGTACATGCGGCAGACAAATGTCTCCAAAATCAAGTTTTTCCCTGATGAAATGACGATCAATTTCAATGTGTTTTGTCTGATCATGTTGGACAAGATTATTTGCAATGTTGATCGCTGCCTTGTTGTCACAGTGAAACTTCATTGGTAGGCAAATCCGAACACCAAGGTTCATTAGAAATAGTTTCAATCATACCATCTTGGTAACATAGTTGGCCATGACTCGATATTCTACTTCAAGACTGGACCTTAAACAAACACCCTGTTTCTTGCTTTTCCATGAAACAAGACTGCCTCCCAAAAACAAGCAATAACTAGTAGTTGACCTCCTATCATCTTTAGAACCTACCTAGTCGGCATCAAAGTAACTTTCAATCAACAAGTTATTTTGCTATGCAAGCGAAGTATCCTTTCAACCACTTTCATATGTGGAACTCTAGGATATACTGACTATGCTGATAGCCTATGTCAAGTCAGGACGAGTGAGTCTCAGATAAAGTAAGTAACCAACCAATCTCTTATATTATCTCGTTTTGACTGAGATAGGAGATCACAATCCATATCATTTAGACCATGATTGACTTCAATCGGAGTGTCACACGGTTTGCAGTCAAGTTTTCCTATCTCTTCTAGCAAATCTAAGGCATATTTCCTCTGACAAATATAAATACCCTATTGGGATTTGGGATGAGCATCTTCAATTCCAAGGAAATATTTCTGCTTCCCCAAGTCTTTAATATCAAATTCTATGCGAGATTTTGTTTCAGCTTCTTAATTTCCTTTTCATTATCACCTATGATGATCATATCATCCGTATAAAATCAACAAGATAACAACCTTACCATCCTACCATTTAGTAAAAAGATTATGATTTGAATTGCCTTGAGAGTAACCAAACTTAGCATAGCCTTGCGAAACTAATCAAACCATGCCCTGGGTGAATGGTTCAGCCCATACAGAGCTTTATTCAGCTTATATACTTTCCCCTTACATCAAGTCTTGTCTTAGAGGGGGAGCCGTGTATATCCCTTCATGCAAATCACCATTCAAGAATGCAATTTTGACATCTAACTGATAAAGAGGCCAAGAGGAATGTGCTGCAAGAGCTAATACCACTCACACAGATTTAAAATGGGGAGGTGCAAAAGTTTCTGAATAATCTATATAGGTCTGATTAAAGCCACGTGCAGCTAGCCACTCCTTATAGTGCTCAGTGGAACCATCAACATGAAATTTAGGATTGAAGATCCACTTCGAACCAACCAACCTCTGTCCCTTGGGAAGGTGCACTAGAGTCCAGGTACCATTTGCACGAAAAGCTACGAGTTCCTCATTCACATACCCACTTTGTATCTTTGATGGTCTTAAAGTATGAACAAGGTATGCCATAAGAAGAAATGGTGCTCAAGTAGGAGTAATAAGCAAATGGTATCTGAGAATAAGAAACAAAATTAGAGATAAGATGCTGTGTACAAGCTCTGGAACCCTTCTGTACTGGGAAGGTCAGAGACTCAGAGTTAGAAATAGGCTCACTAGATAGATGATGAGTGGACATAGCAGAAGTCAAGGATGGTAGCTCAGTGGAAGGTCCTTTCTTGTGCCAAGTGCCCCGGGAACACTGTTGAACTGAAGCTTTGTAACACATGAAGGGGACTTAGACATCAAAGATAAGGAATTGAAGATAGGATAGGATATCCTCTCTGAGCTAGAGAGGAGGTATATTAATACTGATTTCAAAGAATGAACATCTTAAGAGCATATTTCTTTTTGGTATGAGGATCCAAACATTTATAGCCCTTTCGGCTTGAATATTCTCCCAATAAAATTCTCCGAACAGTCTGAAGATCAAGTTTAGTACTGTCAGGCATAAGATAATAAATGAAACACAAATATCCAAAAACACGAGGTGGCAAAGAAGACAAAGGCTCAGATAGACGAAGAATGAGAGTTGAATTTCTTTATCCAGTATACAAGATGACATCCTATTTATAACACAGGAGGCATGAAGAACTGTAGCCCCCCAAAATTTTTTAGTGAGATCTTGGTGTAAAAGGAGTGCTCGAGATACTTGAAGAATATGTCTATTTTTCCATTCAACTACACCATTTTGTTGAGGGTGTAGGCACATGATGATTCATGAATCATTCCTTTCCCTTTCGTAAAGATATTCATATTTTTTTGAAAGCCTTCTCAAGCAGTATTAGCTGCAAAACTTTTACTTTCTTGTCAAACTGAGTTTCCTCCATTTTATGGAACACTTGGACAAGCCAAGATATCTCCTCTCGAGAACGCAACAGATAGAGCCAATAAAAGTGAGAATAATCATTAATAAAAATGATAAAGTATTAATGACCATCCATAGAGGTAATTGGAGAGGGACCCCAAACATCATAATGAACAAGTTCTAATGGTGCTGAACTTCTTTTTATTGAAATTGGAAAAGTAGTTCTACGATGTTTGGCAAGTTGACATACTTGACACTGAAGACACTAATGATTTAGTACTAAATAACTAAGGAAACGAAAGCATAAGAGGCCTTAAACAGAGGTGACTTAGCCAGGATTGCCACAAGTAGGCATCTCTAGCTGACTGATTTGTTTTATTACAAGCTGAGGACTGACAGTAATTCCAGTGGGCTCAAAATGATAAAGACTATCCACCTCATGACCACTCCCCATTGTCTGCCGAGTCCTCAGGTCTTGAAAGGCTGAAACACACAATAGGTAGGAAAAAAGATTGCAGAACAATTGAGAGATTTTGTGATGTTACTCATAGAACAAAGATTAATGGATAGAGAGGGAACATGAAGGGTAGAAAAACTAGGTGACCATTAAGACGGATGGATACTTTTCTAGCAATAGTGGCTCGGGTGCCATTAGCAATAATGGTTAATCTGTCCTCCTGAAGACAACATATAAGAGGTGAAGTGAATAAAGATACCATTCATATGGTCTGTAGCCCTTGAGTCGATGATCCAAGAGTTAGACTGAGGATGGGTAGTGCTAACACTAAGTGCTTTCCCGGTGGTACCCGAAGAAGTAGTACTCATTTGGCCAAAATTGAGACAGGATCCTCTGCAGATAAGCAATGTCGGAAGTAGACAATCTAGATGCTTGGGTTATAGTAGAGCTGTCCTCGGAGGGATTCGACGGTTATTACAAGTAAGCTGAGTTCACATTCCCTTTTGCTGTACAGCGACACTTACCACCAACACCATTTGTAAATTCGTCTAGCTTTTCTTAGGATAGAGTTCCTATCAATAGTCAACATCATTATAGTTCCAACTGCAGTGGGTACAGTGCTTCATACCCTTGCCCTTGTGATGCGGAACCGTGGGGAAAAAGGAAGAAAGAAGAGGGAAGAAGCTGGGGATTTCGCTGGGGAAGAGGGAGAAGCAAAGAGAGGGAGAGAGAAACGCAGGGAGAGAGGCGCAGAGAGAGAGAGAAAGAGAGGGAAAGGAGGTGGCGGCTCAAAGGGTTTCTTTTCTCATTAACATCAATGCCCCTTGTTGGAGACTTACACGAGTTTTTATAAGCAATAAACCCTAAAGACTCCAAATGACTCAATATTGACTAAAATAACCCTCAGACCTAAAATAGTACAAAATTCGTACAAAAAATTACAGAAAAATAGAAAAGACCCTATTGGCTCTTATTGGGCCTACAATCTCACTAAGACTACTCAAATACATAAAATTACATCAATCGGGTCTCTATTAGGCCAAATAAAATAAATAATAGACGTTTGGCTTCGTTTTCTCAGCTCTTCGATCCCCATCATTCCTCCCTGGTTAAAAAAACTCGTCCTCGAGTTTTGAAATATTGGAGAATTCGCAAGATAGAGAAGGGAGTAACTAGCCAATGGAGCACTGCCATATCCACACATCTAATCAAACTGGACTGCTGGGGTTGGGTCGGCAATGTAACTCGAATCGTGCCACACAACATCAAAGTCACTGGACTCAATGCTAATAGGCACATCTGTCAGGGAAGGATGACTACAAGAGAGTGTCGAGATCTCGAACAAATGATCAGAGAGTGCATCAAAACCGACCTCAATCATCAAGAGTGATCCCATGACTCCACTATAGAAGCTGTCTCGCGTACTTCGAGGAGTCAATCACAGCCACATTCTCATTTGTCTCCTCGGACGTTGCCATAGTAGGTGTAGGTGTGCTGTGCACCCTACCTGAGCATTTCCACAGTTGACAAGGCTGTGGACTCTAACTTTTGTTGTCGTGCCACTTAAGTGCAAAGGCATGAAACTTGAATTGGCACCCAGGATAATCAAAATCTCGGAGGATACAATAACTTCCTTCATTAAATATCGCCACATGTTGTCCTTTGTAACCACTCCCGACCCACAATGAGGTAAAATTTGTAGGTGGGCAAGATAGATGAGTGATGTGAAGGAATTGTAGCCCAACTCCAGAATGATAGACAAGATCCTTGTGTTCCATCTGCGCTGAATTCTAGAGAGAATGACATGGAGATGCGTCCACTGTCAGATTCAATAATCTGTCCACTTGAGAAAGGGAATCCCACGGCTTGAGATACATAATTGCTTGATTGGAGCGGATCGATTATTAGCAAAATAACCTTTCTATTTGATAATCGGACTAATGTTTGAAATGCAGAAGAAATCATGGTGCCCCAAATTACTCAGATATGGAGAGACGAGCAAATCGAAGCATGGCAACAACGGCAGCGAAACAGCAGTAGCGGCGGAACTGCAGCTGCAGCATGCGGCGCTGGCGGTGAAAACAACGGCAGGGCGACGTGGCTCGGGGCAGCAAGAGGACGGCGACGCGTGCCGGCTGGGCGCAGGCAGCAAGGCGACGCAGCCCGGGGAGCAGCAGGAGGACGGCGACGACTGGATGACGACGACCGGCGTGCTGCTGCGGGCGAAGCGGACACGACAGCCACCTGGGGAAATGCGCTGAGTCACCGGCGGGCGCGGAGCTGGTGAGCTCGGTCGCTGGAGGGCGGCCGTTGTGGGGTGCGGCTCGCGCCGGGGAGCCGCGCACGCCGGCGGTCGGGCACGCGTGCGTGGTCGGAGTGGCCGACTGGGGCGGCGACAGCAGGGTGCCTGCCGTCACTGCCTGGGGTCACGCGACAGGGCGCGAGGATGTTTGCGGAGTGCTCGGGAGCGCGGGGGCGTGCCCGGCGGGTCGCTGGAGGCGACGCGACGTGGTTCCGGGCGTGCGGGGAGGCCGTGGGGCCCGCAGGGAGGCGCAGCGGTCTCGCGGGGGCTCGTCCGGTGGGTGAGGCGGGTCGCGGAGGGCTCTGCTCGGGCGCGCGGGACGGCTGCGGGCGGCGAGGTGCTGCGGGGCGTGGTGGACGCGTGCGGTGGCCGCTGGCGCGACGGTCTCGGGAGGGTGGAGGTGGCTGGCCAGGGGCGTGACGCAGGCGCAGGCGGGCTCGGGAGGCCAGTGGCGGGGCGCTGCGTGGCCAGGCAGAGGCGGGCGCGGGGGCGAGCTCGCGACACCGCGAAAGGCTCGCGTTCGAGCAAGGAGGGGTGCCGCGGAGGGTTTGCGGAGGCGGGGGCGGACGCAGCGCAGGGAAGCAGTGGCGCGGCGACCGCGGGCAGTCCGCTCGCTCGAGGGTGCGGTCGTAAGGCCGCTACGACAGCGGGACCGCGAGGAGGGCTTCGCGCGAAGGAGGACCTAGCGATGGTCCCGCGAAGGCATTTCCGGGACTCTCCTGTGCGCAGGGGCGGTTGCCGATGGATATCGGGATCTTGGGTCTCTGATACCAAATGATGCGGGACAACATAGAAGAGCAAGAAGAAGAAGATAGAAGGAGGAGATCTCGCTAAGAAGAAGAGGGGTGCAGTAGAGAGAGGGAGAGAGAAACGCAGGGAGAGAGGCACAGAGAGAGAGAAAGAGAGGGAAAGGAGGTGGCGGCTCAAAGGGTTTCTTTTCTCATTAACATCAATGCCCCTTGTTGGAGACTTACACGAGTTTTTATAAGCAATAAACCCTAAAGACTCCAAATGTGGCGGAACACCTCGACCAAGCCCGTTAAACCGATAACGTACTTGATCCGAGTTCGCCTCCCGCGAACGGGCCGAAGCCTCGCAAGGGATACCAAACCACAGTCCGTGTAAACACAAAGGAATACACCATTTCACATATATATTTCACAAGTTTACATAGCCATATTTCCAGAGAACTGAAAGAAAGTACAAGAGCCTGGGGCATACCCCGAGGTACAACGAAGAAAGTAAATAACTAACTACCTACTACTGCTACCTGCTGCTACTACACTGTACTACTGAGACTACACTGCTGGAGGGTACTAACCCAGCACCGCTACAACACGGCTTGAACTGGACGATGGTCGAGAAACGTCCTCCTCGCTCTCACCTGTGGGGGTAGGGGTGAGTCTCGCTAGTCACTGGCTCAGTAGGGAACTCCCCCAAAACCGAGCAAACCAAAACCACAGGTACAAAGCAGTAAAACAGTACCAATAATTTATAGAACAGCTAAGCAGGATATGAAAGCTGTAAAAGTACTCACCGTCTGTCGACTAAGAAAAACAACTGAATATTAAACGGCAAACCAGTACAAGTGTACGAGCTAAAGTAGAGACCGCCAAACACGAGCCACGTGAACTGGTTCGCGACACCAGTGACTTGACTCGGACAAGTTAACACATGTCTATCTCTCAGTCTCGCAGCCACGGACGAAAGGTCCAGCTGCCGCTCCACGTGAAAAGGTCAAGTAACTGTGGAGACCAACTAACAACCACCACCTGCGGACCACACGTCCGCAGGCCCATGCCTGGCAACCTCTAGAGACCCTGGCCTGGGCTCGCTCGCTAGAGTGAGGCCTGGAAAAGGACTAGCTGGGGACCAGTGTCGACTACTGGTGTCCGTACCCCCAACTACGAGGCGCTACAAGTGACTAAAAGACAAGTACGATAGTCTGTCGTACACTGTCCCACTGTCGTCTTTCCCTCAGTCGGACGTACAACTCAACACAGGAGTGAGGGTGCCAGGTCAGACGATACAGACCTCGACGGTACAACACAAGTACCCGGACAAAGCCCGAGCTAACAGCCTGGCTCACAGAGAACCTGGGGTACCCAACTGGAGAGGTAACCACGGTAGGCGTCGTACTACTTGCCACGTACACAAAACCACTTGTACGTCACACAAACCACGTGAAGACTCACGTAACCGCGGGCACTAGTAGTCCATTACCGTGAACACCACGTAAACATGTAAAGAACAGCCAACTGCGTACCTAGTACGCTAGTCTCAGAAACCACGAGCACTAGGTGCACCACAATATCGTTGCACGCTCATAACATTAATATCTGACATTCAATGGGGTTCTACATGGCCTTCATATAAAGCTTCATACGGTGTCCTTCCAAGACTGGTATGATAACTATTATTATAGGCAAACTCAACCATTCCCAAATGATGCTCCCAGTTACCTCCTCAAACTAAACAACAAGCCCGTAACATATCTTCAATCGTCTGAATAGTCCTCTCTGTCTGACCATCTGTCTGGGGACGATAAGCGGAGCTATATCTTAGCTCAGTACCAATTACCTTTTGCAAACTTCTCCAAAACCCAGAAGTAAATCTTGGATCTCTATCAGACACAATAGTCTTCGGAATACCATGCAATAGAACAATTCTTTCAACATAAACTTTTGCTAATTTATCCACTGTCCAAGATACTTATGCCACTAATCTGCACACCTTAGTTAATCTGTCAACAAATACCATATTCCATTATGTCCGGAACCCGATCTTGGTAAACCTGCCACAAAGTCCAGGGCAATATCATCCCATTTCCACTGTGGAATGGGCAACGATTACAATAGACCTCCAGGCTTCTGATGTTCTGCTTTAATCTGTTGACAGATAGCACACCTTGCAACAAATTCTGCTATTTCCTTTTTCATATGAGGCCACTAGAAATGCTTTCTCAAATCGTGGTACATTTTAGTACTACCCGGATGGATAGTGTACCTAGATTTATGAGCCTCTTCCAACACTCGCTGCTTTACTTCTCTTTCTACTGGAACAAACAACCTGCCTCTGAGCCTAACCACACAATTATCATCAATGGTAACTCCTCCTATTTTTATAATCTCAGTTAAACTTACATCTGCTCTCTGAGCCTCAACAATCTGCCAATACAAGGACGGCTCTACAGCACTAGCAGCTAGTACTGCCCGTCGCTGACTACTGGGCACATACAAGGAGTTCTCCACTATCTCTTCATACATCTTCCATTCTTTAATCATCATCAGATTTATATATGCCTTCCTGCTCAAGGCATCTGCTACAACATTGGCCTTACCCAGATGGTAAGCCAAACTGAAATACATCTTTCAAATACTCCACCACCTACGCTGACGGAGATTCAAATCTTTCTGCGAGAAGATATACTTCAAACTTTTATGATCTGTAAAGATCTCAAATCTCTCGCCATATAGATAATGCCTCCATATTTTCAAAGCAAACACAACTGCTGCCAATTCCAAATCATGGGGGGGTAATTCTCCTCTGCCGGCTTCAATTGTCTGGACGCATAAGCTATCACTTTGCCATGCTGCATAAGCACTGCGCCAAGTCCTCTCCTTGAAGCATCTGTATATACTACAAAACCACCACTTCCTGCCGTAATGTCAATATGGGTGCTATTGTAAGCCTCTTCTTCAATTCCATAAAACTTTTCTGACATTCACCGGATCACACAAATGGCACACCTTTCTGATCAACTTGGTCATAGGTGCCGCAATCTTAGAAAAATCTTGTATGAAGCTCCTATAATAACTGCTAATCCCAGAAAACTTCTAATCTCAGTAATTGTCTTAGGCACTTCCCATTTCATCACTGTCTCTACTTTACTTGGGTCCACTGCTACTCCTTCAGCTGAGATAACATGACCAGAAATTGAATTTCTTTTAACCAAATTCACACTTATTGAATTTAGCAAACAACTGATTATCCTTAACAACTGCAGGGTAAACCTCAATGAGCTGCATGCTCCTCTTCGGATGCTGAATAAATCAGAATATCATCAATAAAGACCACAATGAATTGGTAAATACGGATGAAAAATTCTATTCATCAGATCCATAAAACCTGCAGGAGCATTGGTCAGCCCAAATGGCATAACCACAAATCATAGTGACCATACCTGGTTCTGAATGCTGTTTTATCTATATCCTCCTCTTTAATTCTCAACTGATGGTACCCAGACCTTAAATCAATTTTAGAAAATACTTTGCTAGTTGCAACTGATCAAACATCATCTATCTGGCAAAAGTATTATTCTTAATGGTCACATCATTCAACTTTCTATAATCAATACACATACGAAAATTCCATCTTTCTTTTTCACAAACAATACCGGCGCTCCCCACGGGGAATGACTCGGTCTAATAAACCCTTTCTGCAACAACTCTTCTAATTGCTTTTTCAATTCTTTAAGTTCTGCTGGTGCCATCCGATATGGAGCTTTAGAAATCGGCATGGTACCGGGCAGCAACTCAATGGTAAAGTCCACCTCTCTATGTGGAGCTAAACCAGGCAAATCTTCAGGAAAAACATCAGCAAATCCCTAACCACGGGAACTGCTTCCACTGACTGACTAGCTTCTACCAGACTTACCGAGGCTAAATAAGCCACACATCCAGCATTTATCAACTTTCTAGCTCTAATTGCAGAAATTAGAAACTTAGAGGTATAAAAAGGCATACCTTGATATTCAAATATTGCACCATTGGATGACAAAATCTGATCCTTTTCTTTCTGCAATCTAGCATTGCTCCATAAGTCTCAAGCCAATCCATACCCAAAATAATATCATAATCTGTCAACTGCAGGGCATATAACCGACCCAGCATCTGGTTCCCTTCAATCATAACAGGAGCTTCATCTATATAGCTCGAAGTGAGCAGGAACTCACCCGAGGGAACCTCCACTACTAATTCCTCCACTACTAATTCACAAGGCTTTTCCTCTAAAGGATGAGTCATGCAATCTAGAAATTCTTGGAAATGAAAGAATGAGAGGCACCCGAATCAATAAAACTCTTGCTGAATAGTCATAAAGAGGTAAAGTACCTTCTATCATATTTGATGCCTCCGCCTGGGCTCGGGTGATAGCCATAACTCGGCCTTCCTCGCTGCTGCGGTGCTCCTCTGCCACGACCTGCCTGTGGCTGCTGAAACTGCTGAGGCTGCTGCTGCTGCTGCACACCTCTTCCATACCCATATTCTCTGGATAGGGGCAATTACGAATCAAATGCCCGGCTGATTGCAATTATAACATCTATACCCTGATGGAATAATGGGTTGCCTGACAGTACTCTGCTGCGACTCCTCCACCTCTGGCCTACCACGACCTTGCTGAAGTTGCTGTCGACCTCCCCATCCTCTTCCTTTTCCTTTAAATGCTTGCTTCAATTTCTGGCCCCATTTACCAAAGCCTGATGAAGAAGGTCCTACTGGTGCTTTACCCTTACTCGCACCCACTGACTGCTGCGGTAGCCACTACCTGAACCTGACTCGCCCACCTGACGAGTCCGAATAGACCTCTCCAACGTAGCTGCCCTCTGAGCTGCTTCTTCCACTGTTTTACACATGAGAGGTACTATTGTATCCTGCAACTCTACTCTCAAACCCCTAATGAAATACTCAACCATCATATTATTATCTGATACTACATAAGGCGCATATCGGCTAAGTGCCATAAACCGTATCTGGTACTCTAAAACTGAAGAGTTACCTTGCTGGAGTGTCCGAAACTGCTCTCTCTTTACTTGCTGCACTTGAATCGGAAAGAATGTATCGTTAAATACATCAAGAAATTCCGACCAAGTGATAGCCTCTTCTGTCCTACCTGCGAAGGTGGTCTGCATCTTCAATCGCCACCATTCCAATGCAAAACCCCTCAACTGATAGGCAGCTAGCACAACTTTATCTGTCGCCGGACACCTCATGGTCGTAAAGACTCTTTCAATTTCATGGACCCAATGTTCCGCTGTATCTGGATTCGGCCCTCCTGAGTAAGTAGGCGGCTGCAATCTCAGAAATTTCTCAACTTGCATCACTGGTTCTTCTGCTAATAACACTGGTGGTGGTGGTGGCAAGGGTGCTACAAAAGGCACCTCCACTCCTGGCGGTGGCGGAACTGGAACTATAGGTACAGTCTCTCCATCCCCAGGTGGCACTGCAACTGGTGGTACCGGTGCCTGCTGATCCATCCTCCTCCGAATATCAGTGAGGCTCTCCCAGATCCTCTCTATCATACGCTGAGTGCTCTCCTCTGGATCATCTCCTCCACCACCCCAATCTCTTCTATCAGCCATTTCAAACTTCTACATAAACAAAACACCAAACAAAAACAAAAGAACAAATTATCAGGAACCAGGGCCCCTACCAGCAGTGTACAAAGACCGAAATAAGGCTATGTATCTTTCTAGTTCCCTTATATTAACACGGACCTTGCTCTGATACCAACTGTGGCGGAACACCTCGACCAAGTCCGTTAAACCGATAACGTACTTGATCCGAGTCCGCCTCCCGCGAACGGGCCGAAGCCTCGCAAGGGATACCAAACCACAGTTCGTGTAAACACAAAGGAATACACCATTCACAAGTTTACATAGCCATATTTCCACAGAACTGAAAGAAAGTACAAGAGCCTGGGGCATATCCCGTGGTACAACTGAAGAAAGTAAACAACTAACTACACTACTACTGCTACACTGCTGCTACTACACTGCACTACTGAGACTACACTGCTGGAGGTACTGACCCTGCACCGCTACGACGCGGCTCTGAACTGGACGATGGTCGAGAAACATCCTCCTCGCTCTCACCTGTGGGGGTAGGGGTGAGTCTCGCTAGTCTCTGGCTCAGTAGGGAACTCCCCCAAAACCGAGCAAACCAAAACCACGGGTACAAAAGCAGTAAACAGTACCAATAATTTATAGAACAACTAAGCAGGATATGAAAGCTGTAAAAGTACTCACCATCTGCCGACTACGAAAAATAACTGTAATAATTAAACGGCAAACCAGTACAAGTGTACGAGCTAAAGTAGAGACCGCCAAACACGAGCCACGTGAACTGGTTCGCGACACCAGTGACTGACTCGGACAAGCTAACACAGGTCTACCTCTCAGTCTCGCAGCCACGGACGAAAGGTCCAGCTGCCGCTCCACGTGAAAAGGTCAAGTAACTGTGGAGACCAACTAAACACCACCACCTGCGGACCACACGGTCGCAGGCCCATGTCTGGCACCTATAGAGACCCTGGCCCGGGCTCGCTAGAGTGAGGCACTGGAAAAGGACTAGCTGGGGACCAGTGTCGACTACTGGTGTCCGTACCCCCAACTACGAGCGCGCTACAAGTGACTAAAAGACAAGTACGACAGTCACTATCCCACTGTCGTCTTTCCCTCAGCCGAACGTACAACTCAAACACAGGAGTGAGGGTGTCCAGGTCAGACGACACAGACCTCGACGGTACAATACAAGTACCTTGACAAAGCCCCGAGCTAACAGCCTGGCTCACAGAGAACCTGGGGCACCCAACTGGAGAGGTAACCACGGTAGGCGTCGTACTACTTGCCACATACACAAAACCACGTGTACGTCACACAAACCACGTGAAGACTCACGTAAACCGCGGGCACTAGTAGTCCATTACACGTGAATACCACGTAAACACGTAAAGAACCAGCCAACTGCGTACCCAGTACGCTAGTCTCAGAAACTACGAGCACTAGGTGCACCACAATTATCGTTGTACCGCTCGATAACATTAAATATCTGACATAACAATATTTTTATAAAAACATGCTGGCGGCAACATCGACTGCCGTCGATGGGATGTAAACGGCAAGGTATCTGTCCGTTAAGCTCCCAGCTGAAGAACCTGGCATCAATCGATGTTGACGCCAAGATCTTCGGCCATCAACTTCACAGAAACCCTGGGCTGATACCTCAGGTATTCCCAGCCCCAAAACCAATAGAAAACACGAGGAATCACCTTTTCTAGCATGCATGAATCCTAATCAACTCGAAACAACATGTTTCCATTGTTAAATTGATCAAACCACCCATTAACCCCGCATGCAGAACCATTCCCAAAAACACAATTAACATGCGAATTCATGCTTTCCGGATGCATTATCACAACCTATAGGGACTAAAGGGATCATTCCCTACCTCAATACACGCTTAAACGTCTTAAATTCTCCCGATTCGCACCAAACCCTCCACAAGCTCCTACGACGATTACACCACGCTTCGGCGTTTCCTTGGCCGATTCGTCACCACCTCACGTTCCACGATCCTCCAACTAACCTTTTGCAACTGTTGGAAGTAGTGGGGAAGCAAGGGGCATGAAAACAAAGTAAGGGAGAGGGAGAATGAGCTGAGGAAATTGTCCTCGGGCAGACCTATATTCTGCAGGTCGCACAGGTTGGCGTCAACCCTAATGCCGTTCAGGGAACCGTCACAGTAGACATCCACAAAGCATGCCGTTAAGTTTATAAGGTTGGCGTCACCTTCGATGGACGCCAAACCAGTCAATGACCACACATGGCCGTCAACTCCTAATCAACTGCAGCAGGTCCTATCTTGTTTCAGGACCAAACCTGCACCAAACCTGCGCGCACCACACATCCAAACCACACTGGCCTCACAATGGCCATCACAACCATTACACACATGATCCATAAGGATCCGAAAAGCACGCGACGTTACACCAAATGACTCAATATTGACTAAAATAACCCTCAGACCTAAAATAGTACGAAATTCGTACCAAAAATTACAGAAAAATAGAAAAGACCCTATTGGGCTCTTATTGGGCCTACAATCTCACTAAGACTACTCAAATACATAAAATTACATCAATCGGGTCTCTATTAGGCCAAATAAAATAAATAATAAATGTTTGGCTTCGTTTTCTCAGCTCTTCGATCCCCATCACCTTGGGTCTAAAGGAGAATAAAGTATCCTTATTAACCAGTGATGTGGATTCCCTTCCAAGCAGAGAAGTGGCTGAAATAACTGTGGATAGTGCAGACATCACTTGACGACGGTCCTCTTCATCAAGAATCTCTGAGCACACTGATTCTAAAGAAGGCAACTCGTCCGCAGAAAGGATCTATGATGCGGGACAGAGTGGGGAACAACGGAAAAGAAGGGGAGGATAGCGGGAGTCTCACCGGAGAGGGGATAGAAGGTGGGGGTGTAGGCTTTGTGCCCTCCCCTTCACAGGGACCACCTTGGGGTGGAGCTTCTTTTCAAAGCTCCCTATTCTCCATCACAGAGAACAAGACTGCAATTTCTTCTTTTTTCCTCAATTAATCAATCAACTATCTCAAAATAGAGCAATACATGTGTTTATATAGGTTTGGGCTATTCCCAATCTTAATGGACTTCAAATTAAGATAGACTTCAATCCCTAATAAGGCTTATCATATTAGAAACCTAAAGAAAGAAAAATACGGACTCCTACCCAAATAGGACTTGACTCAAATAAAGAAATGAAAATTACACAATAAAAAGGTAATTGGACTATAATATGACCCTTTTGGACAATTTTACCCTTAGACTTAAAAATAGTGCGAAAATTGCACCAAAAATTACAAAAATAAAAAATAAAAAATCTCCAAATGGGCTCAAACCAAGTATGTAGCTTCTTGCTTCCCATCAATCTAAACCCCAAAGTGAGTCATAGTGGGCATCAAGACCAGTAAGAAACTTTGAGAACCAGTGATGGATTCCCTTCCAAGCAGAGAAGTGGCTGAAATAACTGTGGATAGTGCAGACATCACTTGATGATGGTCCTCTTCATCAAGAATCTTTGAGAACGCTGATTCTAAAGAAGGCAACTCGTCCGCAGAAAGGATCTAACCCCAAAGTGAGTCATAGGGGGCATCAAGACCGGTAGGAAACTTTGAGAACCAGTGATGGATTCCCTTCCAAGCAGAGAAGTGGCTGAAATCACTGTGGATAGTGCAGACATCACTTGATGACGGTCCTCTTCATCAAGAATCTTTGAGAACACTGATTCTAAGGAAGGCAACTCGTCCATAAAAAGGATCTGACCCCAAAGTGAGTAACAGTGGGCATCAAGACCAGTAAGAAACTGAAAAACCTCGGTTAATTCAACATGCTGTAGGTGAAGGGCTTGATCAGCAATGCAAGCCCATTTGTATTGTATATAGGAGTCAAGTTCTTGCCACTTGATCTTCAGCTCACTAAAGTATGCCATAACAGACTGGCAAGCTTGTTTTAGGGACTGAATTCTACTAGTTAACTGATACGTCCTGACAAGGTTACTCTGTTGCCCATATATTTTTGAAGTAGAGTTCACATCTCAAAGGCAGTAGAGGCATACATAAAAAAATGCTGAATCTAAGAACTAACTGAATTAATTATCCATCCCATAACAAGGCTGTTACCCACATCCTGAAAAGAACGCTTGGGGTCTAAAAGTGGTAGAGCAGCGATAGTACCATCTATATACCCCAACTTGAACTTTATTCCAAGGAAAATGCAAGCTGATACAACCCATAGATGGTAATTTGAGCCTTGAGGAATTCAACTTTGCGATTGTCATTTGAAGTGAACAATTGTCCAGTGCTGCCATCGGAAGAGAAGAGCTTGTAGAAGAGGGGGAGAACTCTGTTCCTCCTGCCCGTGAAGTAGATTCGGAGATGGAAGACATTGCTGTGATGAAAAAGAGAAGACTAGCTGATCACTAACCAGAGTGAACATTGAAGATAAGGTGTCTACGGAGCCCCGAAAACCCTCCAGTTAGGGCACACCTCTTATAGGAATTGGCTGAACCCTAGAAGACCACCAACCAGTGGTTCCAAGAAGAGGAAGAGAGAGCCGCATAGCACCCAGGCTTGATCTCCTGCTGAAGGCCGTGATTTACAGCCTAACCAAGGCCGCAGGTTGAAGACCACCTGATGAACGGTGCTCCGCTCAATCCTTATGCAGGATCACTCTGGTACCATGGTAATTTTCAAGAGAGAAACAGGCTGAGCATGAGGAAGAAGAAGAGAAAGAAGGGAGAGGGAGCAACTGCAGCCCAAGAATAGACTTGCGGCCTCTCAAACCCTGAGATTTCTATTAATTAGGGTAGTTACAAGCTAGACAATTTCAAACAGGACAAATATACCCCTTCAAACAGGGATAAATAACAAAACAACCCTAATAACTAACTAACTAAAGAAAAACACAAAATAAGGGACTAAACTGCCCCTCTATATACCGTTGCTACATTTCTAAATATGTATGTGTGTGTTTATTGTTTGTTTAAATTTATGCCAATTAGCAATAGTTACAAATGGCACCTTCCACAAGGCAGTCCTAGCCGCCAATCAATGTCCCGGTGCTATAAAGTTGCGCATCAGACTAGCAACTGACTGGAAAATTATCTTCAAGATCTTTGGGGCTCAAATCATAAATCCTAAGCCAACCACCATGTAGAAGTTGAGTGTTTTTATGATGATTATCATGATGATGAAAGCATGCCATGCTGTTAGACTACATTTTTCAGCAGCAATGTCTTTTGTTCTTGAAGACTTTAACACCACTTCCTTTTTTCCCTACTTGACAAATGCAGTGCCACTGTTATGTGTGTGATGTACCTGCTCCTTGTTCTTTTTGGGGCACGGGTTCATCCAATGTCGATCATTGTCACTCTTCAGATAAAGAAGAAAAGTGGAAACTTCATAGGAAGGCATTAAGGCATGTCAACAGTACAACAGCCAATACAGAAAACAACTTGGTTGTTACTCCACCAATCAGACGGTCGGGAATGAGGCCATCTAGTATGAGGGTGCCAGAAATAAGGACATATCGTAATAACCTTTCACAAACAATGTCCTCTACCTCCATGCATATGGGGCCTCGGTTTGATCCTCGGACTTTGATACCCATGCGTGGGCCAGCTCCAGCTCAAACGTCAATTCCACTGCAAAATTGCAGCTCCAGAATACACACCTTACATCCTTGTTTGACTACTAGTCTTGGCACTCCAAATCTAATAAGCCAAAGGCGTAACCAGCACACTGGCATTGTCCATAACATCCACAGGTTCACCGAGCATGACAGAGCAAGAAAATATTCTGGAATAGATGGCACTCGAAAGGAGTGTCATGGCTTGTCCCCCGAACTCCTCTATGCTCATGCACGAGGCAGAATGTCAGGTGGAGCAGGTTTTAGAAATGGGACCACAAAGCGACCAAGGACCACTATTACCCGCCAAAATCAAGTCTATTCCAGGAAAGTGCAGAGAAGTTCTTGCCTTCCTGCTCCATCAATCGATGAGAGGCTCAGAGAATGGCAGGATGTTCTCCTTGGTCGGGATTCTAACCCTGAAACAGATTTACGGCAATGTGGAATCTATCCTCAACCCAAAGTGGACAATCAATCTTACACACAAACTGGTGCGGATATTGATACACATTTGCCTAACAATCCCACTCTGGCGACAAGCAACCCAAATTGTCCGGATGGTGGATGGTTGGATGCAGGATCTGCAAATGCCGCATGTCATGTTTCATTAGCAAATTTGCCATTGCCAAGTATATGCACTGTAGATCTGTATGCTGCTCCTGAAGGCAATTCTGTACCCGGAGGGGTACCTTTGGAGGAGCTGATTGGTTGTCCTGGCCAGGATGGGCCTCCTCAAAGGTTAGCGGGAGATGAGGGACTTAAAGAGCGTCAATGCACATATGATGACCAAGAGTTGTTGAACAGTTTACTCCATGCGCAAGTTAACAGATGATGCTTTCATGTACATCCTTTATCTTTCAGGTCTTGCTTGCATAGTTTGAGGCCTCGTATGCACATACGGCCTCCTTCTCTGTTTTCAGTTTTTATATGCGCTGACTGATATCCAAATTAAACTGAAGAGCCCGGCATTTACAGGTAGCTGGTATAGCAAGCGGTAAAGATGACCTGTACATGTCGAACAATGGAGCAAACTTTTGGACAATTACTTGCAAGTTGCAAGTGTGTACTAAATTTTATGTTATTGCTTACTAACATTGATTTCGGTGTTTATGTAAGTAGCGTCAAATTAATAGCGTCAAATTAATGCTACGTACACATAAAAAGCTTAATAATCCCCCTGTTCTGTTGCTTCATGCTAAAACAAATTCGGACACTTCATCAATTTAATGATAGTGAGAAGGTTGCAGCTGAAAGAAAAGAAGCATATCTGCTCAGCAAAAACAAGAAAAGCCAAAAAAGAATGAAAAAAAAAGTAGATGGCTGCCTATCAGTAATAAAAAATGGAAACACCCAAAACCATATATATATATACACGTGCACAATTTCAAAGACAAACTACTGAAAAAAAGGGTTTTTTTTTCCTCTTCCTACTAAAAAAAAAATCCTTGTATCATTCATCTGATGTTGGGGCTGAGGCGGCCATAGCGGTGGTTCCTGCTGTGCTTGCACTTTTCTCGACGGGTTCTTCTACTTCCTTGGCCGCGGTGGTTCCTGCGGACCCTGCCAACTCTGGCTTGATCTCCTCCAGTTGCTGCAGGACTTGCTGCACCTCAGGTCTCGCCGCCGGCGACGGATCCACACAGTGCAGGGCCAGCTTCAGTGTGTTGAGCAACTCGTCCCCCGTGGTTCCCTCCACGTCCCTCATGAGCTCCACGTCGAACACCTCGTTGGTCCACTCCTCCTTCACGATGGAGGCGACCCACTGCGGCAGGTCCACCCCGTTCATCGCCTCGCCGGGGGACTTGCCCGTCAGCAGCTCGAGGATGATCACCCCCAGGCTGTACACGTCGGTCTTGGTGTTGGCCTTCTTGAGTTTGGAGAGCTCGGGAGCGCGGTAGCCCAGCGCCCCGGCGGTGGCAATCACGTTGGAATTGGCGGCGGCGGTCATGAGGCGGGAGAGGCCGTAGTCGGCGATCTTGGCGGCGGTGTCCTCGTCCAGCAGGATGTTCCCGCTGGTCAGGTTCCCGTGAATCATGTTCTCGTGGGTGTGGAGGTAGTGCAGGCCCCTGGTGGCGCCCATCGCTATCCTCATCCTTGTTTGCCAGTCGACAGGCGTGTCAGGTCCACGAGCTGCAACACCGGCAGAAATTTTGAGAACAAATGAGCATGGAGGAGACGGGAAGTTGCAGAAACCAGCAGACAGATGGGTCGAGCTTACCGTGTAGGAAGGTCGCAAGACTCCCCTTGGGCATATAGTCGAACACAAGCAGTTTCTCCCCCTTGGGGCCCAAGTAATATGCTCGGAGCGCCAAGAGGTTGGGGTGCCGGATCTTCCCCAGAAGGTTGACCTCGGACTCGAACTCCTTCTGGCCCTTGGCGATCTTCTCCCTCAGCCTCTTCACCGCCACCTCGTTGCCGTCCTCCAGGGTGGCCTTGTACACAGTCCCGTAGGTGCTCTTCCCCATGATCTCCGCCGTCGCGCACAGCAGATCGTCCGCCGTGAACACCAGAGGCCCATCGAAGTGCACCAGCTTCCCTCCCATGTCCCCGCCCGACTCCACCTCCGTGCCGGCTGCGGCCCCCGGTTTCTCTCCTCTGCTGGCTGCCCCTGCCCCTGCTGCGGCGCTCTTTCCGCTGGCCTCCGTCCGCTTCTTGATGAGGCAGTAGACCAGAGCACAGCAGAGCACCACGAGTACGACGAGGGTGGCTCCGGCGGCTATCAAAATGATGTCTTTTGTCTGAAGTCTCCGTCGACAGGCTGCAGGGGAAACCGGCGGCCGTGAGGGGTTTGGAGAAGGAGGCGTCGGGCAAGGAACCGAGGCGCTGTAGCCGCAGAGCTGTAAGTTCCCTCTGAAGGAGCTAGAGTTGAACTTCTCGGAGAGAAGGAAAGGAACGGGCCCAGACAGATCGTTGTCGGAAACATTGAAGGAGGTGAGGTTGGTGAGACGGACAAGGGACGCCGGGATTTCCCCGGTGAAGTTGTTCTCCGACAGGTCCAATCGAGACAAGCTAGAAATGTTCCCAATGGTCACTGGGATGGGTCCCTGGAATTGATTACCCTTCAGCGAGAGGACAGAGATGTTCTTGAGCCCGTCAATTGCCACGGGGAGCTGGCCTTGGAGGCGGTTGTGGTCGAGATTGAGCTGAACCAGGGAGGACAGGTTGCAGAGCGAAGGAGGGAGTGGTCCGGTAAGGGAGTTCCCGGCGGCATCCAGCGTCTGGAGCCTCGAGAGTGCACCGAGATCTGCGGGTATGGTCCCGTTGATCCTGTTGTGGGTGATGGTCAGGACTTGCAGCATGGTTAGCTGGCTGAGAGATGGGGGGATGCTCCCAGTAAAGGAGTTGTGGTCGAGGTTTAGGATCTGGAGCTGGGGTTGCCGGAGACCAGGCCCCGCCTCTACCCAGGTGTTGGGAATGGAACCAGAGAGGTTATTGTGGTGCAGAGAGAGAAGGTTGAGAGAAGAGGACCGGGTGAGGCCAAGGGGGATGGATCCAGAGAAATTGTTGTAGCTAAGGTTGAGCCTGTAGAGCCTGGTGGAGTTGGAGACGGCGTCCGGGATGGCGCCGGTGAGCGAATTGCTGCTCAGGTCGAGGGTCTGAAGCACGAGGCAGTGGCCGATGGAGTGGGGGATGGAACCCGACAACCGATTGTTGAAGAGGTAGACGCCTCGGAGGTCGGGGAGGAAGCCCAGTGCGGCGGGCACCTGGCCGCCGATGACGTTGTCGTGGAGACTGAGCTTCCTCAGCGCCGTCAGCTGGCCGATCTTCTCGGAGATGCTCCCGCCGAGGCCCTTCCAGGGGAGCTGGATGGAGATGACCTTCCCCTGCACGCACTTGATCCCTGTCCAGGCGCCGGAGCAAGCGTCGAGGCCGGTGCCGTTCCAGCTTTTCAGGAACCTCCTGGGATCCACCAGCGCGTGCTTGAAGGCCTGCAGGCCCTGGTAGTCCGCCAGGGTGATTACAACGCCGTCCCACCGCTGGCCGCGGGAGCCGGGGCAGGAGGCCAGCATGCTAACGAGCACCAGGAGGAGCAAGTGCAGGTACCCGCTCTCCCATTTCCGCCCATTTCTGCAGGTGGAGAGCAGCTGGTTATCCCCTGCAACCACAGCGCCATTCTTCGACGGGCTGAGCAACCTACCGCGAGCACCACGGCACCTGCCCATACGAACGAACACCAGTGGCGGTTCTCGTGGCCCCCCGTCCGTTGCAGTCTTCTGCGTCTCCTCGCAAACTGTCACGCAGCTGGAAGGAAAGAGGGAACCAGGGGAGGAGGTGTTGGATAGGACACGGCAGTGCTGCTGAGGGAGGGGAGTGCGTAGATGGATGGGTGGGATAGAGGGTGGTTAGAGAGAGAAAGAGAGAGGGAGAGGTGTCTGTCAGAGGGTGGTGGTTTCATGCTGGGAATGGAGCTCCCCTCATGCGGTCGTCTCGATTTGCTTAGGGAGGAATCTCTGTCTCGCTCCTGGTTAAACGCAACGGCTACTTTTCCGTTTTGAAAACAAATGGGAGAGGAGGGAGCTGTCCGACCGATCGTCATAACTGCAACGGTCACTTTCTTGAGGAAGGACCCCATTGACGTCTAAGCTATCTGTCCTGGGGAGTTGTTTGAGTCGTGGCTTGCATTGATTGGTTGCTCGTGGGGACGTGACGACCGAGGAGGACTCCACCCGAAAGGTGCCTTTTTCTTGGGGGGGGGGGGGGGGTGGTGGTTGGGTGGCGACGTCATCTGCAAATCTTAACTCCAGGGGTCGTATTTAGATGACCCCCCATTTCCCCCCAAAAAAATGGCGTTACATGACGCCCACAGTTCATTGGTTGGGGTTGTTTTACCTGATCACTTGTACGGGTACTAACGTTGGGGGGGACGCCGATGTCCCCGCTCCCTTTGGGGACGCCTCTGAGAACTCCCACTGCTGGTCATTTGGTTCACACGTACGGGGTCGTTGAATTGTAAAATATCACAAAAATAATATATATTTTTCATCTATCTTCTTTTTGATAATTTATTTATTTACTTTCTGTCTCATACTATATTTACCAGCTGATATCTTTCACTCGATAGTTATCTAATGAAAAGTAATAAATAATTAGGTTACCACTTACAAGACAAAAATCACCTTATTCAGGCTAATAACATCTACGATTTGATTCCTTAAAAAACAATTTATTTCCTTTTTTTATTTTGCGAAATAAAATCATAATATCTATGTCAATTACCCTGCTGTTTTAAGTGCAAAAATCTTGAAAAGTTGAGGAAGGCAGAAAAAAGTTAGCACTCCTCTTGTTTGAAAAAGAATGACTCCAAAATCAAAATAAGGTCGGATGCCTGACCATTGGATGTCTATGGAAAATGAATTATTATTTTCAACTGGGGGCTGAAAGAAGTAAAATTTTCAATTTTCTGGGTGGAGATTTAAACTTACAATTTAAGATGTAAATTAGAAAGTCCTTAATTAATAAGTCACTCCTTCTACCATTTGACTAGACAGGAATGAAAATTTCCCTCCTTCCCCACATAAAAAGATTTTTTGCCCTAAAAGAAAGATATGAAGCTCAATCATCAAACATTGTTCGTCGATCCAAATAGTTTGCTTCACGTTTGTTGTGCACACTTGCATGTAATTATTTGTTTGTAAATAATGATCTGATGCACACATTTTGATGCAGTTAATTTATTTTTTAAAAAAATCATATGAAAATATCATTCACCAAATTAACACTTACTATATATTAGATGTGTAACACTTGCTATTAGATATTGAAAGACTTCTTGCCCTAAAAGAAAGATATGAAGCTCAATCATTAAAAAATGTTCGTTGGTCCTAATAGTTTGCTACACGTTTATAGTGCACACTTGCATGTAATTATTTGTTTGTAAATACTGATCTGATGCACACATTTTAATGTAGTTAATTTATTTAAAAAAAAGAAATCGTATGAAAATATCTTCTTGAAGTTAACACTTACTATATATTTAGGTGTGTTAGAAATATTATTATATTGAAAGATTTCTTGCCTTAGAAAGGTATGAAGCTCAATCATCAAAAGTTGTTCTACATGTTTATTGTTCACACTTGTATGTAATTATTTGTTTGTAAATAATGTTCAGATGCACACGTTTTAATGTAGTTAATTTATTGAAAAAGAGAAATCATATGAAAATATCTTCACCAAATTAACACTTACTATATATTTAGGTAGGTGTGTAACAAATACTATTAGATATTGAGATCATATAAGATCATGCAATGCATCTTTGTGGTTGGGCGGTAGGACCTCTTGAAATTTTGTAGAAAAGCTCAAAGAAGATTACACATAATTCCATGTGCCATGGATGATCTGTTCCAGAGCAAAAACTAACGATGCAGAGGCTTTTCGTAAGCGGAAACAATTATTTATCTTAAACTTGTAATTACTCAAATATCAATAGAGTGAGAAAAGAGTAAAAAAAAAAAAAATGCGGTGAGCGTGGATCGAACACGCGACCTTCAGATCTTCAGTCTGACGCTCTCCCAACTGAGCTATCCCCGCTTATCTGATGTTATATCTCGTATCAGATAATAACTCAAGTAATCGTTATTGTCTTTTTCTCCAATTTGCTTAAGTGCTGTACTTGATATCAATTTTCTCCATAAACTCGTTGGCTGTTGCAAGTGTAGATACGTTACCACATTACCAAGTCATTAGTACCACTTTTACACATGTAATATTGTTTAGAAACATGTGCATCACTATAATTCGTTTGTTCGTTTTCTCTTCTCATTAGTGAACTAAGATTACAATCCTCAAATGTGTCTTCCCCTGGCTGCCTGTGAGACCGGGATTTGCAGGAAAAGATTGGAGCTATGGAGTTCAAAAAATAAATGTTAAGCCAAAACTTCAGTTTTGAGACAATCAAAGCTAGTGTCACAAGTTCTTGGGTATGTCTTGGGCACTCCAGGAGTTAAAGAATGGAACAGCTCCAGATTAGCTGTCCTTGAGCAAATGAATCTTCTTTAGTTGAAAGAACAGGACGACCATCATGTTCCCTCTTGGCAGCTCTACTGCGATCTAGCTAGGTGTCCAGGAATTTATCTTAAATTCTGATACCAACGCTTTTCAAGTGTCCAAAAACCCAGCTAAATAGTCTAAGACCTTGATGATCTCCTGGACCTCGGGATGCGACCGATCTCCAGAGTAGAACAGGTGAACCTTGCTTTCCACTTCAATCCAACTGCAGCCAGGAAACTTCTTGGCTCCTGTCTCCTTCAGCATCTTCCTCACATTGCCCATATCTTCCCACCTGCCCGATGCGCTGTACAGATTAGCCAATAGAACTCCATAACCCGCATTCCCCGGCTCCATTTCCAGCAGCTTTCTGACTGCAATTTCTGCAAGCTCCATATCCCCATATATCCTGCAACCATTGAGCAAAGATCCCCACACCACCTCGTCGGGCTGTACTCTCATATCTCTGATAACCTCCATTGCCGCTTTGAATTTCCCAGCACGCCCAAGAAGATCTATCATGCAACCATAATGCTCGATCCGGGGCTCAATGCCATAGGCATGGGTCATGGACTTGAAGAAATCTTCGCCCTTGTCAACCAGTCCTCCGTGGGTGCACGCATTCAACAAGCCCACAAATGTGACGGCATCTGGTTCAGGTCCATTAAGCTGCATTTCCCTGAAGGTCTCAATGGCGTCGTCGGTGTGCGCATGGACTGCGAGACAATTGATCATGGAATTCCACAGCGTCAACCTTTTATGGGGCGTAACTTCGAACACCCGCCTCGCTTGCTTCAAGCTGCCACATTTCCCGTACATGTCAACGAGGGCGTTGGCGACAAAGGCGCTGGAGCGGATGCCCTTCCTGTATGTATAGGCGTGGATCCATTTTCCCAACTGAAGCATGCCCAGATGGCCGCAAGCCGAGAGCACGCATACGACCGTCGTCTCATTGGGCAAGGCCCCCTCAAGAATCATCCGCCGAGAAAGTGCAATCGCCTCGGAGAAGAGGCCGTTCTGAGTGCACGCTGCGATCATGGAATTCCACGATGGCACGTCCCTCTCGGGCATTTCCTCGAACAGGCAAGTCGCGTTGCCGATCATTCCGGCCCTCGCGTAGGCGGTGATCATGGCCGTCCACGAGACTACATTCCTCTCGGGCATATCCTCGAACAAATCACGAGCACTCTCGACGTCCGAACACCTCGCGTAGGCGTCGAGGAGCGACGTTAGCACGACGGCTTGGCCCTCGAAACCCGCCTTTGTGACGTGGGCGTGAACAGACCCTATCGCCCCGAGGTCGCACGCGTCGGACCAGCACCGGAGGACGTGGGGGTAGATGAACTGGTTGGGACGGGAGAGGCCGTGGCGAAGCATCCGGCGGAAGAGCCGGATGGCGGAGGCGTTGGGCTGGGAGGAGTAGGCGGTGATCATGGCGGTGTAGAGGTAAACGTTGGGGGAGGGGAGGGCGTCGAAAAGGGTGCGGGCATAGAGGAGGTCGGCGAGGACGGTAGCGCAGTGGCGGACGAGCTTGAAGGCGAAGAACTGGGTGTGGGCGTGGCCAAGGACGGTGAGGTGGGCCTGGAGCTGCTTGAGGTGGCGGAGGTCGCCGCATCGCTGCAGAGCGCGGAGGACGTGGTGGTTCAGGGCGGCGCCGGGCTTGCCTGGATCAGTCGCCCTCTTGTGCATAGTAACATAACGGCGGCGCGTCCACTGTTCAATGCCCGCGCCATCGACGTATGTTGGCACTCGCCATCTTTCTTCCTCTTCTGTCCGTGGCTTTTGCATTGTAAATACTAGTCAAAGAAACGTACTTTTCGCTTGTATATAATTATTAGAATAATTTGAAAAAATAATAATTTAGGTAAATTAATTAAGAGTTTTTAATAGATATTTGACTTATTTTTTAGTTTCTGACAAGTTGTAACTTATTATAGTAAGTGTTATCTCATGTTACAGTATACGTTAAATTATGTTACAGTAAGAACTTCTTTATTATAGTCAGAAACTTCTAATTAATTTTTTCTTATTAAAAATAAATAGAAAATATATTTTTTTATTTTAAATAATTTTTTAAAAAGAAATTTAACAATTATCTATCTCTTACATTGAAAAATTTAACATTATACTAAATATAAAAGAAATAGACAGAAGAGTTTAACATTGAGTAAGAAGTGGAATAGTCCAAATACAAGAGTAGATCATATATATATATATAATTATATATACCTTGTCTCGCACTAATCACATTTTTTGTCCCACTAACAAAAACTTCAATTTCAGAGGGCAACTCTGATAGGAGCTAAACGATGTGTGGATACAAATCTTAAAATTAAAAACTGCCATAGTTAAATTTCATGAAGTCAATTTTACTAAGAGTAAATAAAATATACCTGCTATGATTTATTGAGATAAAGCATATGGTGAAGAATATGTGTTCAAATAAAATAAAATATCTAGCTTGACAAAAGTTTACAAGCTAGTTATTCTAGTTAGAGTAAATGATTTTATGTTAGTTAAACTCTTTTTAATATTGTCAACTATTTTACCTATTTTTTTCTCTTATTCTAGTTAATTAGAAGAAGATTATGATCGCCAAAATAAAAGATTTATTTTGACATATGCTACTTATATAATACAAATATTTTGATTGACCAACATATGTTATCTTTTAAGTTGCCAATAACTTTCCTGATAACAAGATATCTATATATTATATATGATTATTTGCGCTTGTTATTGTTATTTTAATAACTTATAAAAATATAATATATCAGTAAATGTAACACTTGAAATGTAAAATTTAATAAGATGGATAATTCTTCCATCACGTGGAAACTTTTAAATTTTATCATTCTCAACAATTTTTATAATATACTCCAATACTTTGTAACAATTAAATGTCTATATATATACATATATAATATAGTTTCTTTTGACATATATATATATATATATATATATATATATATATATATATACAGTGACATGCTAATGCATATTTACATTCTAGGTCTATGTAAAAAGATTCAATAAAAATTGTATATTAATTCCGAGTAAGACATAATTGATTATGTAAAATGATTAAATTTTTAAGTATACTTCAAGATAAAGATGAAAGAATGAATTCAAATAAAAGAAGATATCATATACTATGAAGCAACATGCTTGATGGGAAAAAATGTAAATTTATATTGTTACAGATTCTCTAGTTTACATATAGAAATAAGTTTTCTAAAAGAGAGAAAAGTAAAAGACATATTGATATGAGTAAAGAGAGAGTGAAGTACTGAACTTACTAAAGTGAGATATCATTTTATAAGAGATAGAACGGAAAAGTTACGTATCAATAGGGATTAATAATTCCAACCCAAAATACATAAATTATGATATGATTCTATGAAACATACAAAAGGAATACATACTAATTACATGTCTAAAAAAACCAAAATAACTTCTATTTTCACGATCAAAAGGGGTAAAATGAAAAAAAATGATGGTAGTATATATAATGATCGAGAAAGATTTATTGCACTTGCACATTGTACTTTAGGGTTTAGAATTTGACTGGCAACAAACTCATGTGGTATCTAATAATTAGATTGTCACTTTATTAGTCTTCATATGAGAGGTGTCATATGCGTTATTGTCTAGTCACATTACACTTAAAATACAATTATGTGCAGTGCAATAAATTTTTCTTACAATGATCATATCTAAAATACCTTAATTAAAGCATTGCGAGCACTTATTCAAAAAAAAAAAAATGTTTAACACAGTACCCTAATCATTACATAAAATAAAAAGTACACAAAAAGTGGAGGCTGCGACGATGCAAAAGGGAAGCTACTTTAAAAGGAAAATCATAGTTTTAATTTATACATTTCTTATATTTAACACTGTAACGTTTCTTGCAATTTCAAGGTTTGGTTTTTCGGTCAACTGAAATAAGGACAATAAAAGTACACAAAAAATAGGGGTTAGTGACTTTAAGGTCCACAAACGCAAATTTTTTAGCCCACAAAATTACCTGGGGAGCTGTTCCCGCTATCAAAAAACATTTTTTTCGCAGCATTTCCATTTCCTACCAAGTAAAAATAAAGGGCAAATTCAAATTGTAGGAAAGGAAGCTTGGCTACTAAATGTCAAATTAACAATTCACGAACACTAATCCTTGAGTCCACAAAATCACACGGGGCGGGGTTTCCTCGTTAGCAAAAAAAAAAAAATGTCAAATTAACACTACAAAAGAGCGAAGGGGAATGCTGAAGGGTGACTCAGTTGAGTCTGGCTATTAAATGTCAAATTAATATTACAGTTTTACGTTTTAGAGGAAAGTTAAAGATATGTGATTCGGTCTAAGGAAATGATGAACCAAAAAAATTATCACTTCTTATATATATATAGGTTATGGATAAGTATAAAGGCAGGACAAAAAGTGTTTCTCAAAGAAATGCGTGATTTTAAAGAAATTGATATATAATTTATTCATGGCGTAGCATGGTATATAATGTATTCTTACTTCATCTTTAATTGACCTTTAATTTTGTCAATCCACAAAGAGTGTCCCGTAATTAAAGCACTTTAATTATTTATATTTTAGTAACCTAAGCTTAAATTTTTCCTTCCACGAAAAATAAGAAAGATGCCAACGTAATCATTGTTAATTATAGCCCGATGAGTCGAGTGGTAGCCATGTTAATCAATAATCACAATAACCTAAGTTTGACTGGCGTTAGATCAATTGGTCTTATTAATTAATTGTTTTTTGAATGTTTTCACTACAAATAGACTAATTTATGTAATATCATTTGGAAAAATTGTAAGCAAATGGTTCTGCACCTAGGATTAAGGTTTATTGGTTCATTTTACTATGACAAATACTTAGTGTCCAAGGAGAATAATAAAGATGATGTAGATTGTTTGGTAAATAATTTAATTAATTGAAAGAGAGAACATAAAAAAATCTTGTCAGATTTTTTTAAGTAATAAATTGTTTGACACATAATTCAGATCACTTTTATTGCTATCGTTAATAGACATTAATTAAGCATTTCTCTTTTATTATATATTATTTTTCTGTTCTTTTTTATCACTCTCACTAGCTTTAACCATTCGGTTACGATATTGACTATTTTCTCATTTTAGTTAATAAAACATGTCCGATTAATGTACGTAACAAAGTTCAATACTTTGTTACAATACCTTTTCAGTGGCATATTGACTATTTTCTCATTTTAGTTAATAAAACATGTCCGATTAATGTGAGAGAATGCACCATGTTGACGTGCACCACATCAATATGCCACTGAAAAGGTATTGTAACACAGTATTGAACTTTCGTATTGCAATCTATGAAATATCTTACCAAATTGATGTCAAGTCGCAAATCCTCCTATTTATTAAGGTCGTCATCCATACATATACGTACCTTTACGTACGATTTTGTTTTTCAAACAAAAATTTTAACTTCAAAAAAAAAAAAAAAACTTCCTCATCGGTGGCCCTCTAGACATCCCACTCCCTTGACATGTACCCACCCTTTGAGTTATGGCCATATTTTTAGAAGACCTCCACCAATCTCTTAAATATATTAGTGCGAACAATTGCTACATCCATATCAAATATTTGATTTTTTTTAAGGATGACTCTATAATCCATCCCAAATGTTCTTATTGATGACAAGTTTAGCCGTCTCAAATAAGTTTATAACAACAATTTTGTAATCTGTCTCTAATTATCACCTTTTAAGGATAATTGTTGACATCTATCTTGAATAATCTTAATAATAACAACTTTAGCCGATAATTTTATTCGGAATGAATCTTTCAGCCATTCCTATTGATTAATTTTGAAGGACGACTCTTAATTCAGCCATTGTCATTGTCTTTGCTAGCTTTGATCTTTTATTAAAAAATTATATAGAAGATGGTTGTATATTAACCGGCCCGAATAATATTATCGGGGACGACTTTTAACGACCATCTCCACAAACCATGTTCATCTCGACTCCACTGCACAAGGAGATCTCTTCGCATGGGGGAAGGGTCATGGTGTGATGTATATATATTCCATGTTCCCCATGGTTGGGCGAAAGGATGACGTGAATGACGAGCCTGGTTTTTCCAACGCCGATTAAAATTTCTCATATCCTCTCCCTTTAGTCTGGAATAGAGAAAATTTTTGGCTGACTTTGTTGACTTCAGTAGGCAGATAATTGTTTTCTTGTGCTGAGCTCGAATTTATTTTTGCACTTCTATTTTATTTCTATTTTTTTCTAAAATTTATTCATCCGTTGTCAAGTCCACATTTCTGGAAATCATGACGATACTCGAAAATGCGATCCAAACTTGATTCCACATAGATTTAGGAGGTGGCAAACCATAAAATCGTGCACCATGTGCTTCAAAGCTTGTATCGATAGCATCGATTTTGGAGGAAGTATCGATAGCACCAAGCACGATTCGCTGCGAAGTGGCTTCCCTGGAATCTTGTATCTCCTGGGCCTCGGGCACTGTTTCGTATTCAGATGCCACAGAACTGATTCCTTTCGTGTCGAGCCCAAAACGCCCCCAAACGACCCAAATGTGGACTTGACAACGGTCCAAACGGGTAAAATCCACGGAGGAATCCCTCGTTGGCGACAAAATGGGAACAACAGCGCGCCTCACAAAACTCAGATTTCTGTTGTTCATGTCGGTGGAAGGCCCACTTGTGAAGGAGGCAGATACCCTGACCAATCGGCTTGCTCGCCAATAAAACGGCGCCACGTCCTCTAGAGCCGTCGTGGTGTCCTACTATTGGCTGAGGTTGGCCGAGGCTACATGTCACGTGAGATGATGAAGCCCACAAGTAGCTAGCCGTTGGAGTGGGGGAAGCACCGGCAGCCAACTAAAGGCCGAAGGGGGGCGTGGACCGGGGGGGGGCGGTCTATTCTGATTTTTCAAAAGTGGGGAAGTAGCCGTTATCTCCGTCAGAAGAGGATAGAAAGATTCCTCCGCACAAGCCATACCAAGTCAAGACCGCTCTCCTCGTTAGGTACCAAAACTAGGATACCCCACTCTCCCTGCTGTATCCATCTATCCATCTATATCTCTGTTGCACGACTCTACTGCTGTATCCATTTCTCTCTTCTCTGTTGTCCCCGGCTCGCTTTGAATCGACAGTTTGTAGTGATACGTAGCTGAAGAAGAAGGTGGTGAGGGGGAAGGAGAAACGCTGTTGTCGTCTCTATCTCTTTCTCAGGAGGCCCCATTGGTTTCGTTCGCATGGGCAGGCGCCATGGCGCTCCCGCTGGGTCGCCGAGCCCGTTCCCATCCCATCCGCCCCGGAGCCTGTCGAAGAATGGCACTGTGGGTGCAGGGGATAACCGGCTGCTTCCCACCTGCGGATGTGGGCGGAAATGGGGGAACGGGTACCCGCGCTTGCTCCTTCTGGTGCTCGTTAGCCTGCTGGCCTCCTGCCCCGGCTCTCGTGGCCAGCGGTGGGACGGCGTCGTCATCACCCTAGCGGACTACCAGGGCCTGCAGGCCTTCAAGCACGCGCTGGTGGATCCCAGGGGGTTCCTGAGGAGCTGGAACGGCACCGGCCTCGACGCTTGCTCCGGCTCCTGGACAGGGATCAAGTGCGTGCAGGGGAAGGTCATCTCCATCCAGCTCCCCTGGAAGGGCCTCGGCGGAAGCATCTCCGAGAAGATCGGCCAGCTGACGTCGCTGAGGAAGCTCAGTCTCCACGACAACGTCATCGGCGGACAGGTGCCCGCCGCACTGGGCTTCCTCCCCGACCTCCGAGGCGTCTACCTCTTCAACAACCGGTTGTCGGGTTCCATCCCCCACTCCATCGGCCACTGCCTCGTGCTTCAGACCCTCGACCTGAGCAACAATTCGCTCACCGGCGCCATCCCCGACGCCGTCTCAAACTCCACCAGGCTCTACAGGCTTAACCTTAGTTACAACAATTTCTCTGGATCCATCCCCCTTGGCCTCACGCGGTCCTCTTCTCTCAAACTACTCTCTCTGCACCACAATAACCTCTCTGGTTCCATTCCCAACACCTGGGGAGTGGCGGGACATCGTCTCCGGCAACCCCAGCTCCAGATCCTAAATCTCGACCACAACTCCTTCACTGGGAGCATCCCCCCATCTCTCAGCCAGCTAACCATGCTGCAAGTCCTGACCATCACCGACAACAGGATCAAGGGGACCATACCCGCAGATCTCGGTGCACTCTCGAGGCTCCAGACGCTGGATGCCGCCGGGAACTCCCTTACCGGACCACTCCCTCCTTCGCTCTGCAACCTGTCCTCCCTGGTTCAGCTCAATCTCGACCACAACCGCCTCCAAGGCCAGCTCCCCGTGGCCATTGACGGGCTCAAGAACATCTCTGTCCTCTCGCTGAGGGTAATCAATTCCAGGGACCCATCCCAGTGACCATTGGAACATTTCTAGCTTGTCTCTGTTGGACCTGTCGGAGAACAACTTCACCGGGGAAATCCCGGCGTCCCTTGTCCGTCTCACCAACCTCACCTCCTTCAATGTTTCCGACAACGATCTGTCTGGGCCCGTTCCTTTCCTTCTCTCCGAGAAGTTCAACTCCAGCTCCTTCAGAGGGAACTTACAGCTCTGCGGCTACAGCGCCTCGGTCCCTTGCCCCACGCCTCCTTCTCCGAATCTCCCTATAACACAGTCTCCCTCCCCCACACTCAGCGTCCGGAAGCTCCACACTAAGGACGTTATTCTATTAGTTGCCGGAGCTATTCTGGTTATACTTCTGGTGCTCTGTTGTGCTCTTCTCTGTTGCCTCCTCAAGAAGAGATCAGACCTGAGCAGAAAGAGCGCTGCTTCCGGGACATCCAGCGGAGGGGAGAAGCCGGGTGCCGTGGCAGGCACGGAGGTGGAGTCGGGCGGAGACACGGGAGGGAAGCTGGTGCACTTCGATGGGCCTCTGGTGTTCACGGCGGATGATCTGCTATGCGCGACGGCGGAGATCATGGGGAAGAGCACCTACGGGACCGTGTACAAAGCCACCCTCGAGGATAGCAACCAGGTGGCGGTGAAGAGGCTGAGGGAGAAGATCGCCAAGGGTCAGAAGGAGTTCGAGGCCGAGGTCAACCTTCTGGGGAAGATCCGGCACCCCAATCTGTTGGCGCTCCGAGCATACTACTTGGGTCCCAAAGGGGAGAAGCTGCTTGTGTTCGACTATATGCCCAAGGGAAGTCTCGCGGCTTTTCTACACGGTAAGCTTAACCCAACTGTGTGCTGGTTTCCGCGTGATGGGATGCTCACTTTGTTTTCACAATTTCTGCCGGTGTTGCAGCTCGTGGACCTGACACGCCCATCGAGTGGCCGACAAGGATGAATATAGCGATGGGAACCACCAGGGGCCTGCACTACCTCCACACCCACGAGAACATGGTTCACGGGAACCTTACCAGCGGGAACATCCTGCTAGACGAGCACACCACCGCCAAGATTTCCGACTACGGCCTCTCCCGCCTCATGACCCCCGCTGCAAACTCCAACGTGATAGCCACCGCAGGCGCGCTTGGCTACCGCGCCCCCGAGCTCTCCAAGCTCAAAAAGGCTAACACCAAGACCGACGTGTACAGCCTGGGGGTGATCATGCTCGAGCTGCTGACGGGCAAGTCACCCGGCGAGGCGATGAACGGGGTGGACCTGCCGCAGTGGGTCGCTTCCATCGTGAAGGAGGAGTGGACCAACGAAGTGTTTGACCTGGAGCTGATCCGGGACTCATCGGGAACTACGGGGGACGAGTTACTCAACACGCTGAAGCTGGCCCTGCACTGCGTGGACCCGTCGCCGGCGGCGAGGCCGGAGGTGCAAGAAGTGCTGCACCAACTGGGCGAGATCAAGCCGGGCTTGGCTGGAGCCACGGACGTCTTCCCCATTGCCAAACCTACCGAGGAAGGCGCAGGCGCTGCGGCAACACCAGACACCGCAACAGGTGACAAATGAAGTTGGACTTGATGAAAGATCCAGCTTTGTGGCTGTTCTACGGAATTCTCAAACGTCATCTGTACATAACATAAAGAAACTATTCTAGATTGTTTCCACCCACCAATCATTCATTATAGATGGCTTGGCCTGTGAGGGGCTGCATCCCCCCTCTCCGTCTTAGAAAAGAGGAAGTATTTGATTTGTTTTAGCAGAGAGTAATAAGAACAACCAAACGAGGGAGTTCTCAAGTGAGACAAGACTCAAGAGAATGTACTTCTTTTCCCTATAATCATAGTCGATTATTCTTTTCTATGTTCCAATGAGTTCATAAGTATATAATCTCTCTTCTAATCTTCAATGCATCAGTTTTTCATATTGTTTTGATGCAGGTTCCATATGAGATTTGGACATGGCGAAGTACGACTGTTAGCGCCCGCTGCACCCACCCCCCTCCCTCAAAGGCAGCTAATTAGTGGGTTGAGGACGGATCTAAGAATGTCAGAACTCAGAAGATGCATACTAGGGTTTTGGGCAAGTTAGATTGTTCACAAAAAAAAAGTGTCATTAATTACGAAAAGTTAGATATTTAACTGTGTTATGTGCGTGCAATGTGTTGTAAACTATATATCTCTGTATAGATGGCACAAAGAAAGGAAAAAGGAAGAGATTTAGGAGTGATGATGAGACATACCTTTCAAATTCATCAAAATGTACATGTATGTTTGTATATATATAGTGAGGGTGTTTTGGTTGGGTTGGTTAGAACTCCTGTCTGGAGATAAGAGGTCTCTAGTTCGATTTCTAGAAAAAGTTTAGTTGGTCTATATGTAAATCTCGGCGTATATAGATTCGAAATTTTTCTAGTTCATTAAAATAGGATAATATGTTGTATATATTATAGTGAGGGTGTTTTGGTTGGGTTGGTTAGAACTCCTGTCTGGAGATAAGAGGTCTCTAGTTCGATTTCTAGAAAAAATTTAGTTGGTCTATTTGTAAATCTCGGCATATATAGATTCGAAATTTTTCTAGTTCATTAAAATAGGATAATATGTAATTCTCGACGTGCATAGATTTAGAGTTTTTCTAATTCAATAAAATAGGGTAATATGTATATATGGAAGTTAGGGACTGTTAAGCTCTATATCTGAGACTCACGAATACCAATTTCTATGTAAACTCTATAGGGTGGGAGTTCCTCATTATAAAAAATATATAGTTATAAGAGAATGATATACTGTCCAGCCAGCTTTCCATCCATGCGGGGGTTGCTACTTCAATTTTTTTTCGTTAAAAAAAAAGATGGAGAGAGAGATTGGCTTCTAACAGCAGAATTTTATTTTACTTCTATTTTTAAATTTATTTGATAACTATAAAAACTTCACATCTTTATCCAACCATGATATTTTGACGTTGAGAACAATTTCTTACTCGCATGTGGGCGCCCTTTCGTATCTGTCTCAGGTATACAGAGGTGAACTCTACAAGGGCCCACTCTTTGTAATTGAGACGAATAGAGGATAGACGCCGGACAAAAGGATTTTTTCTTGTATGTCAAAGGTATACTCGTACACTACAAGTAGACCCCAAAAAAGGCGGATAATATATCTCGACATTATATATATATGTGTGTATATATAACTTTGTATTGAAATTATTATGCTAATAAATTCCTCTAATAGACTAATGGATGTATGGAAATTTTTATCGACTATTTTCAAAATATACTAAATGATTTTATGCATCCATGAAAAGCCTGATTCATATTTTTATGGCCTAGAATGCTAAATGAAATAATTAGAAAACTTGACTTTCGTTAAAATTAAACTGTAATGGAAAAAAGCCTTTATAATGTCAACAAGTTGGAAAAGTGCCCAACATAAAATTGATGATCAAAGATCTTAATCCGTGTTTACAACAGGGGAGAAAAGATAATTGGAAGATTGAAATAGGATAGAAATTTATTTCTTGCTTTATGATAAAATGACTAACATAATTGTTATCCTATGTTCTTACTATATCATTGGAGGACTCTCAAGTTCAAATCGTAAGATCTAATTGTTAAATCTGACCTAATAAGTGATAGCCTAATTATTAAATCACGATCTATTTAATAATATCTCAGATGCTAAGTACAACTTAAGACTGAGCTCCGTATTGCCAACTAAGTGGAAGGGCCCCCAAACATGATTTGAAGTCTTAAGAGATAGCCAACGGACGCGCGAATATATCTCAAAACAACATCTTTGAAATGTGCTAAAGTAAGAGGTAAACTCGGCTAGTGATTATTCCCTTAAATCGGCCGTACTATAATCTAAAGATGTAACTTTTTCCAAGTGTGTCCGTATCTTGGAGGCTCTTAACTCCAGAGTTCTTTAACTCGGTTGGAAAAATTATCTTGGTGGGTTCTTAGTGCGATTTGAAGAAGAACAAAGTAGCAAGGATTCTTATCTGATATTAAAGTTAGCAGACCCTATTAAACTAACGGTTATCTAAAAAGACGTGGAGCCATGAAGATGGAGATGAGGGTTCATATATAATTATCTACAATCAAGACTCATAAATCTTGTAACGGGTCATAAAGTCTTGAATGATCACTCTATTGAGAGTTACGTCCCACAATCCAACTTTATTGATTATTGAATCTTGTGAAATTGTTTGGGGAAGTTGACATCTTTATAATCTCGTAGAATCTCTCTGATAAAGATAATAGATTCTTTGCACTCAAATAGTGAAGAATGATCTTGAATTCTTTCGTCCTCTTATTTTAAGTTCTTACCACTTAGTCACTTATTAACTTAGGCATCAACTAAATTTATTTTAGGATCTCTATCTCCAAATCTTTGATCCTTTGTTTTCTCTGAGGATCCATACTTCGTGAGAAAAAACACTTACTACTTCTTCGATCTCAAGACCGTCCGACTGTCTGTAACCTTGTTTAAGGTCAACACTTTCAATCATGCATAAAATTGATATTTGAGAATCTTAGCCTATATTGTATAATATGGTAGAAAAGATAATTTTCAGATTTAAATAGGACAGGGATTTCTACGGAAGGAGAAACATTTGGAGGCCCAACACATGCCTCCTCCTACATAGCGCACTTAAGGTGGAGTCCAGGTTGACTTGGTCAATCATGTGACCCGGAAGAGGGACGTATCCTGCCTTTCTTGCACCAAGTGTTTCTCTTTTAGAATGAGTTGTTTCCTTTTATGTCACTCTTAAGAGATTCGATGATTTGTTTACAAAAAATAATAAAAAAGATGAGAAATATTTTCCACCTATCTAGATAGAAAGTTCTTAGTTACTGTCCAATGTATTTGTCACTCTTAACAACCATTTGTCATCCTAAACAACCGTTAAAGATGAAAAATAAGTCATAGAGGGTTAATAAAAGAACAAGTAGTAATAATTTGTTAAAGAACAATTTACTTAATGGCATACATGCAAAGGAGAATCTAAGATAGAGTTTCACCAAATTTATACCCTAGTTTGCTGAATCACACTACACCAGTGCGATTCAGATCTGTTGTCCCGTGCGTGGGAGATTACAGCACCCATGCACGGTCGCACAAAGGTGCCGATGAATGTGTGGATTATTGCTGGTCTAAGGTCTTTTTATTTAAAAAAAATGTTACAAGTGGTTAAAAGCCAACAAATTTTAGCATAGATGTAATGTAATTTAAGGTAGATCTAGGATGAAATTATACATATTTTCGTACATTATTAATATATATTTAGTAAGTTGGGTTATTCATTGTTGAATATTATTATCATGTAATTTCTATAGATGAAATGAAAAGAACAAAAATTTTGAATCTAGAAAAAAAATTCGTTCGAGTTGGACCTCCCGAAACCGCTAAAGTACAGTATGACACAGTCAATCCACATCCTACAACCAAATCATGATTATGTGTGGTTTAACAGTATGGTGAATCTTAATTTTTACTTGAAGAGGTGTATTTATATGTCGTTGTAATTCTATTGTATGATTTTAACTTTGATCGATTTTTGCGAAAAACTAATGATAAGATCTAAGAGTGTTAATAAAAAAAGATAAAAATAAGATTAAGATATAAAATAAGTATAAAATTATTAAAGACAATTAATTAGAAATCATTATATGATGTTGACTTATTTTTTAACCTCTGATAGATCTATAACTCATTACAATAAATATTATCTCATATTATAAAATACATTAATATTATTACAACAAAGATCTTCATATTACAATCAGATATTTTTACTAATTTACCTAACTATTAATTATCATCAATGGAAATAGTTGTCATGTGCGAGATTTTTTGATCTCGGTACGAATGAATAGTATTTTTTTATTTTTTAGATATATATATTTAAAAAAAATGAAATGTATCAATACGATAAAAATACACTCTGTGGTGGCCAATTTTGGCCACCTAGGCCCATGATGGCCCACTACGACCCTCGCGTGTCCTGTCAGCTGACGTGGTCCCATCCCAACGGTCACGTCCCTTCCAAGACGGTGTGAAGATCTCCAGATACCGCCACCTGATCGGACGCTGTCAAGCCTCGTGGCGATATGACCCCGAGCAGGTCATCTGTCCTTCCGCGACCGAACAACTGCGGAAGGCTTCCGAACAGGAACAGTACCCTACTGCGCGGAACAACCCTCAATATCACCGAACAGCACGTTCGACCCCCATGTGGGTCACCTGCTCGGAAGGTGTGTCCAAAGGGTGCCGAGCAGGCTCTCTGACTTACGGAGCGGTCGTAAGCGTCCCAGGCCACGTCCTCCACCATCAAGAGGCACGAACTGCCTGGCAGCCCAACGGGCACCTGAGTGCATAACTCCTCCCGCTATGCGCGCCCATCATGGCGCCTTTTCAGGCACGATCTACCAACGTTACGCACGTTGGCCCTGGCACCGACGCCTATAAAATACAGGTACAGTACCATGCAACGGTACGTTCTCTTCCTCACGTGAACACACTCATCATACTCCGAAACCCCCTGCCTTGCGAGCTCTCCACTGACTTAGGCATCGAGGGTTCCCCGGTTTTCACCGGCCCCCCTAATCCTCTTGGTCTTGCAGGTCCTCGTCCTCACCGGCGATCGCTTCCCTCTCTCTCTAGTGGAGGCCCGTTTGGCTCCGGTCCAAACAGGATTACACCACCACATTTGGCGCCGTCTGTGGGCACGACGCTGCCATGGCTCGAGGACGATCCTCATACCAGAACGTAGGAAGCAGGGCGACGAGGTCCCGCCAGTCGCGAGGGGACTCCCGTCGCCGATCCCCCTTGGTGACGTCGCCATCGCCCCCGCTGGCGCAAATCACGACGTCCCAGCACCAATGACTGCCGCACCCGCAACTGCCCTTGAAGTAGTAGAGCTTCGGGGGAAAATGCAGCAGTTGACGGGCGTCTGCCTCGCACTGCAGGCCCAGTTGGCGGGAGCAGCGGCCCCGACAGTTTCCCTGCCGCGCGAGCGGCAGGCGGAATCGTCGCATCGCCGCTCCCGCGTCCCCCCGATGCCTCAGAGCAGCAGGCGGAGTCGCCGCGCCGGTCCCACCGGCCCCGTCGGAGGAGCGGCACCAGAGCGCCGCGGGCGCTCGCCCCGCCGCTCTATCGTCTCCCCCGTCTGCCACGATCAGTCGTGGGAGGCAGCTCCCACGCCTCTGGACGAGGGGGCCCCGCCAACTCCGAGCAGGAGCTCGCCAGGCGCCTAAGGCGTGTGGTCGACCTCGAACGCCGCATGGAAGCGATGGTTCAGCGTGCGGAGGGGAAGGCTCCAGCGGAGGATGACTTGGACTTCCGCTCCCATTCAGCAGAGAGATCCTGAGGCCCAGGTCTCCTCCAAGCTCCCTCTACCCACCATCGCGCCCTACGACGGCACAACCGACCCGGCCGACCACATCCACGGCTTCGAGTCGCACATGGTGTTCCACGGAGCATCAGACGCGGCTAAGTGCAGGGCCTTCCCGCGACGCTCAAGGAGACCGCCAGGGCCTGGTTGAAACCCTCCCTGCGGGTTCCATCACCTCCTTCCGCCAACTGAAGAAGTCCTTCAGGGACAATGTAGTACCCCGGAAAATCCATTAATTAATAATTATAGATAAATTGAAAATTTATCAATTAATAAATTCAATCAATTAAAAAGGTACGCATTATTATCACATGCGTATAAGCCCCTATAAAAATTTCGTAAAATAGTAGTTATACTATAAATAATGTTCTCTAATGACCCATTATGAAATTTGGGCGTAGAAAAATCATTTGGACTTAGTTTAAGAATTTATGCGACTTATTAGCATAATAAGGAATAAGTCGAAGAATCTATTATTTTATGATCCAAGGTGGATTATAATTAAAATAAATATATGAGTAGACTTTAAATAATAGGGGATGATAGTCTATTATGATATTTGGACCAATAGACAATCTTGACCCATGAATAAATTATCTAATAAAAGGATAAATAAAAACCCATTAAGTAAAGTAAGTACATGGGTTGTACAATTAAGCTCACATGAGTTATTGGGCTAAGAGTAATTGCCCAATGATGAATATTAGAATATTGGTATGAATAATATTTATTCAATTTAAAAAATATAAATTTACTTGAATAAGTGTGATAAATAGATTTACTTAAGGATAAAGGGTGAATAATTGGAATTAAATCATACCCATAAGTTAAATTAGTAATGGGTTTTACTAATGGACCTAACATAGATTGTTGGGCCCAAATAAGAAGAGCACATCATGAGATGGGAGATAATTAAGCTAAATTCGTACCTAAAATATTAATAATAGAAAAATGGTAAGATAATGAGTATTTTAACTCTTAATCATCTTATAAAAGAGTCCTAACCCTAGTCTAACCCAATAGACTCTATCCTAATCTAAAATTGGGATTTAGATGTGAGACAATTGAGTTAAATATAAGAGACCCAAATTAAATAGGGAAATTCGTAACTATATATCTCTTAATTAAAAATGGGTCATTAAAGCATTAATATGACTCATATATATTAAAAAGAGTCCCCATCTCATCCTAACACATTAGCCATAAAATTAGATCTCTCCCTAAGCCAATAGTGGATTAATGCTAGAATAGGAGATAAATGTGTAAATTCGGAGTTAATATTTAAATAAATTAAAAGGGATAAAGATAATGACTAAACTAGCTTATAAATGTTCTCTATAAGAGTCTTAATCCTATCCTAAACCATATTACACAAAATTAAACCTCTCCCCTACCCATTAGGTGGATAAATGGTAGAAAAAATAGAGGTAATTGTGAATTTTTGAAATTTAGGAGAGAAAGGAAGAGTACGGAGTTGTGTGGACTCTATTACCACCCTATACACTTCTCATTTGACCCTATCAACCCCATTTTCGTGGCTGGAGCTCTGGAGCATGAGGAGAAGGGTTGGAGCAAGGAGAAGAAGGAGGTTGGAGCAAGGAGAACTTCAAAATTCGTCACCCCTCAACCCTAGGATCTTTACAGCGCAAAAAGGTAGGCAATCTCTCAAGCTAAAATCGTGAAATAATTACCCTAGGTAGCCTTCATGTACCTCTTCAAAAGCCCTATGATTTCGTGGTATTTCGTTCACCATTTGGGGAATTTAATTCGTGAAATCCTGATGTCACCATGAACTCGAATCTCATGTTTTCTCTAATACCTTGCACGTACTTGTTCCCATGCTATGAGAAAATTCTCATTGATACTACCATGTAATAGCTTTCAAACGCCCTAGTCTTGCTTGACTTCGATCTCCCATGGGGGAGAATTAAATCTTTGAATATCTATCAGACCTGTGCACTCGACCCTCCTTGTTCCTTTTTAACCTCATGCAAACTTGACATAATTCTATGATAAAATTATCATAAATACTACTACATGTTAAATTTCAAACGCCGCTGGTTTCAGAATTTTTCATCATTATACATCTCTAATTAATTCATTGAACTCTGACTGCGCCTGTTTAGGTCACCGAAAAGTAACCTGATCAATGCATGTCTAAACCTTGTCTATTTTCAAATTAATCATGTATGTTGATAGATATACATGTCTACTTTCGTTTAAAACTGGTTTCATGCTTTTTGGACCACCGTACTATTTTATATGGAATTTCGAACGTCCCTGTATCACAGAGGACTCGCCCAGAGAAAAAGGGAAAAACCAGGACCGCCCCTGTTATCGCGGCGGCGCGATACGCCGCGATAAGAGGAGTGTCGCGGTCGGCCTTCAGGCCGCGTCATGAACGCGACGGGCCTCGCCGCCGCGTTCCCAACCCGAACCAGGCCAGACCGGCCGGTTCGCCTGTCGCGCCAGGCCGCACCACCGCGACCTGAACCGCGACAGGATACCCCGTCGCGACACTATGAGTAACGCGTCCATGCACCCCGTCGCCTTCTTAAAATTTTGGCCAGAATCTCATATTATGCATATAACCCTGCTTTATTTGTCATATAACCCTTATACAAGTTAAACTACGTATTGTTAAGCTTAATAATCGACCTGAATATTTTATTTAAATAATTCTTGTTAATTTAAAAGCCGTGAGCACGACTTGTCATATCCGCAAGATTTCTTTACACTTGCACACTCATAACATTGTAAATTGCCATTGACCTTGATAAATTACGCAATAATGTATTCGATAAATTATCGAAATATATGATTAAATTATCCTATTTTGTTAAATACAATTGTTTCTGTATTGACTCGCGCATTTTATCTACAGTTACCGTTTTCCCTCGGCCTTCGAGCACTCGAGGCACGACGGACCCGTTTTACACACTTTCCCTTGACTTGGACCACCTCTCCACCGAGAATACTCTCGACTGGACTAGGGAATCCTTGTTAAGACCTCCGTAAGTCTTCTTGGCTTTGGCGCACGTCCTTAGTCAATGAGCTGGTTGTACCCTAAAACCCGTTACACCTTGGATCAGTACGATCCATGGCCTTAGTGTTCTCTCCTTATCTTGCGATCACACTGGACCATCTAGCCTGTGTTCATAGCACGGCTAGTGGGCGGTTGTGACTTCCACCAGACTGCCGGTACCTGACTTGGTGCCGTGCAACCGTTACTATCGTGTGTTTCTCGTCTTTTTACGAAAATGTCCCTATCTCATCTACTATCTCGATACTCTCATCTGTTCACGTTCTCTCTACACTCTCGTCTAGCTCATCTACTACTCTCATCTATTCTTGGTACTCTCTTGGCCATTTGTGATTGTCTAAGATAACAAACATGACTATGCTAGGCAACATTATAAGGGCCCGATCTGGTCCTTGGGAGGAGCACCTGAAAGGCTATAACTCGCGGGGGTCTAATGATCAGGTGATGGCATACACCAAACGCATGACTATCAAGATTTAATCTAAGACAATTCACAACATTCTTATACATGATACTTGACTTGTGGTTGATAAAATGATCGACCAAACGCATGTTACTTGCTTTACTTGCTATCGTGACTAGTGCACTGTTGTGCAACCATACACGCTATCGTTACACGCTATCTCGTTACATGCTATCTCGTTACACGGCCAGTTCTTTATCATCCTAGTTTTGCAATAATATTTTGAAATGTATTACCGTTCACGTGTTATCTTGTACTATTACTCTCTGACTATACTTGATCGTTCTCTCTAGTTAACCTGGTTACAAGACATTAATCACTTAAAGCATGCTTGTTTACACGAGATATTAAGTCCTACTGAGCGTTATCGCTCACCCTTCGTTATTTGTTATATGTGTTTCAGGTAAGTCAGGTGATGACCTTACACACAACAAGGGGATTGGACTGGAGTGATGAGCGTCCTGAAGTCATAGCGATGGAATGTCCTTAGTACCTAGAGTCTAGTTAGATATTGCTTTAGATTCTTTTCCAATGTAATAAAGTCATTGAGCCCGGTGTTTTGGCTCTGAATTAGTGGTTGTAATAGTTTAGATGAATTATCAATAAAATGATGAGTTTATTGCAATTATGTTCATTAGTTGCTCTGATATTTGCGAATGTATGCAAATTTACATTACCATATCGTTGTTCATGCCTCCCTGATTTATTCCGCTGCTAAATTGGCGGGGCATGACAGACAACTTCCTGGCGGAAGGTCGCAGCCGCGAACGGCGGCTTCTCTTCTGGCTGTGCGCCAGAAGCCAGAAGAAAAGCGAGGCACTCTGGGACTTCATCAAGAGGTTCCGAACAGAGGCGCTTCGCATCTCGCACCGGACGTCCCTCTGGCAACCAGTGCCCTCATTCAGGGCACTCGCGACGGCTTCTTGCAGAGGACCCTCGGCGTCCAGCAGCCCGCCACCCTTTCCGAACTACTCTCCATTGCACAGCGCCACGCAGCTTGCGAGGAGAGCCTGGCGGCGAGCAGGGCCGAGCAGGGGAGCAGTCGGACAAGAAGCGGCCTTCCGACAATGGTTCCGACCGAGATCGGAAGAAGGGACGGCGCAATGGCGATTCTCCGCGCCGTCCGCGCCCCTTCACCAACTACACCCCCTCACCGTGGCACCCGAACAGATCCTGGCAGAGATCAGGAATGAAGCATTTGTTCGGTGGCCACAAAGAATGCGCTCCGACCCCCGGAAGCGCGATCAAAATAAATACTGTCGCTTTCATCGCGACCATGGCCACGACACCTCCGAGTGCCGCCAGCTTAAGGACGAAATTGAAGACCTTATCAAGCGCGGCTATCTTGGACGGTTCGTGCGCCGGAACGAAGAGCGCCCCCGACGCCGAGACCGCACTCCCGAGCAGCCGATCAACAACGAGCCCAATGGGCAGGAGATCAACGTGATCGCGGGAGGCTTCGGCGCGGGCGGAGAAAGCACTCGAAGCCGACGCGACTACGCAAGGCGAGTGCATGTCGTAGATAGGCCTCCGGCACCTCGGCCGGCTCCATATCCTGCCAGTCCTGCATGCGCACAGCCCGAGGAGGCTATAACCTTCTCGGATGAAGATCTTGTAGGGGTTACAACCCCACACACTGATGCGTTGGTCATTTCGGCCACCATCAACCACTGTAATGTGCGCCAGATTCTGGTAGATAATGGGAGCGCCCCCGATGTCTTGGCTTACGACTGTTTTGTCCTCATGGGCCTGCGAACAGATCAACTCACCCCTGTAAACTCGCCATTGTTCGGCTTTTCGGGAATTTCGGTCCAGCCCATGGGAAGGGTTCGCCTTCCGATCACCTTGGGAACGGCTCCTAAGGCTGTGACCAAAATTGTTGACTTCCTAGTCATCAACAACATGCCTGGATACAATGCTATCTTGGCAGAGGTCTGATCGGACGCATCAAAGCAGTACCTTCGTCACTCCATCAGAAGATGAAGTTTCCTACTCCGAGCGGAGAGTGGGCGAAGTGCTCGGGTGTCAGCGCGAGTCTCGCCGTTGCTATGTCCTCTCCTTAAGGGACAAGCAACCACTCGCTGATACAGCTCCTTCAACCTCCGATCAGCCCTCCACCAGCCGAGGGACGCCTGCGGAAGATTTAATCCCCATCCAGGTGGACGATGACCCCGAACACGTCTTGTACATTGGTGCTTGTTGACAGAGGCCGAGCAGCAGCGCTACACAGCCTTCCTGCTGGCCAATTTGGACATGTTCGCCTGGTCTGATGACGAGCTCCCAGGCATCCCCCCAGAGGTCATGGTGCATCGCCTCCGGTTGGATCCCCGGATCCCACCAGTTCAGCAAAGGAGACGACCTGTGAACCGAGAACGGCAGACCGTGATTCAGGATCACGTGGTCAAAAGCCGAACTGTTGGGCTCCTCCGAGAAGCCAATATCCAAGATGGATCTCCAACGTGGTCCTCGTGCGCAAGGCAACGGCAAATGGCGTGTGTGCGTGGATTACAAAGATCTCAATAAGGCAACGCCCAAGGATAACTTCCCTCTGCCGCGCATTGATCAGCTGGTGGACGCTACTTCCGGGCACGAGCTTCTCAGCTTTTTGGATGCCTACTCTGGTTACCACCAGATCAGCATGCATCCCCGGATCAAGACGCCACGACGTTCGTTACAGACCTAGGCTTATACTGTTTCACCAGAATGCCTTTTTCTGAAGAATGCAGGCGCGACTTACCAGCGGCTGGTCAACAAGATGTTCGAGCAGCAGATCGGGCGCAACATGGAGGTCTATGTTGATGACATGCTGGTCAAGACACTTCCGAGTACTGACCACATTTCCGACCTCCAGGAAACTTTCGCAACTCTGCGAAGGTATAATATGAAGCTCAATCCGCCAAGTGCGCGTTTGGTGTTCGGTCGGGTAAGTTCCTCGGGTTCCTCGTATCAAACAGGGGAATAGAGGCGAACCCGGAAAAAATCCAAGCCGTGCTTGAAATGAGCAGTCCAAAGACAGTGCGCGACGTCCAACGCCTGACGGGGCGTCTTGCGGCACTGAACCGGTTCATGTCCCGAGCAGCAGAAAGAAGTTTTAACTTCTTCAAGTTGCTCCGAGGCCCTAAAAGCTCCTCGAAGCAAGGGGGGCAAGTACGGTGGACTGATGAGTGCGAGGCTGCCTTCACCGAGCTGAAGGCATATTTGGCAGCCCCTCCTGTTCTCTCAAAGCCTGTGCTCGGAGAACCTCTGTTCGTGTACCTTTCGGTCACCGAACACTCCATCAGTGCAGTCTTAATCAGAGAAGTTGGAGCGGCGCAGCATCCTGTATACTACATCAGCAGGGTCCTCCAAGAAGCTGAAAGGAGGTACCCCAGAGCAGAAAAACTCGCCCTTGCTCTCGTCACGGCTGCACGGAAGCTCAGGCCCTATTTTCAGGCCCATTCCGTTACAGTTCTAACCGATCAGCCGCTGAAATCCATCCTTCAGCGGCCGGAGGCTTCCGGCAGGTTGGTTAAGTGGGCGATAGAGCTTGGTGAGTTCGACATCAGCTTCCGACCGAGGACGGCGATCAAAGCACAGGCGTTAGCAGACTTCGTGGCGGAATGTACCCTTCCGGCCGAGCAGGATCCACCGTTGGCAGACGAGCCCCCATGGGAGCTTTATGTTGACGGATCCTCTTGTGTCACCGGAAGCGGGGCAGGTTGGTCCTCACCTCCCCAGAGGGGTTAGAGTTCCAATACGCCCTCCGTTTCCGCTTTCCAGCCTCCAACAACGTCGCCGAATACGAAGCTTTACTGTCCGGTATTCGCATGGCTAGGCACCTTGGGGCCATTCGGCTTAGAGTCTTTAGTGACTCCCAGCTGGTTGCCAGCCAGGTGAGCGGACAGTTCGGAGCAAGGAAACCTCGCATGGCTCAATACCTCCAACAGGTCAAGAGCCAGACAGAGGGCCTCGTATACTTCGAAGTCATACATGTTCCACGGGAGCAGAACGCGCGAGCTGATGCACTGGCCAAATTGGCATCTTCAGGTGACATCACCCCTTCCCGCTCTGTGTTTATTGAAGAGCTCGCCTCGCCGAGCACGGAGATTGATGTAGCCGCCATAGAAACAGGCCCACCAACCCCAAGTTGGGTGGACCCTCTCTTGGCGTACCTTCTCCGAGGTGAGCTTCCGCCCGAACAGGACGAAGCTCGGAAAGTCAGGATGCGCTCTCAGCATTTCACCCTCGTAGAAGGCAAGCTGTACCGACGGTCCCTTGCAAGACCTCTTCTGCGTTGTCAAACCCTGAGGAGGCCCTTGCGGCCACAGAAGAAGTTCACGAGGGGCTGTGCGGAAGCCACCTGGGGGGCAGAACGCTAGCACGCAGCATCATCCGAGCAGGATTCTGGTGGCCTTCTCTTCAGAAGGATTGCATGTCCTTCGTCAGGAAATGTCCAGAATGCCAAAAGTTCGGGGTACTCATCAAGCAGCCAGCCGAACAGCTTCACAGTCTGTTCGAGCCGCGCCCTTTCGCCAGATGGGGCATTGATATCTTGGGTCCCTTTCCAGAGGCCCAAGGTCGGAAGAAATTTCTGTTCGTAGCCATCGATTACTTCACCAAGTGGATCGAGGCCGAACCGTTGCCACAATTACTGAACAGGCCGCGTGGAAGTTCGTATGGAAGAACCTCCTCTGCAGGTTTGGCGTCCCGAAGGTAATCACCTCTGACAACGGGAAGCAGTTTGACAGCACCTTCTTCAAGCAGAAGTGCGCCGAGCTCGGGATCTACAACCACTTCACCTCTGTGGCTCATCCCCAGGCTAACGGTTTGGTTGAAAATGCCAACCGAACATTGCTGCACGGGATTCGCACAAGAGTGGAGGCTGCAGGTGGATCATGGATCGATGAGCTCCCAAACGTCCTTTGGTGTCATCGAACAACTGCTGGGTAGCTACAAGGGGAAACACCTTTCCACCTGGCCTACGGCTCGGAAGCAGTTGTACCTCTGGAAGTAGCCCTTCCAACCATCCGAACAACCCACTTCGATGAAGCCGCCAATAACCGTGCTCTTCGAGAGAACTTGGACATGCTGGCGAACGACAAAGCGACGCCAGCATTCGCCTCGTTTCTTATCAGCAACGACTCGCACAATATTATAATGCGCGAGTTCGGAAAGGCGGTTCAATGTGGGAGATTTGGTTCTGCGCCGCTGTTCGGCTTCGGACCCCCGAAGAGCAGTAGGCAAACTTGCCATCAAATGGGAAGGACCTTATCAGGTCACCCATGTCCTTGGGAAAGGCTCATATAAGCTAACTACTCCTAGTGGCGAAGCCATACCTAGGACTTGGCATGTCTCAAATCTTAAGGCTTATCATATATAAAAGCCTTTTCTTTCAGCATCCTACCTCTCTTCTCCCAACTCCTGTCGCTTCACAAGCATTTAGCATATACACCTGATCGGAATCTCTTTACGGTTCCCACGATCTGCGTTTTACATGCAATGCTTACGGAGCCTAGCGGATTCCGATCCGAGCAGGAACAACCATAAAAGGAAGAAGATAGAGAAAGTGAAGCTACAGAACAATCTCATGAACAGAAGACTTCATTCACAAAAAGTTTTTTTTACAAGTGGGATCTTTTCGGCCGCGGTTACAAAAAGGAGAGCATAAGAAGACAAGGAGCATAAGGGTCAAGGGGCCTGCTGTGAGGGACCGGCGTCTTCACCCGAAGGGGGCATCCGCCCAGACTGGAATTGTGCGAACCGCACACCATCCAGACGAGCGTCCTGAGTGCGACGCCGGCACTCCCGAACAACAGCCTCGAAGGCTTCTCGGGCGCGTTCAACCCAGGAAAGCCGCTCTCCAAGGTCCTTCCCAGCATTGAGACCCACTCGGTAGCAGCGGGCCCCATACTGCTCCAAGTCTTCCTGGTACTCCAGTCCGGCCTTATAATTAGCAACGACGCGGACCCCCGCATCCACTATCACCTTGGTTAAGGCATCCTTCTCGGCGCGCACCAAGGTGGCCTCGAGCTCCGAAGCCTGGAGGGCGGCCTTGAGGTTCTTCACCTCCTCCTCCAGCGCCGTCTCGCGAGCCTTATGCCTCGCGGTGAGGTCCTCACAGAAAGCCACATGCGCCTCATTGAGATACTTCTGCTTCTGACCCGAACAGCTAGAGCCTTGAGGGTGCCCAGCGACTTGGATATGCCATCCAAGAGCGCCTCCAGATCAACATCGCTCACGCCCTCATCATCTAGGCCCTCTGGATGGTAACCTTCCACCGGCCTCTCCGGAGTCTTCTCGGAAGGAAGGTCCAGGCACCTTGCTAGCTGGTCAAGGTGAGAAGCAGTAGGACTCGCGGGCAGCTCCCTGGGCGCGCTCTCCATACGACGAAGGGTCGCCTCCAGAGCCGCCACCGAAGGGTCTGCAGGAAGCTTCTTTTGCAACGCTTCACTAAGGGGTCTTCGGTCGTCTTCGGACTCTTCAGCCCGAACACCGTCCCCAGCACCCGCAGCATCCGCCCCAGTAGCTTCGACTACCTTGGAGGTTGCATTTACAATAGCAACCACCTCGGTGGGGGGCGTGAGGGGCAGGATACCCCCAAGGGTAGCAACAACCTCTTCGGATGTCCCCGTCGTTGCAGCCACTTTTTCAGTGGCCCCTGCAGTAGGAATCACCTCCTGCCCCTCGGACGGAGCTGCGCCTGGCGCCGGAGCTACCGCGCTGCTAGCTATCACTCTAGCAGGGGTGGAAATTGTCATTGCATCAGCGTCCTCCTCTCGTCGAACAGGAGACGCTGCAATCTCTCCACTCCTCCTAGAGGAAACCTCAGCGGTGTTGCTGGTAGCACCGTGCTCGGCACCACCAACGTTGGAAGCACCGGAGGGCTCCCTATTCCTCGAGCAGGAGGAGCCCCTGGCCTCTCCTCCAGCAGGGCTCCCGGACCCCTCGCTTACAAAAATGAGCCCTAGCTCGGTCGCCATCTTCTGCGCGACCTTGGGGCGCGTTGCGGAGGCCACTTGTGGCACTCCCTGATCGGCCGATTTCACGGCCCTACTCCTTCTACGCAGCAGCAACTGCGCTTTGTCTTCTTCTTCGGTCCCCTCCTCGTCATGCGGAGGGGTAGGGGACGGTCTTCTTCTCTTCTGAGCACGGAGTTCTTCCGCCTCCTCCGCGCTCTCTTCGAACAGGACCGGCCTCTTCTTTGCGGAAGCGGAAGGCCGGCTCGCTCCGCCACCCTCCGCTGGTGAGGCCTGAACTCCAGCCGAAACCACCTCTTTGGTGGCCTTCTTCTTCAGGCGAATCCTTCCAGGCCCCTTTTCAGGAGCCTGTGCCTTGGCTGGGCGCCCCCAGTTGGCGAGGGAGCAACGAGCGCCGTTGTCACCGCGGCACCAACCCTCATTGCAGAGGGAACCCGGACAACGGCGGCGACATCATCGCCTTCATACACCATGTGCGCCAGCACAGGGAATGTTCGGCAAACTCTTCATTTGCCTCCTGATCCCTTCCGGCCTCCAGCTCTGTGGCCGCTGCGCACAAAGAAAACAAGAAGAGAAGAAAAGTTAGTATGAGGTCACCAAACATAAGAGTAAACAACCAAGAGGTAGTATACTTACTCCATGGTTTGATGAGCCCGTACTTAACGAGCATGAACTCGGTCACATATCCTTCTCCGTTCCGAACACCTGCTCGGAGAAGTTTGTCCGATGCCCCGCCTCATCCTAGATCAGCTTCGAAAAGCTGTCCTTTCGCGCCGGGCGAATGACAGTGGGGAATCCCCACTCGGCACCACTCCGGTGGCGCACAAAAAATAGCCTGTCCATTCAACCTTGTTGTTGGAGTACTTGTTGGACAGGCCGATGTGCATCCGGTCTGTTCGGTGCTTGGCGTAGTAGATGTCTGCTCCCGACGCCCGCGAAGCAGACAGCTTGAAATGAGCTCGGAAAACGTCCGCCGAGCCCCGGATCTCTTTCAGCTTGCAGATAACACCGAAGATACAGATGTATCTCCAGGTGTTGGGCGTCAGCTGTATTGGCGAAACGCCCCAAGTGTTCAGGAGCGCCTTCGCCACCTCCGGCAACGGCAGCCGGAAGCCTGCCTCCAGGTGATCCACGGAGAGCAGCAGACAGCTTGGTTGGTTCACCAGGATTGAGTCGCTTTCCTGGCATCGATGATTTCGTACTCGTCCCCGATCCTGAAGCGCTCACGAAGCCCGCTGAAGTGGCGGCATCGTGGTCCGCTTGACGCCGCGACGGTCACCCCGCTCGCTCCGGCAACGGCCTTCCCTTGCTCGCCATCACTAGAAGGATCGTAGGAGGCGGCGACGCGCAAGGGGACGAAGGAGAAGATGAAACAGGAGAAGGCAATGAAGCACGAAAGTTTCAAGTCTGGAAGGTTCTGGGAGGCGTAGCTCCCACCCTCGTCTCTTCCCCTCCTTATAAGGAAAGAGGAGGGAACGAAATTCTAGGCGGGCCCTGAAACGCCGCTCCTTCCCGTTTTTGAAAGTGCCCCTTCGGGTACAGCGTTGGCGACCGTCCGAACGCGAGACGACACCTCAGGCATGGCGCGGCTTTGCACCCATCATGATGGGTTAACCGCCTGCCAAGGCTCCAAGCGGCGGCACCCCACAACGGGCCATCGCATTAAATGCAGAAGTGACGCCCTCGAAGCGCTCGTCTCACCGAGCCACTCGAGTGCGTGGGGGGCAAGTGTGGTGGCCAAATCTGGCCACCTAGGCCCTGATGGCCCACTACGACCCTCGCGTGTCCTGTCAGCTGACGTGGTCCCATCCCAACGGGTCACGTCTCTTCCAAGACGGTGTGAAGATCTCCAAGATACCGCCACCTTGATCGGACGTTGTCAGCCTCGTGGCGGTATGACCCCGAGCAGGTCATCTGTCCTTCCGCAATCGAACAACTGCGGAAGGCTTCCGAACAGGAACAGTAACCCTGCTGCGCGGAACAACCCTCAATATCACCGAACACAACACGTTCGACCCCCATGTGGGTCACCTGCTCGGAAGGTGTGTCCAAAGGGTGCCGAGTAGGTCTCTGGCTTACGAGCGGTCGTAACCGTCCCAGGCCACGTCCTCCACCATCAAGAGGCACGAACTGCCTGGCAGCCCACGGGCACCTGAGCGCATAACTCCTCCCGCTATGCGCGCCCATCATGGCGCCTTTTCAGGCACGATCTACCAACGTTACGCACGTTGGCCCTGGCACCGACGCCTATAAAAATACAGGTACAGTACCATGCAACGGTACATTCTCTTCCTCACGTGAACACACTCTCATACTCCGAAACCCCCTGCCTTGCGAGCTCTCCACTGACTTAGGCATCGGAGGGTTTCTCCGGTTTTCACCGGGCCCCCTTGATCCTCTTCTGGTCTTGCAAGTCCTCGTCCTCACCGGCGATCGTCTTCCCTCTCTCTCTAGTGAAGGCCCGTTTGGCTCCGGCCCAAACATGATTACACACCACACACTCCTATCATAAAGTAGTGCAATTCAACTAAACTTTTTTTATGACACCTGTGCACAGAAAACAATTATTATTTTTTGGACATTGAAAACAATTATTTTACATTTGCTTGTATGCTCTCCATTTATAAATTCAATGTGTTACTTAGGCATCGTTTGGAACGTCCATGTAAAAAGAAGAATCTCTAAAAAACGGATTTCACTTAAAGCGCTGTACGTGAGAGTGCTTTTTGTCTCAACGCCCGCGCTGGTGAATCACCTGCAAAAGACTTGTAAAAGAATTAAAAAAGTGTTAAACCCGCGTTGGCCAAACACGTCTTTGCAAACAACATGTTTTAAAAAAATATTTTTAAACCCACCAGACACCCAAAATCGCAAGAAGCGGAGGTGTTGCCGCTTTTTGGGCAGTGGAGAGGAAAATGGGGCTTCTCTCTACCGCTCTCCTCTTCTTCAAAATCCGTGTATGCACAAAAAATCGAGTAGCGCAGGTATTTGAAAACACTTCACTACTTGTCAGAGATTCTTACCTTAAAATCCTTGCAACATACATTCCCAAACGCTGCCTTAGATTCTTACCCGCGATCTCTTCTATTATGCTATCGCAAAAATGAAATGTGTCACCTAGATTAGCCTTGACCCTCACCTACGGGATCTTCGTGACATCAAACTCACGAATAAAAAACTATGTAAGCAATTGCAAAAATGAAATTTATTTTTAAGGGATGGGCATGCGTGCAAAATACCCAAACCCTAACTCCCCCCTCTTTCTATATATATGTATACATATATTGGGGAGGGGATCGAAGGAGGCGGCGCGGCGGGACGGGCGGAAGAGGGAGCCATGGGAAACTTTCGGGTACGTCTGCTCTCTCTTTGCTGCGCCTCGCCACTCCTTCGGTGTCGAAGCTACCGGCTGAGGTGTATAGGCGTTCTTGGAGATTCAGATCAGTTTGGTCGTCTTCTCCATTCCTTTGCCCGGCGAGTGATCTGTGGTCTGCACCTTCGATGCCGGTGGCTGGTTTCCCTTGCGATCTCACAGATCTGAGCTCCTTCAAACTTAAAGGGGGAAGGACATGGCTATGGGATTGGGTGTTTTTGGGCTTTTTTTGTCCCGATGCTTGGCTACGATAATGCCGGGATGAAATGTGGTTCCCGATGTTCTTCTTGTTGTTTGCCGATGGTGATGGTGCTATTGGCTGCTTATTTTCTTCTTTCTATTTTCATTTATCTCTTGGCGCAGTTTCATCAGTACCAGGTGGTTGGTCGAGCCCTCCCTAGCCCGTCGGATGAGCATCCGAAGATCTTCCGGATGAAGCTGTGGGCGACCAACGAAGTGAGGGCCAAGTCTAAGTTCTGGTATGGGAACTGGAATGATTTTTTACGGTCCCCGTTGCAGTTTTTCTTTTTGCCTGCGTACGTTTATGATTCATGCCTTTGAGCTTTTTCAGGTACTTTCTGAGGAAACTGAAGAAGGTGAAGAAGAGTAACGGGCAAGTGCTCGCCATCAATGAGGTACATTTCATTCACTTATTATCTTCACTGTTTTCCGTTAGATGACTTGTCTTATTAATGGAGGAGGTAGACGCCTTATCTTCTCAAGTTTTAGGGATAGAGGGTTTGGTTGGTGAGTGGAAGGTTATGTGTGTGGATCAGTGGAGACATGGATTTGTAGCCCATGATCATTCTTGTTGCACCTGTATCTGTTCAGTTTTTTTAATGTAGGTTAGTTTTGCATTTGAAAGGTTTGTTGGTCTGTGTAGAAGTTGGGGTTGTGGACTGAATGGGGATCAATGTTCAAAGTCTTACATCCCGTTAACAATGGTGGTTTTCATATGTTAATGAACGAAGGTTGGAACTTTGAACTCTATTTGCTCTGCATGTTTGAGACACAGTGCAAAGTCTTCGTGCTGTTTATGGTGGCCATTCATTTTCTACCTCATGAATCCATGTTCAAAGCATTCCACACTGAAGTTCACTATCTTTTAATTCATCAGTCGACATACGTGTTTTGGACTAAGGTTTGGGCAACTTTGCCGAGGCAATCATTTCCGACATTGGTTTCCTCTTTTCCCTGTTGCCCACATTATATTTGGCTGAATTTTTATGTTTGTCAGCCCGTCCTTCGGTATGGTTGACAGTAAACATCCAGTCCACATTTCTTCCCTAAATACCTTCCATCATATCCGGAGTATATATTTACTTTGAGTAATACTTTGCTCTAATTTATGAGGGAGTTTTTGTTCTGTTGGAGTAGCCAGATGGCTTCTGATTGGCTGTTTTGGGGTGCAACACAAGTCTTCACAAAAAGTAGTATTTAATACTTGTCAGAATCTAATAAAATATATAAGTGGAATAAATAGGTACATAAGTGGAACAAATATATAGTTATGTGGAACAAACTTATTTTGTTCCACTTATAAGTAGATCAAACAGATAGATAAGTAGAACAAATAAGTATGCAAGTAGAATAAATAATTTTGTTCCATTTATCCATCTATTTGTTCCACTTATTCACTTATTTGTTCCATTTATCAGTTGATCAAATAGATAGGTAGGTGGAACAAATAAATATATAAGTGGACTAAATAAGTATGTAAGTTTGTTCCACTTAACTATCTATTTGTTCTACTTATGCATTTATTTGTTCCACTTATAATTTTTTGGGGTCCTAACAAGTATTTAATGTTACTTTTTGTGATGACTTTTGCTGTATCTCATGGCAGCCAATCAGAGTCCACCTAGCTATTTCAGCATGGCAAAAACTCCTTCATGAACAGGAGAATAACATTTCTCTTTTTACTTTATCATGGCACTTGGTTAGTTTTGGGCTCTGTCATGTTAGATAATGAAATCCATGCAAACTTATTGGCCTCGTAGCTATTTGACTATGCTACAGGTAAACATGCTTTTGTTTATACTTTTGAGTCGCCATTGTAAAAGAAAAATTTACCTATAATCAAAGATGCGGGCAACTTTGCCGAGGCAACCATTTGTTTGTCTTGGTTTCCTCTTTTCCCTGTTGCCCATATTGTGTTAGGCTGGTGTTTTTATATGGCTATCTTTTTAGATGGTTGTTGATTAACACCTAGTCTACATTTTCCCTCCATTAATATCATTATTTATGGCATTCAGTAGTTTAGATGAATTACAGGTTTCTTGATCCATCTAGAAGGAGGCTTTGCTGGTTATAAGAGGTTACTGTTGACCAGGCGAGCATAACCTACTTGTTAAATAATGGTGTTTATATAAGTCAACGAATGGAACATTGAATTGGAAAGTCATCTTGTTTCCATATTTGAGTGTAGCTTTTTCCTTTTTCTTAGTGGTCGGCATTTATCACCTGCAATGGTATTGCAATATGCAACACATCTAATGAGAAAACTCGCTAGATGTTCAGTTTGTCAGCTCAAGCTTTTGAGTGAGCTAGAGTCAGAGGCTGAGGCAACTTTGCCGAGGCAGCCATTCTGGTGTTGGCTTCCTCTTTTCCCTGTTGCCCATATTGTATTTGACTTGAGTGTTGTTCATGACTAACTTTCTGTATGGTACATGATGGAACACCCTGGTCTACATTTCTTTCTGTTAATTCTAAAAACCCACTCAGCCCATATCGTTGTTGGCCTACTGTTGGTATTAATGACTGTCTTTCTCTATGCTTCTTCATGGAACATCCTAGTCTTGCTTTCTCTGTTAATTCTAACTGAGTTTGCTTTCTAAGTGTGTGTGCATCTTCCCTACTTTAGCTACAATGGACTTGATGGATTCAGATAGCAGCTTATTGATATTTTCTCAAAGTGTTTTTGATAGTTTTCCATTGCCTTCTTCTATGATTCTGCAGCCCATGCAGCGAAACTTTCATTTTACTTATACATAAATTTCATTTTTTATGTATGAAGGTTTGACTTGTTTATGTTTGATCTGTGGGATCAGATTTTTGAGAAGAAGCCTACAACCATCAAGAATTTTGGTATCTGGCTTAGGTATCAGAGCAGGACGGGATATCACAACATGTACAAGGAATACAGGGACACCACACTGAATGGAGCTGTTGAGCAGATGTACACTGAGATGGCATCTCGTCACCGTGTGAGGCACCCGTGCATCCAGATCATTAAGACTGCCACCATCCCGTCAAAGCTTTGCAAGCGTGAGAACACCAAGCAATTCCATGACTCCAAGATCAAGTTCCCTCTTGTCAACAGGAAAGTGAGGCCCCCTACGAGGAAGCTGAAGACCACCTTCAAGGCAAGCCGCCCCAATGTCTTCATGTAGACACACCATCCCCATATTTTATGGTTTCAGGTTATTTTTGCTTGCTGCTTTTGTGCTTCCAGTTTTGTGGCTCTTCGAGTGTCTTGTAGTTCTAAAGGTCAGTTAATTCCAGTGGTATTTGCCTGTCGTTGGTTAGAAGAACTCATGTTTTTTGGGAACGAGATAATATCTGTAGCGATATCTTTACGGGTACCGAGTAATCTCGTTTTGCAGACATTCTTCGGTATTCCAGGAAGTTCTGTCTCCTGTTTGTTGTTTCTCATACTGACATACTGCATCGAGGTACATGTTAGATATGGCCATTGATACGACTCAGCGACTTTTCGTTATTTGCCGAGAGTTGAAGTTTCTTCTGGGAACTTGTGCTCCAGTATCTCATTCCTCCGGTTTCTTTCTAATCAATGTTGTGATATGTTTCTGGAGAGAAGGCATCGCGCGCTCTATATTTTGGATATTATTTTATTGAGAAGGTATACCAAGATGTCCGGACTCTTGATCTAACAACATACGTGGGAAATAACTTGCACATTACAAGAAAGGTGTAAGAAGCGAAAAAGCATTGAGCAGAGTTATGTTGTAGGGGTAAATACGAGATTTCTGAGTGAAATTTCTTCAAGGAGAAGGGATTTTCAACTTTAATAGGGTTTGATTTCTTGCCTTGAAGAAGGAAAGCTGTCACTTATTTATACTATTATAATATTTCTCAATTCCAAGATCTGTCATATGTCAGCACCAGATTATTCAATTTTTCAGTAAGATGATGTAGCAAGTTCACAAAAGATATGCATCAAGGGAGTTGAGTCTTCAAGGAGAAGGGATTTTCAACTTTAATAGGGTTTGATTTCTTGCCTTAAAGAAGGAAAGTTGTCACTTATCTATACTATTATAATATTTCTCAATTCCAGGATCTGTCATATGGCAGCACCAGATTATTCAATTTTTCGGTAAGATGATGTAGCAAGTTCACAAAAGATATGCATCTAGGGAGTTCAGTGACGAGGAAATGAATGAATGCCCTATTTTTCAAAGGTCATGAGCTTTGTTATGAGCGGAGTTCTTTTGATGAGCTCTCTGTTTGATACCGATTTTACTTATTCAAAATTTAATTTTTTTGGTGAAATAAAAAACTTATGTCTACCCAAAAATATTCGCCTAAAATCACTTACACTTTTGGAGACCGAAATAGGACAAAGTTGACATACTTACCTTCCTATTAATTTTTTTTCTTCGATCTAACTAGACCTTCCTCTTCTTAGGCGGTTCTCGCAAAGTCCTTCTGCTAGTCCTTGAGATGAAGAAACTCTAGTGGCACATTGTAGGAAGGTAGGTCTCCATGCATGAGAACATGGCATCTCTCTCTCTAAATATTCTCTCTCTCTCCCACCATGCATTGATGCATTGGGCCATGGTTTGCCGTGGCGGATCAAATCTATCTGATTCAGTCGAATCAGATTGAATCAGGGGAAATTCAATTCGTCCGATTCCTATCGAATCAAATCGATTCTCATCCAATTCTCATGCGAATTGCTCTGATTTGGACGAATCGTAGTGGATCAGGAAAAAACCCGATTTGCCTCGATTCGCTGATGCGGCAAACCTTGCATTGGGTAATCCCTCTCAACCACGCATTGGGAAACTCTACTTAGTTGCTGATCTCTAGCTAACAACATAGAGAAAGAATCTTTAGTGGTACATTTTTGTAAGAAGTCTTCATACATGCCAACCCTATAGCTTTATCTCTTTGAACAATCTCTCTCCATGCAGACATGCACTGA